>CM053027.1:600464449-600879449 GCA_028564925.1 Lithobates sylvaticus | reverse complement strand
AAAGATATATATGCCTGTGAACATAACGTTTCCCCCAATCCATACTCAGCACCTCTCCCTAAAAGCAGAAGAAACAAGCAGGCGTATATATAGGACTGGAATGAATAGGGTATGTTATCCCTCCCATGTCTAGTTGAGGTGCCTTCTTAATACGGTGCATTGGGCTTAAAAAAAAAAAAAAAAAAAAGTGAGACCCTCCTAAGGGCTGTCAGTTCTGTACCAAAAACGGAACATCCTTCAATCGGTGTTTTTGTCCACCATATAAGGATGGTTGTACCATATAAGTGTGTAGACCAGAGTATTCTGCTTTAAAGGGGAAAAACACCAAGAATAACCCAAAGAGGTGCGTATCAGTGAAAATTTTATCTGCTTGAAATCTCTATATCTTTAGAAACATCTTAGCCAGAATCTACGGACCAGCTCGGGTCCCTACACTGAGCTTAGACTATATGGACGGCTTGAATGTTTTACATTTCCCCATATCTAGGGGGTAAGGACTTCTTACGTTATAAAATATAAAGGCGCAGACAGGAATAAAGGGGGCTCACGGGCAGGAGGTGTAAGCCGATCCCACCTGTATTCCTTTCTAACCCACTGACGTGTGGCAGGCTTAGGCAGTTTACCCATAAAGGGGGAACAGGTGACAGCGTGGGGAGAAGCCACGGAGAGGGGTGAATGAAGGAGGCCGGGATAAACATTAGGGGACTCCCAACAGAAGGGAATAAGCCCTATGTTTGCTACGTAGCAAAACCATCTTCTATTTTTACTGGACCTCCCTCCTTCCCGGTACCTTTCCCCTGCCACTACCTATAGGGGGCAGACGGACACAGCCTACTCTAACAGGTCCTATAGGTTGCACAGCTTGATCACGCCAGTATATCTCCCTACATTAAGATTGAACCCTATTCTTTCTATAACAGACAGTGGACGTCCCCAGGAGGGGACTATATACCTCCTCGATAGAGGGATAGGCGGGCTGTCACTACCTACCTGTCACTACCTACCCTTGAACCATCTCTCCCTAAGAGTGGGAGCTAAGTAGCAAACTGGGGAAAAGAATCAGAGGGCCCCGCAAAACTAATATGAGTCAAGCCCCAAAAAAAGGGCTACCAAAGACCCCTAAAACAGCCTCAAGTACAATAAAACAATACCTGAAAACAGGGATAAGCCCACTTTCTAATCGCTTGGAACAGACACAAAATCCCACTATGGAGAGAAGAAGGGGGAAGGAGAAAAAGGCAGGGGAGAAAGAGGATCCCCCCATAGGGGATAGCACAATGGGGAGTGAAATGGACACTACCAGAGTTGAAGAACAAGCCGCAATTGCCCAACTGCCGACAAAAGCTGAGATGGCAGAGATGCTACTAAGAATGGAAAACACCATAAAAGGGGAGATTAAACTAGTAAGAGAAGACATGGGATCATTACTCACCCGGGTGGAGTCAGTGGAGGAGAGAGTAGAAAAACAAGACCAAGATATAAACAAATTGGACGAGAAGATCAATCTGCTTCAAACAACTCTAAGGGAAACCCAATACAAGATCGAGGACCAAGAAAACAGGAATCGCAGGCAGAACATAAGGTTGCGTGCGATTCCTGAGCAGAGAGGTGAGGATCTCAGGGAGATCAGTAAAATCATTCTTAGCCCATTTCTGAGAAACAAGGAGGATCCATTCCCGGGAATTGAAAGAGTCCATCGAGTGGGAAGATCTATTGCAACAGATCATGGAAGACCACGTGATGTTATCATAAGATTTCGCCATTATGACGAGAAAGCAGAGATCTGGACAAATTTATATGGGAAAACACCTTTAAAATATAAAGATGCAGATATACAGATATATGCTGACTTGGCCCCACAGACATTAGAAAGAAGAAGGTTACAAAAGCCCTTACTGGAGGTGATGCGAGCTGCTAACATTAAATATAGCTGGGGGTTCCCAGCCTGCCTGATAGGAACAAAAGAGGGGAGATCAGCCAGACTGAGATACCCTGAAGATCTGATGAGCTTTTGTGAGAAACTAGAAATACAGGCACCTGAACTTCCGGGATGGGCCCCCTAAGGGGGGGCGTGGCGGGGTCAGCGGGGGGGGGGGGAGAGGATCCATAAGAGGCCGGGGGATGGCTAGGAAAGACCTCACCCAAACACCTCATGAGAATCGTCTGTCTACCCCATACTTCCCACACCAGTGGGGAGGCTGGGCAAGGATAGATCCAGGGGACTGAGCCCCACCTCACCTGGGAAGGTAGGAGTTACGAAGTGGGCCATATTAGGTTATGACCCACTCCGACTCAGGGACCCGAACAAGGGTCAGGGAGGGAGGGGGGAGGAGATGGGAAGGACAGGGAGTTAGGGGGGGATGGAATAGAAGGGGGGGGGTATAAGAGATGGAATAGAAGGGGGGGGGGGTATAAAAAAGGGGGGGAGATTGGGAGGGGGGGGGGAGGGAAGGAGGGAAGGGGGGGGGAGGGTGGGGAAGTACAAGGTAAGGGAGGGAGAGGTAGGGAGGACGGGAAATCTCATCGCTGTCTACCTGAAATCTAGAGATCCTGAAAAGTGCCTACCCGAATATGAGGACAGCAACTAAATTCATAACTTATAACGTAAAAGGCCTTAATACTCCTAAAAAAAAGGCATAAAATCCTGGAAGAACTAAAAAACTATGGGGCAGAGGTGGTCTTCTTACAGGAGACTCACCTCGCTCATGAGTCGAACATAAGACTATCGTCTAGCTCATTCCCAGTATGGTTCTATGGAGATGCAATCACTAGTAGGGCTAGGGGGAGTGGCGATTGGCTTCTCTAAAAAGATTGCCTTTGGCCTAGAGGATCGACTGGTAGACCCTTTGGGGAGGTATCTTTTCCTGAAGGGAACTATAGGGGGGGGGAAATTTACTTTAGCCAATATATATGCTCCAAATATTAACCCTATGAAATACTTGCGTGAGATTCTCAAAAAATTAAGGGACTTTAGGGAAGGGTACGTTATACTGATGGGGGACTTAAACTTCGGTCTGGACCCGGGGCTGGATTCATCCTCTGGTGCGGGGGGGACAGACAGGAAACAGCTAAAACTGACTAAACAAAAACTTTTTTTAAATCAGCTGGTTGATGCTTGGAGGATCCAACATCCTAATACAAGAGATTATTCCTTCTATTCCCCCGCGCACGGGATGTACTCCCGCCTTGACTATGCCCTGGTAGACCACGGACTCCTGGACAGAATCATCAGCACCAACATCGAGGTAATGTCACTGTCTGACCATGCCCCTGTTGCCATGACTTTAGACATCTCGGAAGGCGGTAGTTTGCCCTCTACTTGGAGATTAAACGAATCCCTACTTCGTAATAATGAGGTTGTGGAGTACGTAAAAGAGGAATTGGAGCATTTTTTTAAACAGAATGACAATGGAGAAGTAAGCGGAGCATCGCTTTGGGATGCTCATAAAGCATTTACTAGAGGGATCCTAATTGCAAAAGGGACATGGCAAAAAAAAGAGAGAACAAAGAAATTAAAAGAACTAACAGAGGAGCTAAATCGGGTGGAACAGGAACATAAAGCCTCTCCGGAGGAGGATAGAAACCTATACCTTAAATTAGTGGCAACTAGAGAACAACTAAAAGAACTTATGGAGCAAGAAACACAAAAGTTTTATAATAGAATAGCGAAGGAAAGATACATATGGGGCGACAAACCGAGTAAACACCTAGCCAGAACCTTACAAAAAAAAAAAAAACGATTAACTACATAGAAAAAATACGTAATAAGAGTGGAGAGATTAAACACACCTCTATGGACATAGCTGACTCCTTTAAACAATACTATGAAGATCTCTATACTGTGGAGCAGAGGGGAGGCCATAACAGGGAAAATGAAATAAGAACAAAAAGTAGGGACTACCTAGCTAAGGCAGGACTTAAAAAATTAACTATAGAAGATAGGGAGATACTAGAGGAACCATTCTCTGAGGAGGAGGTAAGGCGGGCATTGAAGAGCACCCCGGCAGGAAAGAGCCCTGGGCCGGACGGCTTTACGGCGTTTTATTATAAAACTTTTCAAGATGTACTTGTTCCAAGACTCTGCAACTATCTAAATGGCTTGGGATCAGAGTACAGAATGAGCGAGGAGTCCCTGACTGCCAGTATTACGGTGATTTTGAAGGAGGGAAAAGATGGATCAGTGTGCTCGGGATATAGACCAATTTCATTATTGAATGCAGATACTAAAATCTATGCAAAAATATTGGCGGATAGGGTCAAGGCCCACCTGAGCACACTGGTCCATCCGGACCAAGTGGGGTTTGTGGCGGGCCGGGAGGGCAGGGACAACGGGGTCCGGGCGCTCCTGCTTCTCCAGAGGATTCGGGAGGTGGGGACCCCCGGTCTGCTCCTGTCAATAGATGCTGAAAAAGCCTTTGACAGGGTAGACTGGGGGTTCATGACAGATACACTTGAGTTTATGGGCTTCGGCCCTAAGCTAATTCAACGTATCAAGGTATTATACGACCACCCGAAAGCTAAAGTTAAAATCAATGGCATCTCATCACCTCTGTTCGAGATGAGGAACGGGACAAGGCAGGGGTGTCCATTGTCCCCGATGCTGTTTGTCCTGACGATGGAACCCCTGTTGGCCACGATCCGAGCTAACCCAAAAGTGGAGGGGATAGAAGCAGGAGGGGACATGCACAAACTTTCCGCGTTTGCGGATGACATCCTGTTCTTTATAGGGAACCCGCGGTCGTCTATGCCGCACCTACTGTCCGAACTCACACGATATGGGGAAATGTCTAACTTCAAAATCAACCGTACGAAATCCTTTATCCTGAATGTCAATATAGAAAAGCTTGATCGGCTCTCACTACAGGAGAGCTTTGACTTTCCTTGGAGGAAGCAGATCAAATACCTGGGAATTAACTTAGCCAGCTCGATTAAAAAAATCTATAATATTAATTATCTCCCGCTGCTTGATGAGGTAAAAAAGAAATGTAAAGAATATACCAATAGACCTATCTCCTGGATAGGCCGTATAAATATTGTCAAAATGATGGTCCTCCCGATAATTACATATAAATTTCAGATGTTGCCTATTCCACTCTCTTTTGCTTATCTAAGAAAATTAAAGTCCATAATCATAAACTTCATTTGGAATAATAAAAAACACTGGATTGCATTAAAGATATTAAAACAAGAAAAAAAACAGGGAGGTCTCGCGGCTCCTGACATAGCTAACTACTATCAAGCGACTGTGCTGTCCAGGATCCCAGAATGGGGTAAGGAGGAGACGGATAAAAGATGGGTCACCCTAGAAAAAGATATTAGCCAAGCACAGTTGGGTAGAATTATCTGGAATCCACCGTCACATAGATCCTTAGATGTAAACACACATATTATCACATTAAACGCACTAAAAATATGGGATAAATGGCACAAAAAAGTAAATAGGAATTACAATTCACTACTAATAACACTAAAAGATAATGAATTTTTTCAGCCCGGGAGACCAGAGATAGGGGGGGATTGGATATTGAAAGACGAAACACGATTAAAGGATGTAATGCACGATGGGAAATACCTTTTGAGGAACTACAAGGTAAGAGGGAAATTCTCAGGTTGGACAGATGGCGGTATCTCCAAATACACCACTTTGTGAAAAGTCTGCCTCAGCCTATGAGGTCGGAAGGAGATATCACATGGCTTGAAAGTGTCTGTATGGAACCCAATACTAAGAAAATGATCTCAAGGATCTATAAAAAGATGATTGGGACAGAAAGGGAGGAGATCCCGCCATATGTTCATAAATGGGAAAGGGAACTTGGAGTTTGTTTAGACACAGGCACAATAGGGAAAATTATTAGGATGACCCATAGGTCGGCGATTGACAGTAGGACGGCTGAGGCCAATTATAAATGCCTCGCAAGGTGGTATATTACCCCGGACAAAGCAAGCCGGTTCCAAGAAGGATCCTCTCCTGATTGCTGGAGAGGGTGTAAAGAAAGAGGGACTATGGCCCATATATGGTGGGAATGCAACAAGATAAAAACTTATTGGACTAAGATTTTAGGATACATAAAGGAGATCACTCAGAAGACTATAGATAATGATCCGTGGGTGGTCTTGATGCACGCCACAAGGGAAGAGATAAAGCAATATGAAAACTCATTGGTACCACATCTATTAAATGCAGCAAAGAAACTGATTGCTAAAAGGTGGAGAGAAGTGGAGGCCCCTTCCATGTGGGAATGGGTGGACCCCGTAGAAAATGTTCGACTCATGGAGTCACTTAAAAGGAACTCTGAAGAGGACAACAAGGAGTTGGGAGGGAGTTGGGACAGCTGGAAAAGCTTCAAGAGAACATGGAGCTATGCTGAAGCTATTAGACCTTATGTACGTGATTAAATGATGGTTCCACAAATATGCCACAATGATGTGACGTAAAACAAATTGGACAGAACTCGATCGGTGTAAACCGTCCTGGTCCGCTTGGAATGCTGAGCTGAAGTGGCAAGAACAAAAAAAAAAAAAAAAAAAAAGATCCCAAATCTCTCCTCTACCCTGGAAAGCTCAGCTTTCGAGGGAAAAAAGCAGCAGTGATTAGAACTACCAGTGCCGGAAGGGATGTCGCTCCCGATCTCCTAGGATCATAGAGGTGGCCGGGGACCATACAGTCCATATGCAGCTTTATGGTTACCCACCAACAAATGGGATCCTGGGCTCTCCGATCACATGGCAGAGCCCAGAGAGGCAACGGAAGGCAGCCGGGGGGCGACGTCCCCTGTCTAAAGGAGATTTTACAATGTAAAAAAAGGACAATCAGGTTGTATAGTGTATGGTCAGCTTAAGACTTTCCCAAACTATAGGCCAGTGGTCTCCAAACTGTGGGCCGAAAGCGGCCCTATGCACTGTTCCTTGCACTGATATGAGGTGCCACCCCTCCCGCCGACACCAACGAGGGGGGCGCCACGCCTCCCAACGACGGGGGCGCCACACCTCCCACCAACACCAACGACGGGGGCGCCACGCCTCCCACCGACACCAACGACGGGGGCGCCCCGACACCAACGACGGGGGCGCCACCCCTCCCACCGACACCAACGACGGGGGCGCCACGCCTCCCACCGACACCAACGACGGGGGCGCCACGCCTCCCACCGACACCGACGACGGGGGCGCCACTCCTCCCACCGACACCGATGACGGGGGCGCCACTCCTCCCATTGACACCAACGACGGGGGCGCCATGGCTCCCACCGACACGGAGCCACGCCTCCCGCCGACACAGGCTCTATCATTTGTTTTTCTCCCACTGACCACTAAGCCTGAGACATTGTTACTCCCACTGACAATGGGGCATTTTCTACTCAAACTGACCACAGTCCGGCCCTCCGAAAGTCAAAAAAAATATAATTTTCTTAGCTTGAAGCAGATTTTGCATTTCCAAACAAGTCAATGGTACTGCAAAACCTGGTTGAAGCAGGTCAAATGCAAATCAGAAGTAGGTGAAATGCAAGTCAGAGGGAGGTCAACTGAAGGTCAAATGCACCTGTCAATTGATTCCGAACCATCTCAAAATGATGCCATTGACAAGTCAAAAAGCCCATCAACACTGGCCTTTATACTGCTTTTTACTTGCCAATGACTTGTATGGTGACGGTAATGAAAGTCCATACATCCAGGCCTTGACTAGGTTGAGCAACAGTTATGGGCACCTTTGTGGGCCAAGGGGCAGATACACAACAACTAAACAAGAGGACAATAAGCGTTCTGGCTTCAGCCACTGTGGGTGAAGAATAAACGTCGTCGTCTCGGAAGCGTGGTACACATCGGACGCGGCTTATCAGGGAGGTTTGGATGACAGCCCGGCTCCAAACAGGCTATCCAGATTAATATTTGACCACAAAACACTCCCACTTCCCTGATCTAATCTACAGCGGAGAGCAGAATGCGGACTCCAAAAAGGAAAGATCAGCAGTCCTTATCTGTCCATAGCAGAGAGTTATCCTGAGAGCCCAGCCCCCCCCATCCACTTCCTGGACTTCTCCTGGGCTGCCCGCTGGTAACCCTGCACAGAACTGGGGCCTAAACAAACGTCTAAGCTGGTCTATGGAAGCTGTGAGCTCTTATGAAGATGATGCAGAGACACAGCAGCCACATTCCTCCAGCATTTGGTAAAGGTGGCACTTCAATGTCAGCAAAGGTTTACAATCAGAAGATAAGAGACCTTCTGATCTAGGTGAAGCGTTGGGGCTTGTTGCACTGCAGAAAGGCATGCGCCACAACAAGCTTCACAGTATATTAGAGCGCTGCATTACTGCAGCCAGTTCTTTATGAATGGGACCCAACACGGGAGAATCGCGTCTGAAATTTTTTTTACATTTTTTTTTTTTCACCACAGTGGATTAAATGATGATCAGGCAGACAAGAGGGACTGGCTGACTTTTAATAAGTACACTACCCTCCCAGGGCGCCCGCGATGTCGTTCGTGGAGGCCGAGATGTCCCTCGGCTATCCTCAGTAAGGGAAACGGCTTCCCGTTTCCTACTGCGCATGCGCGAGTCTTATTTGTGAATGGGGAACGCGGTGTGTTGTGGGACACAGTTCCCATAACACACAGCGCCCCATTCACCTGAAGACGGAAGAAGAGAAGATCCCCGCGGCGCTGGAGGAGGCAGAAATGACACCGCCACAGACTACCAGTGAGTCAGCCAGTCATGAGAGGTTAGGCCTCAAGTGGTTCATGTTTGAGATATACATTTTATATATACATTGGGTAAAATAAGTATTGAGCATGTCACTATTTTTGTAGGTAAATAGATTTCTAAAAGGTGCGATTCACATGAAATTTTCACGACGTGTCGGTAACAACCCATGCATACAAAAAGACACCAAAACAACAAAATGCATTCAGAAATTAAGTTAAAAGTGTAATAAAATGGAATGACACAGGAAAAAAAAGTATCGAACACGCTAACTGAAAATGTATTTATCAGTGTATAACATGCACCCCAAGTTTAAGAGGGAATTTTAAGGAGAAAGAAAAAAAAATTACATTTAAATGCCCATCAATGCAGCCTTATCAGTGTCCATCTGCAGCCTCGTCAAAGTCATTTGCAGCCTTGTCAGTGTCGTTGCAGGCTTGCATTGCAGCCTTGTCAGTGTCGTTTGCAGCTTTGTCATTGCAGCCTTGTCAGTAGGGGTGCAACGGATCAAAAAACTCACGGATCGGATTGTTCCTCAGATCAGAGTCACGGATCGGATAATTTTTCCGATCAGCAAATATTGAATTTGCAAAAACCTGTGAAAATTCCACCATATAGTCCCCACTGTAATAGCCACAATCTCCCCACTGTAATATCCACGCCATCTCCCCACTGTAATATTGTCTGAGTATGGCTGAGTACGGCCGAGCATGGCTGGGTATCGCCGAGTATGGGCAGAGTATTGGCTGGGTATGGGCAGAGTACTGGCTGGGTATGGGCAGAGTATTGGCTGGGTATGGGCAGAGTATTGGCTGGGTATGGGCAGAGTATTGGCTGGGTATAAGCAGAGTATTGGCTGGGTATAAGCAGAGTATTGGCTGGGTATAAGCAGAGTATTGGCTGGGTATAAGCAGAGTATTGGCTGGGTATAAGCAGAGTATTGGCTGGGTATGGGCAGAGTATGGAGGGATGGCTGTGACTGCAATTGTCACAGAGCAGCGCTGTGGGCACTACAGAGCCAGACAGCGCTACTGCCATCCGAACTCTCCCCTCCACTGTACAGATCTGCATACAGAGGAGGGGAGAGAGGAACCGGCGTCATGATCATTTGACGGATCGATCACATTGTAAAAGGCCGACGGGTGCACCAAGATGGCCAAGGCGGAGGCCGCGGATCGCGGCATGTGCCGATACGCAAAGGGTGACCCATACGGATCACGGATCGGTGACGATCCGTTGCACTCCTACTTGTCAGTGTCATTTGCAGCCTTGTCAGTGTCGTTGCAGGCTTGCATTGCAGCCTCGTCAGTGTCGTTGCAGGCTTGCATTGCAGCCTCGTCAGTGTCGTTGCAGGCTTGCATTGCAGCCTCGTCAGTGTCGTTGCAGGCTTGCATTGCAGCCTTGTCGTTTAAAAATGGTGCCGCTGAGATACAGAGCAGATGTCCTGTGTATTTCGGCGGCGCTCGGTAGCTCAGGACCGTTCTCTGCGGCTTGCCGAAAAGCTTACAAATCGGCGGGGAAATCGGCGTATAACACGCACCCACGATTTTCCCCTGATTTTAAGGCGAAAAAAATGCGCCTTTTACGTTGATAAATACGGTAATACTTGGTACAAAATCCTTTGTTGGTAATGACGGCTTCAAGACGCCTCCTGTACGGAGAAACTAGTCGCCTGCGTTGCTCAGGTGGGATTTTGGCCCATTCTTCCACACAATCAAAGTGATTGGCTGGACCATTCTAGCAGCTTTACATTTTTTCTTTTCTTTAAAACAAAAATGAGAGTTTCCTTGGCTTTGTGTTTGGGATGATTGTCTTGCTGAAATGTCCGCCCTCGTTTCATCTTCATCATCCTGGTAGATGGCAGCAGATTTTTATCAAGAATGTCTGGAAACATTTTTCCATGTATCCTTCAATAATATGAAGTTTGCCAGTACTGTATGCTGAAAAAAAAGCCCACACCATGATGTTCCCACCGCCATACTTCACGGTTGGTATGGGGGGTGGTTTTGGGATGATGTGCCATTTGACCTCCAAACATGATGTGTATTATGGCATCCAAAGAGTTCCATTTTGGTCTCATCTGACCAGACTATATTCTCTTAGTAGTTCACAGGCTTGTCTAAATGCTGTGCAGCAAACTTTAAACGAGCTTCAACATGCTTTTACTTCAGCAATGGAGTCTTGCATGGTGAGCGTGCATACAGGCCACGGCGCTTGAGTGCATTACTTATGGCTTTTTTTGTACCTGCTAATTCCAGGACTTTCTGAAGCTCTCCATAAGACGCTCTTGGACAACTCTTCTGATAATTCTTTATACTCCTCTGTCAGAAATCTTGCGGAGGAGCACCTGGTTGTGGCCAGTTTATGGTGAAATTATGTTCTTTTCGCTTCCAGATAATGGCTCCAACAGTGCTCACTGGAACATTCAGAAGTTAAGAAATCCTTCTGTAACCAATGCAATCAGTATGTTTTGAAACAATAAGGTTGCAAAGGTCTTGAGAGAACTCCTTGCTTTTACCCAACACAAAAGGTTTCTTGTGTGACACCTTGGTAATGAGACACCTTTTTATAGGCCATCAGTTGAGATTGAACCAGCCGATATTAATTTGCACTGACAAGGGGCAGGACTGCTTTCTAATTACTGATAGATTTCAGCTGGTGTCTTGGCTTCCCATGCCTTTTTGCACCTCCCTTTCTTCATATGTTCAATACTTTTTCCCCTGTGTCATTCCATTTTATTACACATAAATTTCTGAACTTATTTGTTTTGGTGTGTGAGAGAGATGTGTGTGATTTTATAAATAAAAAAATGGTGACATGTTCAATACCAACTGTGTGTGTGAGAGAGATTTTATAAATAAAAACTGTATTCATTTTCATTATAGAGTGTGTATATACAGTATCTCACAAAAGTGAGTACACCCCTCACAATTTTGTAAATATTTTATTATATATCTTTTCATGTGAGAACACTGAAGAAATGACACTTTGCTACAATAGTGCGTGTACAGCTTGTATAACAGTGTAATTTTGCTGTCCCCTCAAAATAACTCAACACAGCCATTATTGTCTAAACCGCTGGCAACAAAAGTGAGTACACTACTAAGTGAAAATGTCTAAATTGGGCCCAAAGTGTCAATATTTTGTGTGGCCACCATTATTTTCCAGCACTGCCTTAACCCTCTTGGTCATGAAGTTCACCAGAGCTTCACAGGTTGCCACTGAATTCCTCTTCCACTCCTCCATGACGACATCACGGAGCTGGTGGATGTTGGAGACCTTGCGCTCCTCCACCTTTCATTTGAGGATGCCCCACAGATGCTCAATAGGGTTTAGGTCTGGAGACATGCTTGGCCAGTCCATCACCTTTACCCTCAGCTTCTTTAGCAAGGCAGTGGTCGTCTGGGAGGTGAGTTTGGGGTGGTTATCATGCTGGAATACTGCCCTGTGGTCCAGTCTCCGAAGGGAGGGGATCATGCTCGGCTTCAGTATGTCACAGTACATGTTGGCATTCATGGTTCCCTCAAGGAACTGTAGCTTCCCAGTGCCGGTGTTCTATCACCAAGTGTCCGGCTGTCACTAGGTGTCCGAAGTCTCCTGCGCATGCGCAGTCCGGATCCAGAAGATTTTCGGAAATTGTCGGAAGATGAGCGGCGCCTGCGCCGTGAGTCGAGGAGAAGCCCCCACCATCCAAGCGGACATAGGGTTAGTCAAATTGAGAGGGCCCCTCGCGGGCTCGCTTCGCTCGCCACGCATCGGGCACGGCCTCGCTGCGCTCGGCCCTTTTATATTCTAACTCTATGTCCACTGGGATGGTGGGGCTTGAAAGTGGACTCACGGCGCAGGCGCCGTTCATCCTCGGCAATTTTCGGAATATGGGCGTTCTGTGTACTGCGCATGCGCAGTACACCTCGGACACTTGGTGATGGGGGACGGATAATGATACAACACCGGCAGCACTCATGCAGCCCCAGACCATGACACTCCCCCCACCATGCTTGTCTGTAGACAAGACACACTTGTCTTTGTACTCCTCACCTGGTTGCCACCACACACACTTGACACCATCTGAACCAAATATGTTTATCTTGGATTACTGGAACCATGTCCTGTGGTATGATGAGACCAAAGGCCGTAGTCTGCTTGTCTTCAGCAAACTGTTTGCAGGCTTTGTGTATCATCTTAAAAAAAGAAAAGGAGGCTTCCTTCTGGGATGACAGCCATGCAGACCAATTTGATGCAGTGTGCAGATCATGTTCTAAGCACTGACAGGCTGACCCCCCACCCCTTCAACCTCTGCAGCAATGCTGGCAGAACTCATACGTCTATTTCCCAAAGGCAACCTCTGGATATGAAGCTGAGCACGTGCACTCAACTTCTTTGGTCGACCATGGTGAGGCCTGTTCTGAGTGGAACTTGTCCTGTTAAACCGCTGTATGGTCTTGGCCACCGTGCTGCAGCTCAGTTTCAGGGTCTTGGCAATCTTCTTATAGCCTAGGCCATCTTTATGTAGAGCAACAATAATTTTTTTCAGATCCTCAGAAAGTTCTTTGCCATGAGGTGCCATGTTGAACTTCCAGTGACCAGTATGAGAGAGTGAGAGCGTTAACACCAAATTTAACACACCTGCTCCCCATTCACACCTGAAACCTTGTAACACCAACGACTCACATGATACCGGGGAGCGAAAAATGGCCAATTGGGCCCAATTGAGACATTTTCACTTAGGGGTGTACTCACTTTTGTTGCAGGCGGTTTAGACATTAATGGTGTTGAGTTATTTTGAGGGGACAGAACATTTACACTGTTATACAAGCTGTACACTCACTACTTTACATTGTAACAAAGTGTAATTTCTTCAGTGTTGTCACATAAAAATATTTGCAAAAATGTGAGGGGTGTACTCACTTTTGTGAGATACTGTGTATATCTTAGATTGGGCGTCTACGACGATACGATCACCTACATCAGTTTACAAATCCTTTGTCAGGTATACCGGCTCCATCCTATGCGAGTCAATCACTGATTTAGCTCCTTCTCTAGAGCGGCCCCTTTTCCCACGACTATTGTGAAATCAAATAAAATGGGAAGTCACGAAACGCTACAAGTTTTTCCTGTGCTGACAAAGCGAATAAAACACTGTAGACTTCATCTGACACCGCGAATGTATAGGCCAAAGTCACAATCGGTTCCACTTAATTGTGAGCGCTTCATTTACAAGTGCCAGAAAGAAGAAATAAATCCTTATTTGGCAGCCAAGAATGTGAAATGACACAAAACAACACACAGTACAATGGTCAACATTGTGGGAACGGCGACTCGTGAGCTGAACTGAGAGCACTTCATCTCTAAATCAGAAATAAAGTATGTGCGACTTAAAGAGAACCTGTCACCAGCTTAAACAAATTTCAGTTATAAGGACAGAAAAATCCAATATTTAAATGCTCACTTGCTGGATTTTTTCTTGCCATAAAATTTTATTCATCTGCAATGCGCCCCTAAACTTGCTAGAAATTTACCAACATAAGGGGCCTTCATTCGCCCCCACTCGCCGCCAACATAAGGGGCCTTCATTCGCCGCCAACATAAGGGGCCTTCATTCGCCGCCAACATAAGGGGCCTTCATTCGCCGCCAACATAAGGGGCCTTCATTCGCCGCCAACATAAGGGGCCTTCATTCGCCCCACTCGCCGCCAACATAAGGGGCCTTCATTCGCCCCACTCGCCGCCAACATAAGGGGCCTTCATTCGCCCCACTCGCCGCCAACATAAGGCCGCCAACATAAGGGGCCTTCATTCGCCCCCACTCGCCGCCAACACCAACCGCCAACATAAGGGGCATTCATTCGCCGCCAACATAAGGGCCCTTCATTCGCCGCCAACATAAGGGGCCATTCATTGGCCCCACTCACCGCCAACATAAGGGCCATTCATTCGCCCCACTCGCAGTCAACATAAGGGCCTATTATTATTATTAATAATGTAAGAGACATTCTTTCCACTGGCCGCAAATGTAAGGGGCATACTGGCCACCAATGTAAAGAGCATTCTTCCCTCTGACAATAATAACACAGTATAATATAATATATATATATATATATATATATATATATATATATATATATATATATATATATAGAATAAAACATTTTGTTCCATGCATCAAATGAACTGCCCCATGCAAGGCAAGAACAATTAAAAGCACAGACATAAAATCACAGAAGCTTCACTGACTGACACAGCAAAAATATAAAATGAATAAAGAAGCCACCCTCAGGGTGTTGGAAAGTATTGTCTCCAGTACAAACAGATTGTAAAAGTAAAGCTGAGCGCACAAGAACACAGATGGTGCACAGAATGTTCCGATATTATGCTGCAATTATGACGGATGCCAAGGCTGTAGATATTTCACTCAATACTACTGAAATAAACAAACTTGGCCTTTCCTTAAAAGCTGAACTCCGGGCACAGAGCTAAACACGCAGCTAGATGGGTTCTGTTCAGCCACTTCTGCGATTTACAACATCCCTCCCAAAATGCATGATTAAAATGAGACACCACTGTCGTGGTGGTGGTGTAAGTAGACTCTTTACATTACAGTGCCCCTGCAGTCTGCCCCCTCCTCTACTTACCTTTCCAACATCAATCTCTGCCTCCCCTGCTCAGGATTCCTACTGGCAGGGCAGTGGCTGTTAACAATCCGTGTGTCCTCTCTGAGCGCCTCCATCCGCCAGCCCGGTAGACGGTGTCATCCTATCAGCAGGAGCTCTCCATTTTGATCTGCAGCTCCTCCCGCCTCCTGCTGATAGGATGACATTATCAGCCGGGAGAGGACACACGTGGTCTGGGATAGCCCTGTGCAGAGCATGGTCACCGCTTATCACCTGCTGTGTAGGTCAGTCTGCGGCCCGGGGGCTGGGAACCCCTATTCTACGTTAGCCTCCACTGTGGAATGGGCACAGATCCTTTACGATAATGTCTATGGAGACCCAAGAAGCACTACCCTGTTTCCCCAAAAATAAGACCTAGCGTGATTGTCGGTGATGGCTGCAATATAAGCCCTACCCCCCAAATAAGCCCTACCCTGTTTCCCCAAAAATAAGACCTAGCGTGATTGTCGGTGATGGCTGCAATATAAGCCCTACCCCCCAAATAAGCCCTACCCTGTTTCCCCAAAAATAAGTCATACCCTGAAAATAAGACCTACAAGGACGTTAACTAGGGCTTATTTGGGGGGTAGGGCTTATATTGCAGCCATCACCGACAATCACGCTAGGTCTTATTTTCGGGGAAACAGGGTAGGTATCAGAGATGACCTCCACATATGAAAAAAGCAGTTCTTGTTGCCCTCACAACTCTCGGAGCATACCTTCATTGGTCTCATCTCCCCACTAGTTTTCTCTACTTTGTATACCCGGGGTCTAGCTTCTATGCCTTTATGACAATGTCTATGGAGACCCAAGTAGCACCAGGTATAAGAGATGACCTCCACTACTTGAATAACCAGTTCTTGGTGCCCTCACAACTCTTGGAAATTACCTTCATTGGTCTTCTCTCTCCCCACTAGTTTTCTCTACTTTGTCTCTCCGGGGTCTAGTTGCTATGCCTGTCTACTATCTTATAGCAATCATACCCTGGTGTATATTATATGCCTGTGTATGATTGTTTTATCCAGTGATTCTACCCTCCCTCCTTCTCCTCAGCCTGTTTTTATTCTATATTGTGCCATCTGAAATGTCACAATGTGTTTTTAATACAAAACATGAATAAAGGCATACTTGACCTAAAATCGGGAGCTGGGGATTCTGTTGTAGTCTACGGCAGGAAGCACACTCATGCACAATACCGGAGAAATACTCAGTTTGGACAAGTGCTACCCAATGGTGCTGCCGGCAGGGTGTGTGAGGGATCTAGAGGGGTTTGAGTCTACTATTGATGTCAGATTTTCAGTGCGGGGACGAGGTTGGCACACGGGGCTGTATGTTCCAAAAGGCTCACTATCTGTTTAAAAAGAAACTCCAAGGAAGACCTTTATTTAGAGCAGTCTGGTGGCATTACGGGACCTTCCTCTTCTGAACTCTGGGCTCATGGTACTCTTTTATATGTATGCCTGGAGTACTGCAAGCCCAGTCTGCGTGATAATGCACGCCTCTGGTTGGGGGGGGGGGGGGGGGGGGTTTGGGTGTCAATAACAGGTTGGGCTCTCAGGAAATTGGCAGAATGGTGCAAATGTCATTCTGCTCCAAGAGGACCACCAGTGCTAGGAGCATGAAGAGGGTAAGTAGAACTTGGAAAAAAAATTTTCAGAAAAAAAATGTAAATAACTGAAGTTCCAATTTATCCTTTCAGTTGACCCCCTGAAAGTGCATCTCCAGGTGACTTCTTTCATTCAGTGTGTGGGCTAAACAAAAGAAATCCAAGATTCCTCCATCTACGCTAAACAGTGCGGAAGGACGCTTCTCCCCTGCTGACTATTGTAATCCAACTGTCAGAATACTGAAAATGACTGCAGCTAATTGGCTGCAGTTGCTGTTTAGCCCACAATATTCTACCTACTACCGGGTGGTGACGGTGGGGCAATGGAATTTTGGCGGATTCAGCAGAAAACTGACAAAATTTAATCCAAGTATGGCTGGCTTTAGTAAAAGTAGGTTGGTTATAGCCAAGTTGATCGACAGATCAGCCTGAGCACACACGGTTAGAATCTCGGTTCCTGCTGAACCGGCCGTGATTCGAACCGTCTATGGCCAGCCTAAAAGTCTGCCAACTCAAAGCCTCCTCATGTGAAAAAGAGCAGTAAAGCACAGATATTGCATAGTATTGCCAACCAGAAAGTACCGTGCCCATGAACAGAAGTATATTATTGCAAAGTATACATAGAAACTAGGGCTGTGCAAATTAAAGATTAAATTCTTCGATACATTTTTTGATCGATCGGTACTCAACTCTCCGCCGGCTTCCGGGTCTTCAGGGAGTTCCGTCGGAGATCCGGTGACGTCACAGACATCGACGTCACCGGACTCCTCCCCCCCTTCCCCAAGTGCCTCCGTCTGCTAATGAAGGAAAGGGGGGAGGAGTCTGGTGACGTTGAAGTTCTGATTGAAAGTAACGCGTACGGGGGAGGAGCTAGGCATGGCGTCACTCGCTGCTGCCCTACGGAACTAACACGATTGCCGGCTTTACATGCTGTGTTTTTATCATCTTTATGCGAGTAGTTTGTGTTTTAAACACAAAAATTACATCTTATACTTAAGCGGTGAGCACTTAGATCTTTTCTTTCTACCCATGACCTGGCGTCCTTGCTGAGATTTAAGGAGACGTGAGAGAAGTTTATGGTCCGTGTTAACCCTTTTCATACCCGCTTGCATGACTACCTGTTTGCACAGGGGTCCATGCCACAAGGTGAGAGTGATTAGTTAGACCGGAGGTGGAGGGATTGTCACGCTAATGTGAAAAAAAAAAATGACTTACGTCAGTGCTACAGCTTGAATTTAAAACGTATTTGTGAACTGTGAAGTTAAGTCATGGATTGTGGAAACTAACTAGTGTCGGGTGATTGTATATAGTGTATACCACATTTACCACTGACTAATGCAGAGTTGCAATGCAAGGAGATCAGATAAAAAGTAGTTGGATCTGTATGTGCGTTATAATTAATCGAAATTAGTCGATCGATTAAAAAAAAAAAAAAAGAAAAAAAAAAAAACGAACACGAAAATTTTAATCAGTTACAGCCCTAATAGAAACAAAAAAAAATAAATAAATAAAAAACCTACATTAATATTTGCATTCAGAAAATCTCAGTAAAAATTAATTTTTACATTAATAAAAATTATGTAAAAAAATGAACATTAAGGCAGATTAATAACTGCCCGGGCGAGCTGTACAAAGTGGGCATGTCTGACCTATGACTGTGTGCAGGTCATGGAAGAAGTCCAGTGCCCTGTGCCAGATATCTGAGAATTAAAAGGGGATAAAATGGCATGCAATTACTGAGGGTCATGGAGTTGCATTAAAATACCAGGGACATCTTGTGACCTACAAACTCCTCGACCTTTTATTGTCCTGTATGCAGCCAGAACGACTCTCCCTCCTAATCAGCCCTCGTACATCTCACTGTATGGACTTCAGACAGGGTACATTTACATAAAGCTGAGAAGGGCGCCATTCATGCTTGTACCTATACATGCTTTCCAACATTCAGTAAGCTGAACTCCATCCCGAGAGGTGTCATTGTTTAGACCGGGGGTCTCCAAACTTTCTAAGGCCTCTTTCAGTCAGTGCTGATCCGCCCCGTGGATATCCGCTTGCTCAGCGGGGATTGCCGGAGCGATCTCCGCTGTGCAGGAAGATGACAGGTCTGTCTCTACACTCTGTGCAGGGACGGACCTGTGAGAGCGCCGCTCTCCCCTATGGGAGATCGGGTGACGGACTGTAGAGTCCGTCGTCACCCGATTCGATGACGGATGGAAAAATAGGTTTTTCCTCCGTCACACATTTTCGGATCGGAGCAGGTCGGATATCAGCGGATCTGAACGGATCGGCCGTGTGAAAGAGGCCTAAAAAAAAAAAATAAAAATAAAAAGTGAGAAGAATTGTGGCCCATCACTGGAGTCACTGGGCCCCATCATTGGTGTAATTGGGAGGAACGGTGCCCCATTGTTGGCGTCATTGGGAGGAATAGTGTCCCAAGGGCCAGGTAAAAGCAAGCAAAAGGCCGCAGTTTGGATACTCCTGGGTTTAGATCACCAATTCTTTACTATTGCAAACCTAAGGCGATACGCTGCAATTTGAATGGCTGGCCATATATTATGCATTTTTTTTTACCTTCAACCATGGGTTGAAGTAAAGAAAATCTTTGATTCTCCCATCAGTCAGTGTTGACGGAGGAATCCCTCCTGCAGCACTATTGTGTCCTGCCGGTGGTGAGCCTTCCCACTGCTATAGCCACCAGCAGTGATCGCATAAAAAAAATAAAAAAAAAAGACAGGCTGGTTGTAATAATGGCAAATCGATAGAGCGACCAACCAGCCTGTTTATAGATGGATTGAAAATTTTGATCCACCTGTGGCTAGCTTTAATTGTTCCTACAGGTAAGCTTACAACAAGGCTTGCCTGTCGGTACAATAAACATCAAAGAATATTGCAATTAAAAAATCCCTTTATTTCTCCATCAAGACATAAAAAGGAATCAAATCCTTGTATAAAAAGAAGATTGATGCGTTTCAGCATTGAAGCGCGTCAATCTTTTACAAGGAATGAATTCCTTTTTATATGTCTTGATGGAGAAATAAAGGGATTCCTTATTCCATTAAAGTGATATTAACCACTTACAGACCGCGGCACGCCGATATACGTCCTAACCTTTAAGAGGAATATCGCTGTTATGTTTACCGGAGCCGTTGGCAGCAGCGGACGGCTATCGGATCTCTTCCCTTGCTTGTGGGGTTCAATGGATCAAAAAAACTCAGGGTTCGGATCGTTCCTCGGATCGGATCATTTTTCGGATCAGCAAATAATAATTAAATTTGCAAAAACCTGTGAAAATGCCACCACCATATAGTCCCCACTGTAATATTCATGTCATCTCCCCCACTGTAATATTGGCAGAGTATGGCTGGGAATCACCGGGTAGGGCAGAGTATGGCTGGGCATCACCGGGTAGGGCAGAGTATGGCTGGGCATCACCGGGTAGGGCAGAGTATGGCTGGGCATCACCGGGTAGGGCAGAGTATGGCTGGGCATCACCGGGTAGGGCAGAGTATGGCTGGGCATCACCGGGTAGGGCAGAGTATGGCTGGGCATCACCGGGTAGGGCAGAGTATGGCTGGGCATCACCGGGTAGGGCAGAGTATGGCTGGGCATCACCGGGTAGGGCAGAGTATGGCTGGGCATCACCGGGTAGGGCAGAGTATGGCTGGGCATCACCGGGTAGGGCAGAGTATGGCTGGGCATCACCGGGTAGGGCAGAGTATGGCTGGGCATCACCGGGTAGGGCAGAGTATGGCTGGGCATCACCGGGTAGGGCAGAGTATGGCTGGGCATCACCGGGTAGGGCAGAGTATGGCTGGGCATCACCGGGTAGGGCAGAGTATGGCTGGGCATCACCGGGTAGGGCAGAGTATGGCTGGGCATCACCGGGTAGGGCAGAGTATGGCTGGGCATCACCGGGTAGGGCAGAGTATGGCTGGGCATCACCGGGTAGGGCAGAGTATGGCTGGGCATCACCGGGTAGGGCAGAGTATGGCTGGGCATCACCGGGTAGGGCAGAGTATGGCCGGGTAGGGCAGAGTATGGCTGGGCATCACTGGGTAGGGCAGAGTATGGCCGGGTAGGGCAGAGTATGGCCAGGTAGGGCAGAGTATGGCCGGGTAGGGCAGAGTATGGTGGGATGGCTGAGCATGGATGGATGCGACTGCAATTGTCACAGAGCAGCGCTGTGGGCACTACAGATCCAGTGCACAGCGCTGCTGCCATCCGATCTCTCCCCTCTACTGTACGGATCAGTACACAGAGGGGAGAGAGGAACCGGCGTCGTTTGTTTACAAGTGATCGTCCGTCATTTGACGGAGCGATCACGTGGTAAACAGCCGCCGGGTGTACCAAGATGGCCGCCGCTCCGGAGCGTTCCGCGGATCGCGTGGTGTGCCAATCCGAACACGGATCGGTGACGATCCGTTGCATCACTACTTGCTGGGCATGGAGCTGAGTGAGGGGAAGAGGCCCCTCACCCGTCTCCATACCATTGCAGGGCAAAACCGGCGTCAAAACGGGGGTTCTTTGTGACACTTTTTCAGTCCCTGAATCTCTGGACAGGATGGGCCTGTTGTGATTTTAGGACATTGCACCCTTTCACCCTTTGCTCCCCGGTGGTTGTTTCTCTTTGGTTTTCTGGATGTCCTCATCACATTCCCTGCTTTTCTATTCCTTCATCTTCGGTTAGTCCTGAATCCCTGGACAGTATTGGTCTGTTGTGATTTCAGGATCTTTTACCATGTCCTTTCTGGTTGTTCTTCACCCCACTTCTTTGTTGATTTTATTATTTTACAGTTCACAAAGATTGGAACCGTCTACAGGTTTCTTCCTGCAGCCCACCCTGGACACATTTCATCACTCCCCTGGAGTGTGGCGTTTTCCGCCCTGGCTGCCTGCAGTTTTTAAAGCCCCCCCCCAGCTCCTGGCGGTGATATGTCCCGGCCCTCCTTGACCAGCAGGCTTTAGTATTATATGACCACTTTTAGAGCTGTAAAGTAATTAATTTGGGGTGCTTTGGTTTTTTTCCTTCCCTTGCATCCTTGCTTATTTCATTGGAGTAATATCTATCTATCTATATATTATTATTTTTATAGACATGAATTCTGCATTTGCTTCTGAAGTGGAATGTATCCACGAAACTGTGACTCGGGTGATCAGCGATCCGAGTAAGGGGCGGGTCCCGGCCCTTACCATGTGATCAGCTGTCAGCCAATGACAGCTGATCACATGATCAAAGCAAAAGCTTGTGATCGTTTTTTTTTTTTCTCCTCACGCTGACAGCGGAGGAGAAAAAAAAAAAAAAAGCCGATCACCGGCCACCTGTCAATGCCCACAAGTGCTGCCAATCAGTGCCACCTAAAAGTGCTGCCTATCAGTGTAACCCATCAGTGCCACCTATCGGTGCCTGTCACTGCCACCTCATCAGCGTACATCAATGACGGACAAAAATTACCTATTTAAAATTTTTATAACAAAATTAAAATAAAAAAAATAAAAAAATCACAGAGGTGATCAAATACCACCAAAAGAAAGCTCGTTTTGGGGGGAAAAAAATTATCAAAATTTAATTTGAGTACAGTGTTGTATGACCGCGCAATTGTCATTCAAAATGCGACAGCGCTGAAAGCTGAAAATTGGTCTGGACAGGAGGGGGGTTTAAGTGCCCAGTAAGCAAGTGGTTAAAAAACTAGTCAATCCAAAGCCAAAATTTCTGTGGTCTCACAAACACGCCCGCATTAGATACCCACTATTGACTCAGCCCAAAGAAAAAAGGTGGTATGGAACTGCCTGACTTCAGGAATTATTATCATGCAGCACACATTGCCAGGATCGTTGATTGGCACTGCCATGATGATAATCAAAGACTGGGTCACTTTGGAGAACGCTTCAAGCGCCATTAAGCTGAGGTACTCCCCCCCCCCTGGATACCAGAGTCAAAATACCCTCCCGCAACGAAACACCCCTTGATTAACACTACCCTCATGATTTTCCATCACCTAGCCAAGAATTCAAACTTCTCTACCTCACTAAGCCCACTTACACCTCTACACCAAAACCCAGACTTCCCACCAGAAGGGAAACCATTTTTGAGGGCAACAAACCCAAGCACACCTCTTATTGCAAAGCACTGCTTCCAGAACGCACATTGGAAGGACTTTGTGGCACTTAAAACAGATAATGACATGGCACACATGCCTCTGTGGGCATACTTCCAACTTCGCAGCTATCTTAATAGAAAATCTCACAAAGAACATTTTATAAGACAAATGACAGAGATAGAATCAGTGTGCCTGGAGGGAACCCATATTCAAACAAGCTCCCTCACTTTCTTATGCATGGTCACAAAAGATGGGCAGTTGTCCCACGGAAAGACTCGGAGAGAAGTGGTCGGAAATCCTCGATGTGACGCTCGCCGACAAACAATGGCAGAAAGCCTGTATACTAGCTGACAAATGTTCGTTGAGCACCAGAACTCAGGAAACCTCCTATAAAATTGCTGACGCACTGCTACGCCACCCCTGAAAGGTTGCACCAATGGTACCCCCAATCCACGGATCTTTGTTGGCGGTGTCAACAGGAAACTGGAACCCTGCTACACATTTGGTGGCAGTGCCCCGTGATAGCCCGGTACTGGTCAAAAGGTGACTGACACAATTTCTCACATAAACAGAAACTTCAATAAGACTCGATGCGGCTTGCTCCATGTCACATCGTTTTCACTGCGGCGATACAAGAAATCACTGACTAGACACTTACTGAACGCTGCCAAGTCCCTTGTACCGCTGTATTGGAAATCTACTCGCACACCGCCTATTAAAATTAAAGATATATGTGACATGGGAGGAAACAATAGCACAGGCCAATGATTCTGTTGAAAGATATCATGCAACATGGGCGCCATGGTTCACCTTCAGATACTCACAAAAATACAAAGACTTAAGGAGTAGGTCCTATACAGGCTTCTCCTCTTTACTGCGGATACTGAAAGTGGTGTTGGCACCAAAAAAAAGAAAAAAAAATAATTGGGAAAAAAATATAAATTTTTTACTCACCTCTAAATGCCTGTTGCTAGGGGGTCCCCTCGTAGTCTGCCACCTTCAGTGCCCGGGCACTGACATCACTTCCCCTCGGTGCCGCACAGTCATCTGGGACCTGTCGCGTGTCCCAGATGACTGAGCGTCGTATCATGGCGCACGGCGCCGCTTGCGCATGCGCAGTGTGCCCGGCTGTGGTGCCCACAGTAAGAATGCCAACGCCGTGAGTGGGGAACGAGGGGGGGAGGGGCTTCATTCCCCAGCATCGCTGGACCCTGGGACAGATAAGTGTCCGATTATTACAAGTCAGCAGCTGCAGTATTTGTAGCTGCTGACTTTTAAAAAAATAAAAATAAATTTAGTGGGCAAAAAAAAAAAAAAAAAAAACATAACTGATCCGGCAGGGGAGGAAGAGGGTAGGTAGACGCGTTTCGCACGGAAGTTCGTTTATTTTATTTTTATTTTTTTAATGAAATTTGTTCTACAATAAAGCCATTTTCTGCAAGTATTGAGTGTGCAGCCATCCAATAATTTGTATACCATCAATCACAGCCAGTGAGCCAATGAGGGGGGGGCGGGGCCACGCTCCATGTGTAAATGGACGGACACACACACACACACACACACACACACACACACACGAGTAATCCTAGTCAGGTGCCCCCATAGCAAGCGGTTTGCTATGGGGTCACTCGGCAGGAGGGAGGGGCCAGGAGCACCTGTGAGGGGGGGGGGGGGGGGGGACCAGGAAGAGGAGGATCGGGCCTGCTCTGTGCAAAACGAACTGCACAGAGGAGGGTAAGTATGACATGTTCGTTTGTTTTTGTTTTTTTAATCTGCCTTTAATATCACTTTCAATAAAGATGGTATAAAGAGGATCTGTGAACTGCATGTGCCCAGATTTCTTCCTTCAGAAAAAGTTAAAAAGGAGTTTCTAAAAAATAAAAAAATAAAATAAAAAACACACAAAACCAAAACAAATCTTGCTCTTCTACTTATGTGACAAAAAGGGCAAATAACACGCGGATTTTGGCTAGCATGAGCATTGTGGGTGTTTCACATAATTGTAAACTGCAGATATTCTAGCGTTCCCCTCAGACTCTGTTGGTCGGCTTTTAGTAAGTAATAAGAGGAATAATAAAGTAGAAGCACTACTAAGCAGGAACCACAGCCTGTAATGAGCAAATATAGCTGAGCCCAATTACAAAGTGTACAGAGAATCAAGGTTCTTTAACCAAACGCACAAGATTATTAACATGACCACATTCACATACTGATCCAATAAAAAAAAAATTAAATAAAAAAAATATATAAATTTTTTTTAAAAAAAAGCACTGAGCGCGGATGGGCTCAAGGCGACAGTCAGTAGTGCACCAAACTGCATTGAAGAAGAAACGGCAGTATGTTTTTGATCTGAGCCTAAGGCCCCTTTCACACTGGGGCAGGAGCCGCGGTGACGGCGGTAAAGCAGCGCTATATTTAGCGCTGCTTTACCGTCGTTTTAACCGCGGTTTTCGGCCGCTCGCGGTGCGGTTTTCCCCCCCGCGAGCGGCCGAAAAAAAGGGTTAAAGACCCCCCGCAGAGCGCCGCCGTAGCTGCGCTTTGCGGCGGTGTTGCCGCAGTTTCACCGCAGTGTCCCATTCTAA
The DNA here is from genome assembly GCA_028564925.1 of Lithobates sylvaticus. Taxonomy (NCBI): domain Eukaryota; kingdom Metazoa; phylum Chordata; class Amphibia; order Anura; family Ranidae; genus Lithobates; species Lithobates sylvaticus. The sequence continues at coordinate 600,853,817 of CM053027.1, read as the reverse complement.
TCAATGGGAAGGAGCAGTATAGGAGCGGTGAACACACCGCTCCTATACCGCTCCAAAGATGCTGCTAGCAGGACTTTTTTTGTCATCCTGCTAGCGCACCGCTCCAGTGTGAAAGCCCGCCGGCTTTCACACTGGAGTTAAAGGGGCCGGATTTTTTCATGCGGTGAACAGGCGCTATTTTTAGCGCTGTACCGCATGAAAAACGCCCCGGTGTAAAAGGGGCCTTAAAGTCCACCCAAACACTAAAATCCCTGCATCTACAGACATCCACCATCTAACACTAACCTATCTAGCCCTGTAAAGAAGAAATCCGTATACATTCCTTTTTTGAAGCTGATCCCATCTCCAGAGGCGGAAGCTCTGCAGAGGACACGGCCAACAACGGCTGTGAAATGAATGGGGAGTGACGTCACCCATAGACTTACTATGGGGCTTCTGTTGTCGGCTGTTTCCACAGCGAAGTCGCAGCTGACAGCTCAGCGAGGGATCGGGTCGGATCGGCTGCAGAAAAGGGATGTATACCGATTTCATCTTTACAGGGCTAGATAGGTTAGTGTAAAGGCCCGTAGTCACGATCGGACTTTTTGACAACCAACATGCAAATTAGCTGTTTTGGACCAACATCCGACCGTGTGTACGCTCCATCGGACCAACTTTTTCCAGGTTCCATCGGACTTTTGTTGGCTGTGCGAACGGACCAACTTTCTGCCAACAAAAGTCCGATGGACCAAAGTCCGACCGTGTGTACACAAAACCAACGGACTTTTGTACAAACCAATGCAGAACCAATGCAAAAGATCCGACAACAATACAGAAGTTGACCAAAGGTGGCGGTAAAGAGCAAAAAAAGTGATTTGGTGAAAGTTGGCTGAAAAAGTCCTGCCGTGTGTATGCAATACCAACTTGGGGCCAACGCCCTTTGGACAAAAATCCACGGGAAAGTTGGTCCACGGTCCAATTGTGTGTATGAGGCTTTAGACCGTGGATGTCTGTAGATGCAGGGATTTTAGTGTTAGGGTGGACTTCTACTTTAAGGAGGCCATAGAAGCATCAAACCTTAACCAGTTCAGCAGGGACTGGCTGAGATTCTATCTATGGGCAGGCTGGTTGTACTGAAGTCGATCCAACCAGCCTGTCCGATTTTTTTTTTCCATTGGATTACTGCCGGGGCTATAGTGGTTATTGTGTTCTGCTGTCAAGAAAGGCTCCCCACCGGCCGGACACAATAGCACTGCGGGAGGCCCCATCAACATGGACTGTGTTGATGGGGAAATCCAGCAATTTCCTTGCCTTTCACCCATGGTGGAAGGAAAGAATTGCATAATCTATTGTGGGCATCTCTAAGGCCCCTTTCACACTGGGGCGGTGAGCCGCGGTGACGGTAAAGCAGCGCTATATTTAGCGCTGCTTTACCATCGTTTTCACCGCGGTTTTCGGCCGCTCGCGGTGCGGTTTTACCCCCCGCGAGCGGCCGAAAAAGGGTTAAACACCCCCCGCAGAGCGCCGCCGTAGCCGCGGTATTGCCGCGGTAACGCCGCGGTTTTACCGCGGTCTCCCATTGTAATCAATGGGAAGGAGCGGTATAGGAGCGGTGAACACACCGCTCCTATCCCGCTCCAAAGATGCTGCTAGCAGGACTTTTTTTGCCGTCCTGCTAGCGCACCGCTCCAGTGTGAAAGCCCGCCGGCTTTCACACTGGAGTTAAAGGGGCAGGATTTTTTCATGCGGTGAACAGGCGCTATTTTTAGCGCTGCACCGCATGAAAAACGCCCCGGTGTGAAAGGGGCCTAAATGGCGGCTCCCGAGCTGCTGCCCTTTCTGGATCGCCGCGACCGCGCCATTTAGTCACCGCTTTTGTCCCCAGCCTCCTCCGCTGTCATTAGCAGAGTAGAGCGGAGGAGGCAGCGGAAGACAGGATAATTCTGGATTGAGGCGGGACCAGCAGTGCATGGAGACAGATGATTGGCTGCCAGGAGGCGGTCCTAGCAGTCGATCACCAGTTCGCTAATATGAAAAGTTAACCCGGCAGCTCCCGCACCCCACACAGTGCTGCTGTGCCTTCAGTTTAGGATTGTCCTGCCTCCTTCTCTCCGCTCTGTGAAAGGAGGAAAAAATACATGGAACTGTGAAGGATGAGGAGTAGGGGTGAGGGGAGATATGTGAAGGGGGCAATGCGAAGAGGGGCAAAGCTGTGGGGGGGGGGGAGATATGTGAAGAGGGGCAATGCTGTGGGGGGGGGAGATATGTGAAGAGGGGCAATGCTGTGGGGGGGGGGGGGGGAGATATGTGAAGAGGGGCAATGCTGTGGGGGGGGGGGTATGTGAAGAGGGGCAATGCTGTGGGGGGGGATATGTGAAGAGGGGCAATGCTGTGGGGGGGGATATGTGAAGAGGGGCAATGCTGTGGGGGGAGATATGTGAAGGGGTGCAATGCGAAGAGGGGCAATGCTGTGGGTGGAGATATGCAAAGAGGGGCAATGCTGTGGGGGGGATATGTGAAGGGGCAATTCTGTGGGGGGGATATGTGAAGAGGGGCAATGCTGTGGGGGGGACATGTGAAGAGGGGCAATGCTGTGGGGGGGATATATGTGAAGGGGCCAATGCTGTGGGGGGAGATATGCGAAGAGGGACAATGCTGTGGGGGGAGATATGTGAAGGGGGGCAATGCGAAGAGTGCAATGCTGTGGGGGGAGATATGTGAAGGGGGGGCAATGCGAAGGGGGTGGAAGAGATGTGAAGGGGGACAAGCAGCTGCACACAAAATGAGGTGCTGCACAGAAAGCGTGCAGAGGTACTATTGGCTCTTAAACGCACAGAAATAAAAGGTGCAATTTCCCGCACATGGAAATGGCATGGTACAAAGGCACTATGCAGCAGCATTTTTAAAAAGGTGCCAGGACCTTTTCCCAGCAGAAAACGCAGGCACAGCAGCTCATTCAAATGAATGAACTGTCGTGCCTGCAACACCTGGGCTGTGATGTAAAGAATCTGAGTCATCACACAAAACTGCGATGCTTTACTCAATAAAACTCTGTGCAAGGAGCAAACTGCACCTCTTACATCATATCAACCAATCAAAATCCATCCTATATTGGTTGGCCTTCAGGAATGTAAGCCTTGATTGGCTGCCAAGTGGGACTGCTCCTTGTAATGTTGGCTGAACAAGTTTTTTTTTTTTCTTCTAATGTTACCACAATGAAATTTTTGTTTCTGTTTGATACTTTCATGAGGATATGTCTTCTACAGATGTTATGTCTCTAGTAGTTCTATGCAGGGCAGATAAGAGCAGTCTGATAAAAAACAAAAAGCTGAATTCCAAGCATGGCAATATCTGTATCATTACTACAGGGCAGAGCGGCGCGATTCTGGCTAAAATGAGAATCACGATTTGTTTGCTTAGACCATTGTTTCTCAATTCCAGTCAAGGCGGGTCATGTTTTCAGGATTTCCCTCAAATGAAACGGCGGTGGTAATTACTAAGGCAGTGAAACTGATCAAATCACCTGTGCAAAACAATGGGAAACCTGAAAACATGACCTGTTGGGGCGCCTTGAGGACTGGAGTTGAGAAACACTGGCTTAGACTAAGGGTCGGTTCACACTGGAACGACTTGTCAGGCGACTTAGCCGCCTGACAAGTCGCGTTCCGTTCTGTACAATGGAACCGGTCTAATAGGAACGACTCAAGTCGCTCCAACTTAGAAAAAGGTTCCTGTACGACTTTGGGGGCGACTTGCATTGACTTCTATACAGAAGCCGTTTTGCAAGCCGCCGCTGAAGTCGTGTGCAGGTCGCCTCACAGAGTCCGCCTGCAAGTCGTGCTGCCCCTGTGTGAACCGGCTCTAAAGATCAAGATTCTCTCACGATCCTCGCGGCGTAACAGTATCTTTCACATTATACCAAAAAATAAAAAAAATTGGGTAAACTTTACTGGTTTATTTTTTTAATTCAGTGAAGTGCATTTTTCTCCAAAAAATTGCGTTTGAAAGACTGCTGCGCAAATATATTATATATATATATATATATATATATATATATATATATATATATATATAATATATGTTTGGAGGTTCAAAGTAATTTTCTAGCAAAAAAAAAAACACATTGATTTTAAACCTGTAAGCAACAAGTGTCAGAAAAAGGCCTAGTCTTTAAGTGGTTAAACTGCCCTCATTTACAGACCGAAGTTCATCCCTTTGATTTAAAAGAACCAAATGATACAATGTTTATGGTTATCTCAGCGCTGAGCAATGTTGATAAGCATCCAGTTTTTTTTCCTTTTGACAGCTCTGAGCAGAGAACGGCTCTGCACTTGCTACATAGAATCATGGAAATGCCAGATTAGGATCGTAAGGGGCGTTGAATCGAGATTGCAATTTTTATTTTTTATTTTTAACGATTAATCGTGCAGCTCTACTATAGGGATGATTTACTAAAGGCAAATGGACTGTGCACTTTGCAAAGTGCAGTTGTTCCAGAGCTTCGTAAATAAGCAGAAGCTCTGCCGACTTCCATCATCCAATCATGTGCAAGCAAAAATGCCTTCCTTGATTGTGAATTGTGTGCAAAGTGAAGGTTCACCTCATTTACCAAGCTCTGGAGTAATTGCATTTGCAGATTGCTCTGCTGAAAGCAAACCTGGAAGGTAAACCAGGAAAAGATGGATGGGCCCCCCCGACTAGCAGAAGCACAGCGCATCACTGGAGGGCATGGTTTGACATTAGGGGTGCAACGGATCAAAAGACTTGCGAATCGGATCGTTCCTCGGATCAGAGTCACGGATCGGATCATTTTTCGGATCAGCAAATCATAATTGAATTCGCAAAAACCTGTGAAAATTCCACCACCATATAGTCCCCACTGTAATATCCACGTTGGCTGGGTATCGCAGAGTATTGGCTGGGTATCGCAGAGTATTGGCTGGGTTTCGCAGAGTTTGTTTACAAGTGATCGCTTCGTCGACGGAGCGATCACATTGTAAACGGCCGCCGGGTGTACCAAGATGGCCGCCGCCCCGGAGCTAGGCCGAAGCCGCGGCCTTTCCTGAAGGCCGAGGCCGCGATGCGCAGTGTGGAACGCGGGGTGTGCCGATCCGAACAGGGTGACCCGTTGGATAACGGAACGGCGACGATCCGTTGCACCCCTATTTGACAGGCAAGTCTACCATATACTGTATGCAGTGCATCCAGCACATTATGGCAGAAACCTCCTGGGGGGTCCATGTAACTACAAAAATATAGCAGAGTTTAAAGTGTTTGTAAAGGTTTGGGGTTTTTTTGTTTAGTTTTTGTTTTTTTAAACAACTAACATGTTATACTTACTAAACCTTTGCACAGAGCAGCCCCAATCCTCCTCTTCTGGGGTGCCCTGTCGGCGCTCCTGGCTCCTCCTCTTCATCGGGTGCCCACACGGCGACCCACATTCTCTAAGGGCACGCTCCTGAGTCCCGCTGCTGCGTTCATTGATACAGACAGAACTCGGCCCCCCGCCCCCAGGATTTAATTGACAGCAGCGGGAGCCAATGGCTATCCAATGAGCATGGGAGTCCAGTTGCAGCACAGATGGTTTTTGCCATCAATCTATCCAATGAGGGCGGAGACTGCAGCTGTAGCCGCTGGAACGATCGGGCTCAGGTAAAGAAATAACATTTAAAAACTTAAACTCCTTAAAATTTTGCTTTAATTGCGAGATAGTGGCCTAATTTTTGGCCCAAAGGGACATCAGGGCGGTGTGGTTCATAGTACCCTATAGAAAGTCTGTATTTACAATAAGAGAAGTTATGGTGAGGCCGGTCTTGTCTCCTGAATGTTTATATCAGGGCAGAGAAGTCATTAGCTACGGCTGTATAGGTATGCGGCTATAAATGTCTGCAACAATCACTCTGTACATTCCTACATCAAAAATGTAGCCCGACCAGAGGCCCTCTTCTCGCCCTTTCAGTGCCAGCACCAGACAGGCCCGCGTGGTCCCAAACACCCTTAGGCCCCTTTCACACTGGGGCGGGGAGCCGCGGTGACGGTAAAGCAGCGCTATATTTAGCGCTGCTTTACCGTGGTTTTAACCGCGGTATTCGGCCGCTCGCGGTGCGGTTTTAACCCCCGTGAGCGGCCGAAAAAAAGGGTTAAAGACCCCCCGCAGAGCGCCGCCGTAGCGGCGCTTTGCGGCGGTATTGCCGCGGTTTCACCGCGGTGTCCCATTCTATTCAATGGGAAGGAGCGGTATAGGAGCGGTGAACACACCGCTCCTATCCCGCTCCAAAGATGCTGCTAGCAGGACTTTTTTTTTCATCCTGCTAGCGCACCACTCCAGTGTGAAAGCCCGCCGGCTTTCACACTGGAGTTAAAGGGGCAGGATTTTTTCATGCGGTGAACAGGCGCTATTTTTAGCGCTGCACCGCATGAAAAACGCCCCGGTGTGAAAGGGGCCTTACCGGATCCTCCCGGGCAATAGATCCAAGAGCAACATGCCCTAGCACAGCTACTAATCTAAACTGATTTTTACCCACTAAAAATATTTTACAAGCTGAAATTTGATTGGTTGCTTTGGGATATCTAAGGGGATGTGTTTTGGAACACAATGTCCTTCTAAAGTGATTCTAAAGGAATATTTTTTTTCCCTTTTAACTGATACACACGGCCGGAATTTCTGATGGAAACAGTCCGATGGGAGCTTTTCATCAGATTTTCCGACTGTGTGTATGCCCATTCGGTCTTTTTCTGGTCGGCATTTCCGACAGACTTTGGATTGAGAGCCTGTTCTTAATTTTTCTGATGGATTTTCCAATTGTGTGTATGCAATTCTGACATGCAAAATTACGACGCATGCTCGGAAGCATTAAACTTCCCTTTTATAGTGCCGAACGCGTTGTATGCTGCTGTGTTATTGACCGTCGGAATTCGGTGTGACCGTGTGTAGGCAAGACAGTTTGAGCGAAATTCCATCGGAATTCCGACGGGAAAACCATCAGAGCTTCTTCCGACGAGAATTCCGATCGTGTGTATAAAATAGCAAAATATGTTATACAGTGGGGAAAATTTTTATTTGATCCCCAGCAGATTTTGTAAGTTTGCCCACATAATTGTTATCATAGGTGTAATTTAAAATTGTAGACAGAACATCAACCAAAAACCCATTAAAAAACAACAAAAAAAAAAACCCATAAAACAAAATGTTATAAATTAAGTTGCAGTTCAGTGAGTAAAATAAGTATTTGATCTCCCACCAACCAACAAGAATTTTGGCTCCCACAGACAGTATGTACACCATCAGCGAGAGGCTTGGTGAGAAGGAGAGGACTGTTGGAGCGATTATTCTCAAATGGAAGAAATACATAATAACCATCAATAGTCCTCGGTCTGGAGCTCCATGCAACATTTTGCCTCATGGGGTGAGGATGATCCTGAGAAAAGTGAGGGATCAGCCCACGACTACACAGGAGGAGCTTGTGAATGATCTCGAGGCAGTTGGGACCACACCGAGCTTAACACAGTAGATTATACATTATCATAAAGTACAACCACAAGACATTTTGTCCTAATAGCAGGAGCTCCACTAGGAGTCGGCCCGTCTCCTACATTGTACAGAGGACAATGTGATCAGCTCTCTCAATTAACATCTTGAGTTCATCAACAAACTAAGAATAGTCTTTATATATATCCTGGGAGATATTGTGGATAAATATTACTTACATTTTAAGTAATCCAAGATATATTTTCTCACTCACCCTGTACCAGGATGGCACAGGGTGACTTGGACATAAGAAGTGCATGGGGAGCTGAAACACAGGTTTCCCAACCTTTCCAAGGGATTCTGGGTTCCGCGCGCCCTCCCGTCACAGTCACCAAACAAACCATTGGTAACACAATAAGCCGCCATTGAGTGAAATCCTGCAGTGCCTGCAAAGTCCCCCTCCTCAAGAAGACACGTGTACAGGCCTGTCTGATTTTTGATAATGAACATCTAAAATGATTCGGAGAAGGATTGGGAGAAAGTGCTGTGGTCAGATGAGACCAAAGATTTAGCTCTTTGGCATTAATTCGACTCGTCGTGTTTAGAGGAAGAAAAATGCTGACTATGACCCTAAGGCAGGGGTCTCAAACTGGTGGCCCTCCAGCTGTTGCGGAACTACAAGTCCCATCATGCCTCTGCCTGTAGGAGTCATGCTTGTAACTGTCAGCCTTGCAATGCCTCATGGGACTTGTAGTTCTACAACAGCTGGAGGGCGCCACCAGTTTGAGACCCCTGCCCTAAGGACACCATCCCTACAGTCCAGCACGGAGGTAGAAACATGATGCTTTGGGGCTGTTTCTCTGCTAAAGGTACAGGCTGACTTTGCCGCATTGAGGGGTCATGTAATGTAAAATCCTGGATGAGACCCTTCTTCCCTCAGCCAGAACACTGAAGATGGGTCGTGGATGGGTCTTTCAGCATGACAATGACCCAAAAGATATCACCAAGGCAACAAAGGAGCGGGTCAAGACAAAACACATTAAGGTCATGGAGTGGCCTAGCCAGTCTCCAGACCTTAGCCCACGTTCACACGGGGCTGATTTGACATGTCAAAATCACATGCAAATATCGGCCGCTATTGCCGGCAATAGCACCATCCGAATCGGTGTGGCACCGATTCCAGAAAGCAGTTACTGTACTACTTTTGGCAACTTTGGGGGCGATTTCAATAGAAATCTGTACAGGAACCCGCACAGATGTCTCTGAAATCGCTGCTGAAGTCAGACTGACATGTTTTCAAAATCGTGCGAGTTCAGCGATTTCAAACCCGCATCGCAGCAAAACCATTACACAGAGCAGGCAAGTATAACATGTGTTTTACTTTAAAAGGAAAACAAAACAAAACATAAAAAAAAAAAAAACAAACAAACAGTCAGTACAAATCACTAACAATTTCTTGCAACCACAAATTTGCAACTTTGACACGCATTCGTAAAACTGTACATATCATCCAGGTGGATTATACCAGTTTTTTTTTTTTCCCCAGGACAAATCTTTTTGGGTGGAAAATAGTAACTGATATCTCCTGATGTTCTTTTTACTATTAAGGAAAATAGGCCCAATTTTTCTTAAAGCGGTTCTGCACACACTTTTTTTAGTAAATTTAGTAAATCTCTTTGCCTTCCAAATCAGTACTAAATGGCCGTTTTTTTTTTTTTTTTTTTTTTTTTACTTACCTTGTAATTGCTGCCGGTCTTTCCTCTGTCTCTTCTGGGGTGGGCGGGGATCATCGTCATGCCGTCTCCTGGGATCTGGTGTCATTCATCCCAGGAGTCATTGCGGACATCCAACCGAAATCTCGTGAGATTTACGGGCATCCGACAAAATCTCGCAAGATTTTAAGGATGTGAGGCATGCTGGTTCCCATAACGAAAGTGAACAAGGAAGTGACTGCTTGTGGGTTTCAAATGCCCACAAGCAAAATGACATTGCTGCTGTTTGTATTTTAAAAGTGCAGATCTTTCTAAAAAAACGGACATGGATACCAGAAGGAGACCAAAAAAAGTGAGTTTATTTTAAGACTCTAAATACTTTTAATGTGACAAGAAAAAAAAAATTTAAAAAATTTAGTGTGCGCAGAACCGCTTTAATAGAAAAAAAAAAAATTCGAATTTTTCTTATTTAGCTGAATATTTCATGCCATTATCATAATTTACCACCGAACAACCCATACTATAATTCTCCTGCCCTCAACGATCGCAGCGATACCACATACGTGTATGTTCATTGTTGTTTGTAACTATAGTACAGCCCAGAAACAATAGTGTTTGCTTTTTTATTTTGTTTTTTAATCCTGCCTAAAACACACTGACAGTAACTTAAAATAAATAAATAATTCTACCCAAAATATGCTGACCAATATTTTGACCCCGACCCCAACACTAAACACTGATCTGGTTATATTTTTTCTTTATTTAAAATCTTTATTTAATCTTTTTTTTTTTTTTTTTTTTTTTTTACACACTTTGGTTTGTTTACAGCACATTTTCCTCTCCTGCAATGAGAGGAAGATACAATGCATATTTCTCTTCATTTCAGAAGAGAAGAGGAATTAATTACAGGGGCGGGCTCACAGCGACTAGTCACTGGGATAGCCAATCAGAGGCTATCACATCGATCAGGTGACCTGCCACCGAGAGTTCCGGTGTACTATCATCTGCCGTCCCCCATCACAAAGTGTCCACTGTGTACTGCGCATGCGCAGTACACAGAACACCCAGATTCTGAAAATTGCCGAAGATGAACGGCGCCTGCGCCGTGAGTCCACTTTCAAGCCCCACCATCCAAGTGGACATACAGTTAGAATATAAAAGAGCCGAGTTTGTGTAGCCCTATGTCCACTTAGGGCTACACAAACTCGGCTCTTTTATATTCTAACTCTATGTCCACTTGGATGGTGGGGCTTGAAAGTGGACTCACGGCGCAGGCGCCGTTCATCTTCCGACAATTTCCAAAAATCTTTATGCTACGTACTGCGCATGCGCAGTACACTTCGGACACTTGCTCATAGCCGGACACTTCGTGACAGAACACCGGATCCCGATTGTTAGGCTGCATTCACACTTAAGCGTTTTGAATCGCAGGCAGATTTGCCGTGAATCTGCCCACGATTTGAAAGCGCTGATGTGTGAATGGCAAATCGCGGGACTCACATTCGGGATCCCATATATTTGAATGACAGCTCAGATCGCAGCTCGGGTCTGCCACGATAAAAAAAAAATCCAAAAAATAAAAAAAAAAAAATCGCACTGCAATCGTGGCAACACGCATCGTGGGGAGCATGTCGCCCAAAGGTAGCTCCTGAACTTTTTTTGGCGACATGGTTCCTGCAATGTGTTGCCGCAATCGCAGCGCAATTTCATTGCGCGACAATCACGGCGGACCCGCGTCCGCGATTTGATGTGTCATTCAAATGAATGACATGTCAAATGTGAGTCCCGCGATTTGCCATTCACATATCAGCGCTTCGAAAAAACGCAGGCAGATTTGCGTCAAATCTGCCCACGATTTAACCAGTTCCCGACCAGCCAGAATGGCTCCCCTGGGCAATACGCCGCAGCTGTACGTCGGCTCTTTAAGATGCTGAAGGAGGCGCATGCGCCCGCAGCGTGTACCTGGAGCCAATGCGAGTGCCCTATGGTCATGATGACCACCGGGCACCCGCGATCGCTCGTGAGAGAGCAAGAAATGGGAGGTGTGTGTAAACACACAAATCCCAGGTTCTCTCAGGGAAGGAGGAGACCGATCGTGTGTTCATACTAAGTATGAACACCGATCTCTCTCCTCCCCTAGTCAGTCCCATCCACCTACAGTTAGAACACACATAGGGAACACAGATAACCCCTTGATCGCCCCCTAGTGTTAACCCCTTCCCTGCCAGTGACATTTATACAGTATTCAGATACAGCAGTCCCGATAAAAATAAAAAAAAATACAAAAAAAAAATAAAAAATAAAAAAAAAAAAAAAAAAAAATCGCAGATCGCTGCCATTACTAGTTGTCCATCAAACTAACGCGGGACTGAAAACTGGCCTGGTGACAAAGGGGTATTACAGGCGAGTACTGAAGGGGTTTGGATGCAGTAATGTGAATTTCATAACATCAGCATTGGCTTTAATTTGTAAAGCTTGTTGAGGGAAGTTTAAGCAGACGGCTTTTCCAGGAGTCACTGGACTGGAACTCAAGGATAGCAATTTACTGATAAAAACGTTGGGGTTGAAAAGAAAAAAAAAAGAAAAAAGAAAAAAAAAAATGATACTGTTGTTGTTTATTGCGACACATTAGGAATTTAGTCATGTAGATGTGTAAAAAAGAAAAAGAAAAGGTCTGCTTTAACCACTTTCAGACCGGACCATTTTGCTGGCTTAAGACCAGACCACTTATTGCGATTCGGCACTGTGTCGCTTTAACTGACAATTGCGCAGACGTGCGGCGTGGCTCCCAAACAAAATTTACGTTCTTTTTTTTTCCCCACAAATAGAGCTTTCTTTTGGTGGTATTTGATTGCCCCTGCGTTTTTTTATTTTTTGCGCTATAAACAAAAAAAAAAACAAAAAAAAAGGAGTGACAATTTTGAAAAAAAATAAATAAAAAAAACGCATTATTTATATAAAATATATATAAAAAAAATTTCTTCCTCAGTTTAGGCCTATACGTATTCTTCTACATATCTTTGGTAAATAAAAAAAAAAACAATTAGTGATTATTGATTGGTTTGCGCAGAAGTTATAGCGTTTACAAAATAGGGGATAGTTTTATAGCATTTTTATTATTAATTTATTTTTTACTAGTAATGGCGGAGATCATCGATTTTTATTGTGACTGCGACATTATGGCGGACACATCGGACATTTTTGATACATTTTTGGGACCATTGTCATTTATCCAGCAATCAGTGTTATTTAAATGCACTGATTCCTGTGTAAATGACACTGGCAGTGAAGGGGTTAACCACTAGGTGGCGGGGAGGGGATAAGTGTTCCTAGGGGCGTGTTACTAACTGTGGGGGACGTGGCTGTGATTTAGTGAACACTGATCTCTGCTCCAATCACAGGGAGCAGAGATCAGTGTCACTAGTTGCTAGGCAGAATGGGGAGATGCTGTTTACTTCTGCATCTCCTCGTTCAGCCTTCCCGTGAGACGATCGTGGGTATACCCACGGCGATCGAGTCCGTGGGACCCGCGACCAGACCCACGGGGGTCCCAACCGGTGGCAATCTTAAAGGGCACATACCTGTACGCCCTTTTGCCTGTCCGTGCCATTCTGTCGACGTACATCGTCGTGCGCTGGTCGGGAAATGGTTAAAGTGATATTAAACCCAGAAACAAAACATTTATTATACTGCAGCCAGCTTATCAATTCTTAGATATGATGGCTGCATTTGTTTACTTTTTGTGCGCTCTCTTTTTTTTTTTCAGCCAGTAAGCCTGTTGACTTTTAACTACTTGACCTCCGGAAGGTTTACCCCCCTTCATGACCAGGCCATTTTTTGCAATACGGCACTGTGTTACTTTAACTGGCAATTGCGTGGTTGTGTGACGCTGAATATAAAATTGATGTCCTTTTTTTCCCCGCACCAATAGAGCTTTCTTTTTGTGGTATTCAATGACCTCTGCGTTTTTTTGCACTAAAAACAAAAATATATATATATATACACACACACACACACACACACACATACATATACACACACACACACAATGTGTGCATGGCCACATAAAACAACATGGGGAGGCTTTTTTTTATATATATATATATATATATATATATATATATATATATATATATATATATATATACACACACACACACACACACACATATACACACACACCTCTACAAATTTTTGGTAAAAAAAAAAAAAAAATCCAATAAGTGTATATTGATTGGTTTGCACAAAAAACTTATAGCGTCTACAAACTACGGGATATTTAATTTTTTTTAAAAGTAATGGCGACGATCCGCAATTTATAGCAGTACTGCGGCACACAATCGGGACACCAAGTAACACCTTTTGGGAACCAGTGACACCAATATAGTGATCAGTGCTAAAAAAATAAATAAAATAAAAATAGGATTCCCTACAGTTTACCTATAAAATCCTTTTCTTGGAGTACATCACGGGACACAAAGCAGCTATAGTAATTACTATCTGGGTTATACGCCACCTATAGGTGAATGGACACTGGCACACCCAAAAAACAGGAAGTCCCCCCTCTATATAACCCTCCTATACAGGAAGTACCTCTGTTTTGTAACAAGCAATTCCCAAAAGAGGGGAGGGACCTCTGTGTCCAGTGATGTACTCCAAGAAAAGGATTTTGCAGGTAAGCTGTAGGAAAAATTCTATTTTCTTTATCGTACATCACGGGACACAGAGCAGCCATAGTAATTACTATCTGGGAAGTCCCAAAGCAATGGCCCTGAGGGGAGGGAGACACCAAAGAAACTGCCAAAGAAGAACCTACTCTGCTATTTGGAATATGCTGAGGCCAAAGGCAGCATCTTCTACGTGATTGACATCGATCTGGTAAAAACCCTGTAGATGTATAAACAAAAGACCAAATAGTGGTCTTATACAACTGGGCCACTGACACCCGATGATGGACGGCCCACGATACTCCCACACCTGGTAGAGAATCCCTCCCCAGAAAAAAAAAATACTCCGCCAGCAAAAATTTGAGAGCATGTTCTCAATTTTTCTGACGGAAAATTCCGATCGTCTGTAGCAACTCCCGACACGCAAAATTCCTACACATGTTCGGAAGCATTAAACTTCGTTCTCGGCTCGCGATAGTGTTGTACGTCACCGTGTTCTTGGCGGTCGGAAGTTGGTGTGACCGTGTGTAGGCAAGACAATTCTGATCGGAATTCCGTCGAGAAAAACCACCAGAGCTCCCCCCAAACGAGAATTTCCGATCGTGTGTACGCGGCATTAGACTTTGGATGACAGAAAACTGACCCTTGTTTAGAAAGTTTGGAGACCCCTGGCCTGTGCCACTAAAAATCTCCTAAAAGCCTATGTGTGCATGGCCACATAAAACAACATGGCGAGGCTTTTTTTTTATAGCTTCAAAACGCGTGATGTTGCTAAAAGCGGCCAGTAAAAACGCCCTGTGTGCACGAGGCCTAGAAGTGAGCCCCCCAACACTGCACAGCTTTGTGACTATTCATGCTGACGATGGTCGGCCGGTTTGGTCACCAGGATAGTATGAAGCGTGTGTGGCGAGGCCTACCAATAAAACAGGCCTAAGCATTACACTGTACAAGCCGTGACAGCACAGGGATGGGCTCTACTATCTGTAGTAATGGGAGGGGGTGTAATCAGCGCTTCTAATGATTAATGCTGAATGATATAGTAATGGCTTCTCTCTCTTCATTAATTATTAAGCAACCACTATGCTGCAACATTCCCCCCCCCCCCCCCCCCCCCCAACCCCCCCCCCCCCCCCCCCCCCCCCCCCCCCCATGCCAAGATTCCATGCTTGTTCCATTGTGACTCAAGACAACTCACTGGCATATGGCAGTGACATTTCAAATTATTATTATTATTATACAGGATTGGAGTGTGTATATAGATATATATATTTTTTTTTTTTCGTGTGTGTGTGTGTGTGTGTGTGTGTGTGTGTGTGTGTGTGTGTGTGTGTGTGTGTGTGTGTGTGTGTGAGTGTGAGTGAGAGAGAGAGAGAGAGAGAGAGATATACATACATACACACACACACACATTTTAGAATAAAATTGTATTTAAAATTTTAGAATAAAACGGTTGCTGTTGCAATTTTTTGTGTCGCATAATATTTGCGCAGTGGTTTTTCAAACGCAATTTAAAAAAAAAAAAAAAAAAAAAAAAAAACACCTTCATAAAATAAAAAAGAAAAGAAAAATAAATAAACTTAAAAGCGGTTATATACCCCCAAAAATATTTATTGTTATACACCTGTAAGGTAAAAAGGCATAATGAGCTAGTATGCACCGCATACTAGCTCATTATGAAATACTTACCTTAAAACGAGGCGTCGGTAACTCACCTGGTCCACGCCGAGGGAGCTGACATGTCGCCTCAGCGTCTCTCCCGGGGTATCGCGGCTCCTGCGCTGCGAGTGGCTGGAGCCGAAAGTCGAGTCAGCGGCTCATAGCGAGGGGGAATATCTCCTACCGTACAGGTTTAGGAGATATTCTTTTTACCTAAAAGGTAAGCCTCATATATTTAGAAACAGTTTGATATAATTTTTTTTATTTTTTTTTATAGGGTGGCCCTCCACTTTAAGTCCGTCCAATTTTTTTGTATAAATGTGAAAAATGTTACGCCGAGTAAATAGATTCCTAACATGTCACACTTTAAAATTGCATCTGCCCATGTAACAGCGGCAAACTACGGTGCTTAAAATTCTCCATAGGCGACGCTTTACAATTATTGCTCCGACAATACCGTGCATGTGTGGTGCGATCACAGCTTACATATGTGTGCGGGAGGAATGTATGCATTCACATTTGGGTGCAGGGACGGTGGGGGCGCACTTTTAAAAAACATTTTTTTCTTTTATCACACTTTTTTTCCACTAACTTTATTGCCATCACAAGGGACAAACAACATCCCTTGTGACCACATGGGCCGCGACAGGTCCTCTTTATGATGAAACTTGGGGTCTATTAGACCTCCTCTGGCTCCCCATGCAGCCGATCAGACACATCAATGTGATCGGCTGCTTTCCTGGCCGCTGTTGGAGAGAAAGAGAAAGGAGAGAAAGAGAAAGAGAAAGAGAAAGAGAAAGAGAAAGAGAAAGAGAAAGAGAAAAGAGAGAGAGAGAGAGAAAGAGAGAGAGAACGCCAGTTCCCCTCTGCGTTCAGGGTAGCCATCGCTGCCGGCCTCCGCGATGGGAGAGGCGCCATCCCGCTATAACCCAAGGATGTACAGGTACTTACCGTGGGTGGGACCTCCAGAAGATTTACCCCCCTTTTGTGACCAGGCTATTTTTTGCGATACGGCACTGCGTTACTTGAACAATTGCGCGGGCGTGCAACGCTATACTTAAAATGAAATGTATATCCTTGTCCCCACAAATGGAGCTCTCTTTTGGTATTTTATCTTTTTTTTTGCGCTATAAACAAAAAAAGACCGACAAATTTGAAAAAAATAAAATAAAATAAAATAAATGAAATTCTGCTATAAAACATAAAAAATAAATAAATACATTTCTTCATAATCTTAGGCCAATATGTATTCTGCTACATATTTTTGGTTAAAAAAATAAATAAAATAAAAAAATCTCAATAAGCGGATTTTGACTGGTTTGTGCAAACAATACAGCATCTAAAAAAAATGTAGTATTTATTTACTAGTAATGGCAGCAATCAGCGACTCATAACGGGACTGCGACATTGCGGCAGACCAGGGTGGATTTTATTTAAATCATCATTTTTAAAGAGCACCTGTCATCTCTGTCCCGCAGCGTCTCCTCCTCCTCCTCTGACCCGCTGTTGACTCACCGACAGTCCCATTCACTTTAATGGGACGGCTGGTGATGCGGCAGGGACACAACAAGGGGAGGGACGTGGCGGCAGCAGGTGAGTGGATGCCCGCTAACAGGCGCTGCCATGATGGATCTGAAATGACAGGTGCTCTTTAAAATGTAAGGACTAATTCTTGCTGGTAGTTGGAATCTTTAATATTGGCAAATAAAATGAAGGTTTCCTATTTAGAATAATAAGCTGTCAGGTTAGTAAAACAGAGATATCAGAACCGATTCAGTCATACAGTTTGTAGTGTACATAGATGTGCAAAACAACAGGATAAAGGAATATTCCTGATCTTTGGTTTATCTCATGGTTACTGTGACATTGTGTAAATGCATCAATGCAGTGCAGGTTATCTCAGCTTGTATTCATGGAATGAGTTTCCCAAAAATGTAAATATCGCCGAATATACAGCCACGTGCTCCATAACTGAGCTCCATTTCATGCTGAATAAACTGAATTATTAATGTATCTTAAATAGAAAACTATCTTTAGATCGATTTTTACTCCAAAAGCATTTTATAAAAATAAATTTGATAAAAAAATAAAGACATTTTAAAATTTAAAAAAAATATGTAAATAAGAAAAAATCCAATTTTTTTTTTTTTTTTAAATCATTGATTTCTATCGGCCCTAGTAAACTAAATGGATTTACTTACTCCTCAATCTCCTGTCACAGGACTCTCCACCACCCCTTAGACACCTTTGTCATGTTAGATGTCAGTGGTCATCAAAAAGGGCTGCTGGCCCCTCCATGACATCACATGTCCAGGATGACATCACAACACCATGCAGAGCAACACAGGAAGAGTGTCGGGGGTCACAAGGTAATGCATTGGAAGAAATGATCCATGGGGGGTCAGCATGGTGAGCAACGCGATGACACCGACTGCCCGTACCTCCCCGACCGCTATATGTACTGTATATACACCTCACACTGCTGTACGGGGTGTATATCAGTGTGAGGTGTATATACAGTACATATAGCGGTCGGGGGTGTAAAGTGTATACCACTATATACACCTTGGACTGCTATATACACCCCAGGATACTTATATATATACACACACACACACACACACACACACACACACAATACCTCCATATACACCTTACAGACTGCTATACACCCTTCACCACTATATATATACACACACACACACACCACAGGATTACTATATATACCCCCTCCCCCCGGAGTACACACTATATACACCCCCCCTCTCCCGGGGTACACACTATATATACACCCCCCTTCCTCCGGGGTACACGCTATATATACCCCCTCCCCCCGGGGTACACGCTATATATACGCCCCCCTCCCCCCGGGGTACACGCTATATATACGCCCCCCGGGGTACACGCTATATATACGCCCCCCCCCTCTCCCGGGGTACACACTATATATACACACCCCCCTTCCCCCGGGGTACACGCTATATATACCCCCTCGCCCCCGGGTACACGCTATATATACGCCCCCCCCCTCCCCCGGGGTACACGCTATATATACGCCCCCCCCCTCCCCCGGGGTACACGCTATATATACGCCCCCCCCTTCCCCGGGGTACACGCTATATATACGCCCCCCCCCCTCCCCCGGGGTACACGCTATATATACGCCCCCCCCCCCTCCCCCGGGGTACACGCTATATATACGCCCCCCCCCCCCCCCGGGGTACACGCTATATATACGCCCCCCCCTCCCCCGGGGTACACGCTATATATACGCCCCCCCCCTCCCCCCGGGGTACACGCTATATATACGCCCCCCCCCTCCCCCGGGGTACACGCTATATATACTCCCCCCCCCTCCCCCGGGGTACACGCTATATATACGCCCCCCCCTCCCCCGGGGTACACGCTATATATACGCCCCCCCCCTCCCCCGGGGTACACGCTATATATACGCCCCCCCCTTCCCCGGGGTACACGCTATATATACGCCCCCCCTCCCCCGGGGTACACGCTATATATGCGCCCCCCCCCCCCCGGGGTACACGCTATATATACGCCCCCCCCCCCCCGGGGTACACGCTATATATACGCCCCCCCCCCCCCGGGGTACACGCTATATATACGCCCCCCCCTCCCCCGGGGTACACGCTATATACGCCCCCCCCTCCCCCGGGGTACACGCTATATATACCCCCCCCCCCCTACACCCCCCCGGGGTACACGCTATATATACGCCCCCCCCCCCCCGCCCCCGGGGTACACGCTATATATACCCCCCCCCTCCCCCGGGGTACACGCTATATATACGCCCCCCCCCCTCCCCCGGGGTACACGCTATATATACGCCCCCCCCCTCCCCGGGGTACACGCTATATATACGCCCCCCCCCCCCCTCCCCCGGGGTACACGCTATATATACCCCCCCCCCTCCCCCGGGGTACACGCTATATATACGCCCCCCCCCCCCCCCGGGGTACACGCTATATATACGCCCCCCCCCCCCCTCCCCCGGGGTACACGCTATATATACGCCCCCCCCCTCCCCCGGGGTACACGCTATATATACGCCCCCCCCCCTCCCCCGGGGTACACGCTATATATACGCCCCCCCCCCTCCCCCGGGGTACACGCTATATATACGCCCCCCCCCTCCCCCGGGGTACACGCTATATATACGCCCCCCCCCCCCCCCCCGGGGTACACGCTATATATACGCCCCCCCCCCGCCCCCGGGGTACACGCTATATATACGCCCCCCCCCCCCCCCCCCCCGGGGTACACGCTATATATACGCCCCCCCCCCTCCCCCGGGGTACACGCTATATATACGCCCCCCCCCCCCCCTCCCCCGGGGTACACGCTATATATACGCCCCCCCCCCCCCCGTGGGTATATATACGCCCCCCCCCCCCCCCCCGGGGTACACGCTATATTTACGCCCCCCCCCTCCCCCCCCCCCTTCCCCGGGGTACACGCTATATATACGCCCCCCCCCTCCCCCGGGGTACACGCTATATATGCGCCCCCCTCCCACGGGGTACACGCTATATATACGCCCCCCCTCCCCCGGGGTACACGCTATATATACGCCCCCCCCTCCCCCGGGGTACACGCTATATATACGCCCCCCCCTTCCCCGGGGTACACGCTATATATACGCCCCCCCCCCTCCCCCGGGGTACACGCTATATATACGCCCCCCCCCCTCCCCCGGGGTACACGCTATATATACGCCCCCCCTCCCCCGGGGTACACGCTATATATACGCCCCCCCTCCCACGGGGTACACGCTATATATACGCCCCCCCCTCCCCCGGGGGAAAACACGCTATATATACGCCCCCCCCCTCCCCCGGGGTACACGCTATATACGCCCCCCCCTCCCCCGGGGTACACACTATATATACGCCCCCCCCTCCCCCGGGGTACACACTATATATGCCCCCCTCCCCCCGGGGTACAAACTATATACACACACAGGGGTCCCCGGGGTACACACACTATACACACACACACACAGGGGTCCCCTCCCCCCCCCCGGGGTACACACTATATACACACACAGTTGTCCCCTCACACCGGCAGTCAGCCCCTCCCCCATCACATGACCCGTCGTTGTCACTCACAGAACTCGGCGATGTAGAACGACACGGCGTAGTTCTCCTCACACCACTCCAGTGTGGAGGTCGGAGGCCCCCAGTAGCCGGGCCTGTCCACCGCCGGAGCCATCCTGATACCGTCCGCCTCTCACACACCGACACCACCGCCCGGGACCCGAGCACTCCGCCCCGCCCACTCCTCACATCGGCTCCGCCCACCCCTCAAGGCCAAAGGAGAGAAGGGAACGAATCGAGGGGCGTGGTTAAGGGCGGGCTTTGGAGCAGTCGCTCGAGAAAGGGGGTGTGGTTATAGGAAACTAAAATGAACCTGCCATTAGAGGGCGGGGCGACAGGGAGTGCAGTTCCTCCGCCCACTAATGAATAACCATTCTCCTCCCTCGCCCCGCCCACCCAGGCGGCCTCTGCACAGAGTAGAGATGTCAGACTGGTATCGCTCCCTAAGCTGTCGCGCTGCATTCCTGCATCTGTGTGATTAGTAGCTGGAGCCTTGTGTCTTCCCTCCCCTACACCCCCATAGGGCTCACACCCCCACACAGGGCTCTCATTTCCTCATTCTCTATGTAGCTGTCACTTTAAGGGCTGGTCAACACCACCTCTGAAGAGCGATCCACCATTTTTTTGCTTTTCAGAGGCGTTTTATATCGATGCATTGCCTCCTCCTCCTCCTGATATAACCCTATAAATGCTGCATGACCACACAGTAATGGTGTGCATTACATGTCGTTGTGAGCTGGTCGCAGCGCAGCCCCATACCCTTACATTAGGGCCCCATAGACCTGCATTGCATACTATTAGCAGGAGGAGCTGCTGTGTGTGTGTGTGTGTTACCAGGCGATGGTGAGTCTGTATTAATTGGCACAGTAATGCTGCATTCATGGGCACAGTGAGGGTGCAATTGTGGGCACAGTGAGACTGCAATCTTGGGCACAGTGAGGCTGCAATGGTGGGCACAGTGAGGCTGCAATGGTGGGCACAGTGAAGCTGCAATGGTGGGCACAGTGAGGCTGCATTCATGGGCACAGTGAGGCTGCAATGGTGGGCACAGTGAGGCTGCATTCACGGGCACAGTGAGGCTGCATTCATGGGCACAGTGAGGCTGCATTCACAGGCACCGTGAGGCTGCATTCATAGGCACAGTGAGGCTGCAATGGTGGGCACAGTGAGGCTGCAATGGTGGGCACAGTGAGGCTGCAAGGGTGAGGCTGCATTCATAGGCAGTGAGGCTGCAATGGTGGGCACAGTGAGGCTGCATTCACAGGCACAGTGAGGCTGCATTCATGGGCACAGTGAGGCTGCATTCATGGGCACAGCGAGGCTGCAATGGTGGGTACAGTGAGGTTGCATTCACGGGCACAGTGAGGCTGCAATGTTGGGTACAGTGAGGCTGCATTCACAGGCACAGTGAGTCTGCAATGGTGGACACAGGGAGGCTGCATTCATGGACACAGGCTGCATTTGTGGGCACAGAGGCTGCATTCACGGGCACAGTAAAGCTGCATATGAGGGGACATCGTGCGTGATTGTGTAGACAGGGCCCCAGTGCACTGTATTGCCCGGGGGCCTATAATGCTCTTAAGGTGGCACTGGGACCGCCTTCTGTATATATACTGCAGCAAAACGGCACGGACAGGCACATCAACGTACCTGTATGTGCCTGCCTTCCAGCGGGTGGGCTGCCTCCCCCCCACTGGCGGAGATGGTCCGTTTCGCTTCAGGAGCGATCCGTGATGAGGGGGCGGCCATTGATTTCTGGCCACCCCCTCGTGATCGCTCCTTGCGAATGAGAAACTTCCCCTGCCTGTGAACTGTAAACACAGGCAGGAGGAAGTGATGTCACACTCCTCGTGTCGGTCTTTCCCACTAATCATGGGGTACTTTGTCGCAGTAAGTGGGCTTAAGCACCATATAGCAATATGGTGTGACCAAATCCCCATATTTTTTGATAATTCTTTATGAAAATGTCTGTCTAGGTGCTTTTAAATCGCCTTGCTGGAGGTAAATGTCAGTTTTGCATGTGTGCGCTGTAATATGCTTGTTCGGTCTTTCTGACCGGGGCGCGGAGGAGAGAAGAAGTACAAGTAAGTGCACCAACAGTACACTGACACCAGGTACACATAGGCACACTTTTCACCCCCCAGTCACCCCCCGATCACCCCCTAGATCACCCCCTGCCCCCCCAGTCACAGTGTCCCCCCCTACCCCCCCCCCCTAATAAAGGTTTAACCCTTGATTGCCCCCCAGGTAACCCTTTCACCCCCTTTTGCCAGTGTCACTAAGCAATCGTTTTTCTGATCGCTGCATTAGTGCCGCTCGGTAGCCAGTTATTTTTTTAGGTTCATCGCCAGGTTTATAAATAGGTTTATAAATAGGTTTATAGGTTTTTATAGGTCAGGTACCCCCATATACAACCTAAATAAAGGTTTTAACCCCCTGATTGCCCCTAGAGTTAACTCTTTCACCAGCGATCACTGTATAAGTGTCACTGGTGACGCTGGTTAGCCAGTTAGTTATTTAGGTTCCCCGTCAGGTTTTTATATAGCGTCAGGTACCCCCATATATTACCCAATAAAGGTTTTAACCCCCTGATTGCCCCTAGTTAACCCTTTCACCAGTGATCACTGTATAACTGTTACGGGTGACGCTGGTTAGTTAGTTTGCTTTTTATAGTGTCAGGGCACCCGCCATTTATTACCCAATAAAGGTTTAACCCCCTGATCGCCCGGCAGGTGATATCAATTAGGTTTTAGGGTCAGATAGGGTCTGCCTCGCCCCAGGCAGCATCAGGTTAGTGCCAGTACCGCTAACACCCACGCGCAAAGAATACACCTCCCTTAGTGGTATAGTATCTGAACAGATCAATATCTGATCTGATCAGATCTATACTAGCGTCCCAGCAGTTTAGGGTTCAAAAAAACGCATTGTTAGCGGGATCAGCCCAGATACCTGCTAGCACCTGCGTTTTCCCCCTCCGCCCAGCCCAGCCCACCCAAGTGCAGTATCGATCGATCACTGTCACTTACAAAACACTAAACACATAACTGCAGCGTTCGCAGAGTCAGGCCTGATCCCTGCGACCGCCAACAGTTTTTTTGGTAGCGTTTTGATACAGTCGCTGACAGCCTAGGAGCTTTTTTACCTGTGAGCCTCGCTAGTGTACCACTAAATTTAGAGCCCAAAATGGCCAATCGAAGGTACACTAGTGAAGAGGCCTACACGTTTCTGAGCATGACAGATAGTGAAGAGGCCTACACGTTTCTGAGCATGACAGATAGTGAAGAGGAGGTCACTCATCTGTCAGATTCAGGCTCAGAATACGATCCTGTAGAGGACAGCGGCTCCATGACAGATAGTGAAGAGGAGGTCACTCATCTGTCAGATTCAGGCTCAGAATACGATCCTGTAGAGGACAGCGGCTCCATGACAGATAGTCAAATTGATATGTCTATCGCACTCGTTCCTGGTATATGAGGCTCATAAAAAAGGCGGGTGCTGTAGCGATTACCAGTCGGGTCCTGAAAACATCAAACAAAGGTACATATTCGCCAGCACACCATGGATCGAGGAAACTCACCACATGCCTGACGAAGGGGTCCTGCGCGGCTCCGAAACGTTGCACCTTATACTTTTTGTGATGTCATTTTTTTCATTAAAAACCTTTTTTGGACGAAGTTTCCTCGATCCATGGTGTGCTGGCGAATATGTCCATGACAGATAGCTCTGACGACAGAGTCGTGGTCCCTGCTAAGGTCAGGCGTACCCAATCCCGATCTTCTGCTGTTGTTGAGGTGCAAGAACCGCAGGTCCCTCGTATGGAGCAGAGAAGTACTAGCGCCGCTATTCCTTCTGGTGAACTGGCAAGCACCAGCGGTCTAGTACACCCGGACGTACATCCAGCACTGCAGTATCACGTGGTGACGTGGCGAGTCCCATAAGTGCAGTTCAAGCTGGCGAGGTGGCAAGCACAAGTAGTGTCCCGCTGCCACCAAGAAGACAAAGGCAGGCCCGTCATGCCCATAGTGTCCTTCCTGCAGAATTTGCCAATCCTGATTGGATGCCCACCACCAGGGCTGGATTAACATAGGGGCTATTGGAGCTGCAGCTCCAGGCCCCTCTCTCAAGATAGGCCCATTGGCCCCAAAAAATCCCCCCCCAAAAAAAAATAAAAAAAAAAAAAAAAAAGATTGACTTTGAGGGTTGTAGCTCGGCGATTAGGAGTCACAGAGGCCCCACATTTGGGGGGTGGGTAGCTAAGGATTTACCCCAGCACTGGTTAAAATATGGGGCTGCTTTCATCTATGGTTCCGAAGATACAGGGCTGCTTGCGCAGTCTGTCAGAAACTACATACAGAGAGCGGCCAGTTTAACCACTTGCTTACTGTGCACTTAACCACTTGCCGACCGGCGCACGACAATATACGTCGTCAGAATGGCATGTACAGGCAGGAGGGCGTATATATAAGTCCTTCCTTTAGCCTGTCCGTGCCATCGGGAGCGCGCCAGGGGAGCGGCGCGCTCCCGCGCCGGTCGGGACCCCCGTGAGTCCGATCGCGGTCCCCGCGGACTCGATCACCGCGGGGACCCCCGCGATCGTCTCACGGAGCGGCTGAACGGGGAGATGCCGAGATAAACAGCATCTCCCCGTTCTGCCTAGCAACTATTGACGCCGATCTCTGCTCCCTGTGATTGGAGCAGAGATCAGCATTCACTAGCTGACAGCCACGCCCCCCCACAGTAAAAAACACACCCCTAGGCATACTTAACTCTTACACTGCCCCCTTCTGGTTAACCCCTTCACTGCCAGTGTCATTTATACAGAAATCAATGCATTTAAATGCATTAATTGCTGTAAAAAATGACAATGGTCCCAAAAATGTGTCAAAAATGTCCGATGTGTCCGCCATAATGTCGCAGTCACAAAAAAAATCGCAGATCTCCGCCATTACTAATAAAAAAAAAAATTAATAAAAATGCTATAAAACTATCCCTATCTTGTAAACGCTATAACTTCTGCGCAAACCGATCAATAATCGCATATTGCGATTTTTTTTACCAAAAATATGTAGAAGAATACGTATCGGCCTAAACTGAGGAAAAAAAACGTTTTTTTTATATATTTTTTGGGGATATTTATTATAGCAAAAAATAAAAAATAATGCATTTTTTTCAAAATTGTCGCTCTATTTTTGTTTATAGCGCAAAAAATAAAAACCGCAGGGGCGATCAAATACCACCAAAAGAAAGCTCTATTTGTGGGGAAAAAAGGACGTCAATTTTGTTTGGGAGCCACGTCGCACGACCGCGCAATTGTCAGTTAAAGCGACGCAGTGCCGAATCGCAAAAAGGGGCCTGGTCCTTTGGCTGCAAATTGGTCCGGTCTGAAAGTGGTTAAACACCCTTCTTGCCCAGACCAATTTTCAGCTTTCAGCGCTCTCGCACTTTCAGTGACAATTGCGCGGTCATACAATGCTGTAACCAAATTAATTTTTTATCATTTTGTTCGCACAAATAGAGCTTTAGTTTGGTGGTATTTATTCGCGACTACGTTTTTTATTTTTTGCGATATAAGCGAAAACATAGCGGAAATTTTGAAAAAAAAAAAAAACAATATTTTCTCCTTTCTTTTTTAAAAGAAATCCAATAAAATCGAATTTTGTCATAGATTTAAGCCAAAATGTATTCTGCTACATGTTTTTTGTAAAAAAAAATTCCGTTAAGTGTATAATAATTGGTTTGCGTGATCACGGACATATGTACGCAAATGATCATGTAAAAGGGGTGTGCAGGTGATCACGGACATGTGTGTGCAGATAATCATTGGCACATGTTATTTTACTGGGACATATGTGAGGGACATGTGTTTTTATTATTTGGGGACATGTGTGTTTTGGGGACATGTGTGTTTTGGGGACATGTGTGTTTTACTGTGGGGACACTAGACTGGTGATCAGTGAATAAAAAGCTGTAAAAAAAAACAGCTAATACTCACTGATCACCAGCCGGCTGCAGCGATCCGCTCTCCTCTCCTCAGCGACGACTTCCGTGTGAGGAGAGGAGAGCCGATTGCCTAGCAACGGCTGTTTGTTTACATCACATGACGGCTGTGATTAGACACGGCTGTCATGTGATCAGGAGGGCCAATCACCGAGCCCTCCTGCTGATCCGAGATGCGCCGTGTCCGGGTGACACGGCCGCATCGGGATCGCGCCGCTGCGCGGGCACGCACGGGCGCGATCCCTCTACTCCTGAAGGACGTTCCGGAATGTCCATTCAGAAGTAGACGGCTCCCACCAGGCCGTATATGTACATTGCCCGGGTGGGAAGTGGTTAAATACAAGCTGGAACACTCTGCAGCAGACTGAGAGGATGAGCTCACAGGGCTTATAATAATAATTTGTATATTACTTATGATAATTAACCCCTTGCCACCCAGGCCAATTTTGACACTTCTCTCCTACATGTAAAAATCATCATTTTTTTTGCTAGGAAATTACTAAAACGTTTTTTTTGGAAAGAAACTGTTTCATTCATAAAAAAAAAAACACTAAAGTTAGCATTATTTTTTTTGTGTACGAAGCGACGCTTTAAATGTTTTTTACAGGTTACATGTTTAGAGTTACAGAGGAGGTCTAGTGCTAGAATTATTGCTCTCGCTCTAACAATCGTGGCATATGTAACCTGTGTGTATCTGGCTCTGATACTAACCAGTGCCTACCCAGCCACTGACTAGTATCTCTCCCCAGCCTGTCCCCACACACCCTCTCACCTGCTGACCTGTGGATGGGGGAATCACTCCTGCAGTGTTATTGTGTTCTGCCAGTGAATAAAATGATTAGTGTTGCTAACTATAGCTGGCAGCACTGATTGTTTTGGGGAAAACCTGACAGGCTGGTTGTACTCAAGTCGGTTAATAGGTTAATAGGTTGATTTGTGTAAAACCAGCCAGCCCATACATAGATCGACTATGGCTGGTCTCTGCTTAATTGGTGTAATTTCAATCCATGTATGGCCCGCTTAACCACTACACAGTCCCTAAACATCCTTCCACAAACCTTTACATTTTTCCTTCCCAGATTACTTCATCCTCCTCTCCTATACATAGTGCCCACTGTCATACTCTCCCCACTTATCTCCTGTACATACTGCTCACTGTCATACCCTCCACACTCCTCTCCTGTACATACTGCTCACTGTCATACCCTCCACACTTCTCTCCTATACATAGAGCCCGCTGTCATATCCTACACACTCCTCTCCTGTACATAGTGCCCGCTGTCATACACTTCTCTCCTGTACATACTGCTCACTGTCATACCCCCCACACTTCTCTCCTATACATAGCGCCCACTGTCATATCCTACACACTACTCTCCTGTACATAGTGCTCGCTGTCATACCCTTCTCTCCTATACATAGTGCTCACCGTCATACCCTCCACACTCCTCTCCTGTACATACTGCTCACTGTCATACCCCCCACAGTTCTCTCTTATACATATTGCCCACTGTCATACCCCCAACACTTCTCTCCAATACATAGTGCCCACTGTCATACCCTCCACACTCCTCTCCTGTACATACTACTCACTGTCATACCCTCCATACTCCTCTCCTGTACATAGTGCCTACTGTCATACCCTCCACACTTCTCTCCTATACTTAGTGCCCACTATCATACCCTCCACACTCCTCTCTAGTACATACTACTCACTGTCATACCCTCCATACTCCTCTCCTATACATAGTGCCCACCATCATACCCTCCACACTCCTCTCCTGTAATTACTGCTTACTGTCCTACTCTCCACCCTTCTCTCCTGTACATAGTGTCCACTGTTATCCCTTCACACTCCTCTCATGTACATAGTGCCTTCTGCCATATCCTCCGCACTCCTCTCCTGTACATAGTGCCCACTGTCATACCCTCCACACTCCTCTCCGGTACATACTACCCTTTGTCATACCCCCACACTTCTCTCCTGTACATACTGCCCACTGTCATACCCTTCACACTCCTCTCCTGTACATACTGCCCACTGTCATACCCTCCACACTCCTCTCCGGTAAAAAATACCCTCTGTTATACCCCCCACACTCCTCTCCTGTACATACTGTCCACTGGCATACCCTCCACACTCCTCTGCTGTATATAGTACCTCCTGCCATACCCTCCACACTCCTCATGTACATAGTGCCCACTGTTAGACCCTCCACATTCCTCTCCCTCACCTGCACATACTTCCCACTTTTATACCACCCATACTCCTCTCCTATGCCTCTTACCCACAAAAACAGTTCTTTAAAATTATACTGAATATCCTCAATGTTACCAGCTCTATAATGGGCACACTTTTGTTAGCTCAACTAAAGGAAATCTCAGTCCTCATATTTGCGCTGCCCCATTATTAGTACTTATTTAATTTTGTAATTACTATTGTGATGTATAGAGGAACACAGGGGATGTCAGCTACTCTAAATATAGCACTTGTAAAAAAAAGTGTCCCTGAAAATATTTTTGAAATGTTGACAACTATGCACTTAGGCACTGCCCAAGGGCCACAGGGTGAGTAGGGGGCCCCATGAAGGCTCCTGTGATATTAAAGCGGTAATAAACTTTTCTAACATTACTACTTTTTAGAGGCCCTGAAGTAGGTTATGCCATAATGTACAAGTATGCACAGCATATTAGCACATTAGGGTACACATATATTGCCAGACTGAGCCCTCCAGTGCTGTGCTGTGATCATTCCGACGGGTCCCGGGCGCTTCCATCTTCACCCGGTCTTCCTTCAGGGTTCTGTGCCTTCGGTCACTTGCCTTGGTCGGGCTGCGTTGATGTCATTCCCACGCATGCTCATGTGCACCCTCTTTCTTACCCCCCCCCCCTTCTCTCTCATCCTCCCTCCCTTACCCCTCACACCTCTTTCATCCCCTTTCTCTCTCATCCTGCCTCTCTCTCTCTTTAATTACATTTTTTATAACAAAAAATTGTTTGCATTTTTTTAATTTATTTATTGTTTATAAAAGGCCCCAACAAAATCCTCAGCACCAGGCCCATGATGTTCTTACTCTGGCCCTGCTCATGGCACAACATTACAGCTGCAGCGAAAATGGACTGACACTCCTCTGAAAAGCGGTTTGTGCCTGGCTTGCTTTTCAGAGACGTTTGACAGTGGTGGGTGAGGAAGGGATATGTTGCCTCCCCACCGCCTGATTTAACCCTTTAAATGGCGCATTACCAGGCTGCTAATAGTGTGCAATGCAGGTCTATGGGGCCCTAATGTAAGGGTATGGGGCGGCGCTGCGACCAGCTCACAACGACATGTAATGCACACCATTACTGTGTGGTCATGCAGCATTTATAGGGTTATATCAGGAGGAGGAGGCAATGCATCGATATAAAACGCCTCTGAAAAGCAAAAATATGGTGGATCGCTCTTCAGAGGTGGTGTTGACCAGCCCTTAAAGTGACAGCTACATAGAGAATGAGGAAATGAGAGCCCAGTGTGGGGGTGTGAGCCCTATGGGGGTGTAGGGGAGGGAAGACACAAGGCTCCAGCTACTAATCACACAGATGCAGGAATGCAGCGCGACAGCTTAGGGAGCGATACATGTCTGACATCTCTACTCTGTGCAGAGGCCGCCTGGGTGGGCGGGGCGAGGGAGGAGAATGGTTATTCATTAGTGGGCGGAGGAACTGCACTCCCTGTCGCCCCGCCCTCTAATGGTAGGTTCATTTTAGTTTCCTATAACCACACCCCCTTTCTCGAGCGACTCCGCCAAAGCCCGCCCTCACCACGCCCCTCGAGTCATTCCCTTCTCTCCTTTGGCCTTGAGGGGTGGGCGGAGCCAATGTGAGGAGTGGGCGGGGCGGAGTGCTCGGGGGCGGGGCAGACTGCTCGGGTCCCGGGCGGTGGTGTCGGTGTGTGAGAGGCGGACG
The DNA here is from genome assembly GCA_028564925.1 of Lithobates sylvaticus. Classification (NCBI taxonomy): domain Eukaryota; kingdom Metazoa; phylum Chordata; class Amphibia; order Anura; family Ranidae; genus Lithobates; species Lithobates sylvaticus. The sequence continues at coordinate 600,823,279 of CM053027.1, read as the reverse complement.
GTATCAGGATGGCTCCGGCGGTGGACAGGCCCGGCTACTGGAGGCCTCCGACCTCCACACTGGAGTGGTGTGAGGAGAGGGGGGGTGTATATATAGTGTGTACCCCGGGGGGAGGGGGGGTGGGAGGGGGGGTGTGTATATAGTGTGTACCCCGGGGGGGAGGGGGTGTGTATATAGTGTGTACCCGGGGGGTACCCCGGCGGGGAGGAGGGGGTGGTGTTTATTTAGGTGTGTACCGGGCGGGAGGGGTGTGTATATATAGTGTGTACCCGTGGGGAGCGCGAGGGGGGTCAGTATTTAGTGTGTTACCCGGGAGGGAGGAGGGGGCCGGGGGGAGGGGGGTGTATATAGTGTGTACCCCGGGGGGGGAGGAGGGGGGGGTGTATATAGTGTGTACCCCGGGGGGGGATAGTGTGGGGGGTGTATATAGTGTGTACCCGGGGGGGGGAGGGGGGGTGTATATAGTGTGTACCCCGGGGGGGGAGGGGGGGTGTATATAGTGTGTACCCCGGGGGGAGGAGGGGGGGTGTATATAGTGTGTACCCCGGGGGGTACCCCGGGGGAGGATGGGGGGTGTTATAGGACCCCGGGGGAGGGGGGGTGTATATAGTGTGTACCCCGGGGGGAGGGGGGTGTATATAGTGTGTACCCCGGGGGGAGGAGGGGGGTGTATATAGTGTGTACCCCGGGGGGAGGGGGGGTGTATATAGTGTGTACCCCGGGGGGAGGAGGGGGGGTGTATATAGTGTGTACCCCGGGGGGAGGAGGGGGGTGTATATAGTGTGTACCCCGGGGGGAGGGGGGGTGTATATAGTGTGTACCCCGGGGGGAGGGGGGGGTGTATATAGTGTGTACCCCGGGGGGGGAGGGGGGGTGTATATAGTGTGTACCCCGGGGGGAGGAGGGGGGGTGTATATAGTGTGTACCCCGGGGGGAGGAGGGGGGGTGTATATAGTGTGTACCCCGGGGGGGGGAGGGGGGGTGTATATAGTGTGTACCCCGGGGGAGGAGGGGGGTGTATATAGTGTGTACCCCGGGGGAGGAGGGGGGTGTATATAGTGTGTACCCCGGGGGGAGGAGGGGGGGTATATATAGTGTGTACCCCGGGGGGAGGAGGGGGTGTGTATATATAGTGTGTACCCCGGGGGGGGGGGGGGTGTATATAGTGTGTACCCCGGGGGGAGGAGGGGGGTGTATATATAGTGTGTACCCCGGGGGGAGGAGGGGGGGTGTATATAGTGTGTACCCCGGGGGGAGGAGGGGGGGGTGTATATAGTGTGTACCCCGGGGGGCGGGGGGGGGTGTATATAGTGTGTACCCCGGGGGGAGGAGGGGGGGTGTATATAGTGTGTACCCCGGGGGGAGGAGGGGGGGTGTGGGGAGGAGGGGGGGTGTATATAGTGTGTACCCCGGTGGGAGGGGGGGGGGTGTATATATAGTGTGTACCCCGGGGGGAGGGGGGGGGTATATATAGTGTGTACCCCGGGGGGAGGAGGGGGGTGTATATAGTGTGTACCCCCGGGGGGAGGAGGGGGGGGTATATATAGTGTGTACCCCGGGGGGAGGAGGGGGGTGTGTATATAGTGTGTACCCCCGGGGGGAGGAGGGGGGTGTATATATAGTGTGTACCCCGGGGGGAGGAGGGGGGGTGTATATATAGTGTGTACCCCCGGGGGGAGGAGGGGGGGTGTATATACAGTGTGTACCCCGGGGGGTGTATATAGTAATCCTGTGGTGTGTATATAGTGGTGATGGGTGTATAGCAGTCTGTAAGGTGTATACGTATCCTGGGGTGTATATAGCAGTCCAAGGTGTATATAGTGGTATACACTTCACACCCCCGACCGCTATATGTACTGTATATACACCTCACACTGATATACACCCCGTACAGCAGTGTGAGGTGTATATACAGTACATATAGCGGTCGGGGAGGTACGGGCAGTCGGTGTCATCGCGTTGCTCACCATGCTGACCCCCCATGGATCATTTCTTCCAATGCATTACCTTGTGTCCCCCGACACTCTTCCTGTGTTGCTCTGCATGGTGTTGTGATGTCATCCTGGACATGTGATGTCATCCTGGACATGTGATGTCATCCTGGACATGTGATGTCATCCTGGACATGTGGATGTCATCCTGGACATGTGATGTCATCCTGGACATGTGATGTCATGGAGGGGCCAGCAGCCCTTTTTGATGACCACTGACATCTAACATGACAAGGTGTCTAAGGGGTGGTGGAGAGTCCTGTGACAGGAGATTGAGGAGTAAGTAAATCCATTTAGTTTACTAGGGCGGATAGAAATCAATGATTTAAAAAAAAAAAAAATTTTTTTTTTTCTTATTTACATTTTTTTTTTTTTTAATTTTAAATGTCTTTATTTTTTTTATCAAATTTATTTTAATAAAATGCTTTTGGAGTAAAAATCGATCTAAAGATAGTTTTTTCTATTTAAGATACATTAATAATTCAGTTTATTCAGCATGAAATGGAGCTCAGTTATGGAGCATGTGACTGTATATTCGGCGATATTTACATTTTTGGGAATCTCATTCTATGAATACAAGCTGAGATAACCTGCACTGCATTGATGCATTTACACAATGTCACAGTAACCATGAGATAAACCAAAGTTCAGGAATATTCCTTTATCCTGTTGTTTTGCACATCTATGTACACTACAAACTGTATGACTGAATCGGTTCTGATATCTCTGCTTTACTAACCTGACCGCTTATTATTCTAAATAGGAAACCTTCATTTTGTTTGCCAATATTAAAGATTCCAACTACCAGCAAGAATTAGTCCTTACATTTTAAAGAGCACCTGTCATTTCAGATCCATCATGGCAGTGCCTGTTAGCGGGCATCCACTCACCTGCTGCCGCCACGTCCCTCCCCTTGTTGTGTCACTGCCGCATCACCAGCCGTCCCATTAAAGTGAATGGGACTGTCGGTGAGTCAACAGCGGGTCAGAGGAGGAGGAGGAGACGCTGCGGGACAGAGATGACAGGTGCTCTTTAAAAATGATGATTTAAATTAAATCCACCCTGGTCTGCCGCAATGTCGCAGTCCCGTTATGAGTCGCTGATTGCTGCTTAGTAAATAAATACTACATTTTTTTTAGATGCTGTATTGTTTGCACAAACCAGTCAAAATTCGCTTATTGAGATTTTTTATTTTTATTTTTTTAACCAAAAATATGTAGATGAATACATATTGGCCTAAGATTATGAAGAAATGTATTATTATTATTATTTTTTTTTGTTTTATAGCAGAATTTCATTTATTTTATAATTTTTTTTTCAAATTTGTCTGTCTTTTTTTGTTAATAGCGCAAAAAAAAAAAAAAAAAAAAGATAAAATACCAAAAGAAAGCTCTATTTGTGGGGACAAGGATATACATTTCATTTGAAGTATAGCGTCGCACGCCCGCGCAATTGTTAAAGTAACGCAGTGCCGTATCGCAAAAAATAGGCTGGTCAGAAAGGGAGGGGGGGGGGGGGGTAAATCTTCTGGAGGTCCCATCCACGGTAAGTACCTGTACATCCTTGGGTTTCAGTGGTTATAGCGGGATGACGCCTCTCCCATCGCGGAGGCCGGCAGCGATGGCTACCCTGAACGCAGAGTATGTAGTATGTCTGCAGTCTCTGATCATCTCCTGTAGTATGTCTGCAGTCTCTGATCATCTCCTGTAGTCTGTCTGCAGTCTCTGATCATCTCCTGTAGTCTGTCTGCAGTCTCTGATCATCTCCTGTAGTCTGTCTGTAGTCTCTGATCATCTCCTGTAGTCTGTCTGCAGTCTCTGATCATCTCCTGTAGTCTGTCTGCAGTCTCTGATCATCTCCTGTAGTCTGTCTGCAGTCTCTGATCATCTCCTGTAGTATGTCTGCAGTCTCTGATCATCATCTCCTGTAGTATGTCTGCTGTCTCTGATCATCATCTCCTGTAGTATGTCTGCAGTCTCTGATCATCATCTCCTGTAGTATGTCTGCAGTCTCTGATCATCATCTCCTGTAGTATGTCTGCAGTCTCTGATCATCATCTCCTGTAGTATGTCTGCAGTCTCTGATCATCATCTCCTGTAGTATGTCTGCAGTCTCTGATCATCATCTCCTGTAGTATGTCTGCAGTCTCTGATCATCATCTCCTGTAGTATGTCTGCAGTCTCTGATCATCATCTCCTGTAGTATGTCTGCAGTCTCTGATCATCATCTCCTGTAGTCTGTCTGCAGTCTCTGATCATCTCCTGTAGTCTGTCTGCAGTCTCTGATCATCTCCTGTAGTATGTCTGCAGTCTCTGATCATCTCCTGTAGTCTGTCTGCAGTCTCTGATCATCTCCTGTAGTCTGTCTGCAGTCTCTGATCATCTCCTGTAGTCTGTCTGCAGTCTCTGATCATCTCCTGTAGTCTGTCTGCAGTCTCTGATCATCTCCTGTAGTCTGTCTGCAGTCTCTGATCATCTCCTGTAGTCTGTCTGCAGTCTCTGATCATCATCTCCTGTAGTCTGTCTGCAGTCTCTGATCATCTCCTGTAGTATGTCTGCAGTCTCTGATCATCTCCTGTAGTATGTCTGCAGTCTCTGATCATCTCCTGTAGTCTGTCTGCAGTCTCTGATCATCTCCTGTAGTATGTCTGCAGTCTCTGATCATCTCCTGTAGTCTGTCTGCAGTCTCTGATCATCTCCGTAGTATGTCTGCAGTCTCTGATCATCATCTCCTGTAGTATGTCTGCAGTCTCTGATCATCTCCTGTAGTATGTCTGCAGTCTCTGATCATCTCCTGTAGTATGTCTGCAGTCTCTGATCATCTCCTGTAGTCTGTCTGCAGTCTCTGATCATCTCCGTAGTATGTCTGCAGTCTCTGATCATCTCCTGTAGTATGTCTGCAGTCTCTGATCATACTACATTATGGCTGTAGTGATCTCACATACTGGACACATGAAAAGCTGTAGCTAGCGGCCATGTTATTTAGGAACCTTACGGCAGCCATGACAGTCTTGGCTAACCGATAGGGCACTTTCACACTGAGCGGCGTCGGCGGTAAAGCAGCGCTATCTTTAGCGGCGCTTTAACATCGTTTTTGGTCGCTAGCGGTGGGCACTTTGAAGCGCCGCTAATAGCCGAAAAAGGGTTAAAATCGGTGCTTTCCCAGCGCCGCTGCCCATTGATTTCATGGGGCGCTTTTCCTGCTTGCAGGACTTTTTGGAGCGTCCTGCCAGTGCAGCGCTCCAGTGTGAAAGCCCTCGGAGCGCCAGTAAAGCGCCTCAGTGTGAAAGCGGTCCCTCCTCTCCCCCCTCCTCCCTTATGTCCAGGAATTCATAGGCTTCATAGCGCCCCATCATTGTAGATTGTGGAGGGAATAGCGCCCCATCGTTGTAGATTGTGGAGGGAATAGCGCCCCATCGTTGTAGATTGTGGAGGGAATAGCGCCCCATCGTTGTAGATTGTGGAGGGAATAGCGCCCCATTGTTGTAGATTGTGGAGGGAATAGCGCCCCATCGTTGTAGATTGTGGAGGGAATAGCGCCCCATCGTTGTAGATTGTGGAGGGAATAGCGCCCCATCGTTGTAGATTGTGGAGGGAATAGCGCCCCCTATCATTGTAGATTGTGGAGGGAATAGCGCCCCCTATCATTGTAGATTGTGGAGGGAATAGCGCCCCCTATCATTGTAGATTGTGGAGGGAATAGCGCCCCCTATCATTGTAGATTGTGGAGGGAATAGCGCGGATGAAGTGCAGAGTTGTGGCTCTGGAGCAGAGAGGACTTGGTATGGAAGACTCCAGGATTGTACTTTTAGTCATTCATACTAAGGACCCAGACATGCAGTATATGGCAATATTATCATTTATTATTTTTGTAATGCTTTGCTACACAATAATGATGGTTTCCCATAAGTAAGAGTCGGGAAGCCACGCAGCAGTCAGCCATAGACAGCCAGTGAAGTGTTTGGTCCACTTGTTCTAATAGTTCCATGAAAGCCGTACAGAATAATAGACATGTGCAATTCGTTTCTTTTTTTTTCGTTTTTCGTTTTTTTTCGTTATTTTCGTTCGTTCGTTTTCGTACGAATGAACGAATCATTCGAATCGTACGAATCCGAATAACGAATCATAACGAATCGTTCGAATCGTACGAATCCGAAAAACAACGAAAATCCGAAAAAAAAAAACTAATTAGAAACAACGAATGTACTAATGAAGAAAATCCGAAAAACGAACGAAAAAATTTGTACATTCGTAACTTTTTTTTTTTTTTTGTTGAATTGGTAATTTTCTGTGTCCCTTACAATGGCGCTGCTAAACGTGCTTCGAATGGATTGAACAAAAAAATTCGTACATTCGTAACTTTTTTTTAAATTCGTAACTTTTTTTTTTTCGATTCGTAACTTTTTTTTTTTTTTTTTTCGATTTGTAATTTTCCGTGTCTCTATTGAACCAAAAAATTCGTAACTTTTTTTTCAATTCGTAACTTTTTTTTTCAATTCGTAACTTTTTTTTCAATTCATTTTTTTTCAATTTGTAACTTTTTTTTCAATTCATAACTTTTTTTTCAATTCGTAACTTTTTTTTCAATTCGTAACTTTTTTTTCAATTCGTAACTTTTTTTTCAATTCGTAACTTTTTTTTTTTTTTTTCGATTTGTAATTTTCCGTTTCTCTATTGAACCAAAAAATTTGTAACTTTTTTTTTTTTTTTTTTCGATTTGTAATTTTCCGTGTCTCTATTGAACCAAAAAATTTGTAACTTTTTTTTCGATTCGTAACTTTTTCTTCAATTCGTAAATTATTAAAATGTAATAATAGCATACACATTACATCAAATTATGAATTATGCTCTGATTACGAATGTTACGAATGTTACCAATGTACGAATAAATACGAATGCGTCCGAAAATTAAACTAACGAAAAAACGAATCAACGAAAAAATAACTCTTACGAATGTACGAATCGTTACGAACACCGAAGACTTACGAATGTACGAATCGTTACGAATCGACGGAAACGAAAAAAACGAAACGAAAAAAAACGATTTTTTTTCGGAAACGAAAAAATAAACAAATTTTTTTGTTGTGCACATGTCTACAGAATAGCAGTGTGTGACTTGTACTTGCTTGCAGCAGTCAGTCATACGTTGGTGTAGGGCGGGGGGTCTCCAAACTATGGCTCTCCAGTTGTTCAGAAACTACAATTCCCATCATGCCTAGTTATGTCTGTGAATGTCAGTTTTACAATGCCTCATGGGACGTGTAGTTCCGACACAGCTGGAGGGCCGCATGCGGCTCTTATGTGAAGCGATCCTTATAGTTTCACCACAGCTGGAATGATGAGGTCGCCGATCCTCTCTGGTTTAGAGATTCAGAAACTTTTAGGACTAAATGTTTACGCCGCATTCCAGGCAGTTATTTTTACACACAATGGGGGTTATTTACAAAAGGCAAACCCACTTTGCACTACAAGGGCACTTGGAAGTGCAGTTGCTGTAAATCTGAGGGGGTAGATCTGAAATGAGGGGAAGCTCTGCTGTTTTTAACCGCTTCCCGACCGCCTAACGCCGATATACGCCGGCAAAATGTCACGGACAGGCAAAATCACGTACCTGTACGTGATCGTGCATGTGCCTGCCTGTGGGTCGCGCGCGCGCCGCCAGCGGCGCGCTCGCGACCCAGTCGGGAGCTCCGTGACCCCGGCGGCGGGACCAGCGGACCCGATCGCCGCTGGTGTCCCGCGATCGGGTTACGGAGCTGAAGAACGGGGAGAGGTTTGTGTAAACAAACCTCTCCCCGCGCTTCCTACACTGACTGTCAGTGATCGGCTGTTCCCTGTCATCGGGAACGCCGATCAATGACGTCAGACGTACAGCCACGCCCCCTACTGTAAAAAAAAAAAAAAAAACACAACACGTCACACTGACTCCTCCCCGCCCCCTAGTGGTTAACTCTTTCACTACAACTGTCATTTACATAGGAATCAGTGCTATTTAAATAGCACTGATTTCTGTATAAATGACAAATGTCCCAAAAATGTCCGATGTGTCCGCCATAATGTCGCAGTCACAATAAAAATCGCTGATCGCTGCCATTACTAGTAAAAAAAAAAAAATATTAATAAAAATGCTATAAAACTATCCCCTATTTTGTAAACGCTATAACTTTTGCGCAAACCAATCAATGATCGCTAATTGCGATTTTTTTTTTTTTTTTTACCAAAAATATGTAGAAGAATACGTATCGGCCTAAACTGAGGAAAAAAAAATGTTTTTTTATATATTTTTTGGGGATATTTATTATAGCAAAAAGCAAAAAATATTGCATTGTTTTCAAAATTGTCGCTCTATTTTTGTTTATAGCGCAAAAAATAAAAACCGCAGGGGCGATCAAATACCACCAAAAGAAAGCTCTATTTGTGGGGAAAAAAGGACGCCAATTTTGTTTTGGAGCCACGTCGCACGACCGCGCAATTGTCAGTTAAAGCGACGCAGTGCCGAATCACAAAAAGGGGCCTGGTCCTTTGGCTGCCAATTGGTCCGGGGCTGAAGTGGTTAATCATCCAATCATGTACAAGCTAAAATGATGTTTTTTATTCTCCTTGCATGTCCCCCTCGGATCTACAGTGACTGCACTTCCAAGTGCACTTGCAGTGCAAAGTGGATTTGCCTTTAGTAAATAACCCCCAATATCCTAAAGGGAATCTAAAGCCTAAAAGGAGTATATTTTTCTGCAGTTCCTTTCACAGCAAAACTCCGGGAGAGGCGGGGCCAGCACTACAATCCAATCACTGTGCAGCAGTTATAGCGGTGACCAAAGGAAAGAGCAGGGGATGACCTCATCGGGATGCTGATTCTCCTTTCTTGTCAGTTGGGCAAGCTGGGAGTGGGTGTGGCGTCCCTATATGTCTGCAGTAGCTGTACCAGACCTGACTATGCTGTCTGCCAGCAAGGCATGGATTATAAGACTGGCAGACAAGACTGAATGTTACTTTATAGGTATGCCAGGGAAAATGTACCATGATAGTATAAGATGGAGCAAAATTAAACCCATTATCTTAAACCAGCAGGTGGTTGAACCCTGGCACCTACAAGGAACACGAATATCAGCTTTTTGTAGACTAAGGCCTCATTCACATGGCTAAATCTGCTGTGGTGCAGCAAGTATCTTGTGGGAAAACTCCAGCTGGGAGCCCAGGTGTGTGTAGACAGCCACAGATGGGAAGCCTGTATAAAGCAATGACCGGTATAGATGTCTGTCGGTGTTGGAATATAATCGCACTTGGAGTGAATACCGGGAGGTCAGGCAGAAATGATTGCCCCTGGGTGCAAGCAGCTTGTGTCCAACCATGACCATCTGTACCTATCCACAGGTCATCGCTCCTTGTGCAATTACTTATGAACACTAGGGGGCAGCTGCGGCCACTGTCAGCCTGTCGGTGTTTTTGTATAGGTTTCCTGATGGTGACTGTCTGCACACATCGGGGCTCCTGGCTGCAGTTTATCACAAGATGCACATCATGGCTGACTTACCTGTGTGAATGAGGCCTTTCTTTTAAACGTGACTAGCGGTCCATAGATACAATTCTTAATGATGGATCACAGCTGACCCCGTACAGTAGCACCTCACACACTATGGCAATTGGGGAAATGAGAATTGCGTTCACTTGTTTTTTTTTTTTTTTCTCGACAGGCGAAACAAAAGTTGGGAACACAGAAGACCTTTCTGCTGAAACCATGGCGAAGTAGGTGTCCAGGTTCCTCTATAATACACTGTTGTACCATGTTGGCTGCTATGGACACCCGCCATTTTTTAAGATCAAAGATACAACTATGTTGGTGTCCCTTGTCAATGTTACATTGTATTTTTTTAATCAACTGCCTACTCCCAAACTGTCATTTGAAGGAAAACGCCTAGCCAAGTATTTTCCACTATTTTTTTTTTAATTGTGCATTAAAAAAGAAAACAAATACAATTAGACATGCTATCTGCCAATAGAACTTAACCAAAAAGTGCATTCTATGCATCCAAAAATATAGAAAATATACCAAATCAAATCATTATTTAACCATTAAAATAAAAGCCTCATGCCTGTGTCCTGCTTCTTAATTTAGGGGGTCAACAATGCCAAGAGTTGGTGAAAGCAGGGGTCCGTCATCAGGAGATAATTCCGAAAATCATCCGGATTATTCTCCTGGAGCTCCCGCAGCAAAGGCATATGACATAATTAATTGGTCACCATTAATAAAGCAACCAATTTTTGGTTTCTGCAATATGACGTCATATGACGGCATATGACGGCCTCCCCTTTCCTTGTTCCCTGTGCGCGCTCACGAGCGCGCAGCAGGGAAATTCTGTGTTGGCCGTGTCCCTCGGACACGGCCAATCACAGATCGCTGTAAACGGCCAATCACAGCGGTCGTTTACAGCGCGATCGCCCTGGTCAATGAGAGATGATCTCCATATGTAAACATATGAGATCATCTCTCAGCGCCGCTCCCCCTTCTCACACAGAGATAGCGTGTGAGGAGGGGGAGATGAATGGCTGCAGCGCCGTAAGTTTAAAAAAAAAATGAAATGCCATCTGTGCCCACTGCCACCACTGCAATCTGTCCCCAATGTCATCTGTGCCCAGTGCCATCTGCCAGTGCCATCTGTGCCCAGTGCCATCCCCAGTGCCATCTGTAGTCAGTGCCATCTGTAGTCAGTGCCATCTGTCATCAGTGCCACATATTAGTGCCATCTGTCATCAGTGTCACGTATTAGTGCCATCTGTCATCAGTGCCACCTGTCAGTGTCACGTGCCATCTGTTATCAGTGTCACCTGTCATCAATGCCACGTATCAGTGCCATCTGTCATCAGTGTCATGTGTCATCAGTGCCACGTATTAGTGCCATCTCTCATCAGTGCCACATATTAGTGCCACGTGATATCAGTGCCACGTATGAGTGCCATCTCTCATCAGTGCCACATATTAGTGTCATCAGTGTCACGTGTCATCAGTGCCCTATTAGTACCATCTGTCATCAGTGCCACGTCAGTGTCGCGTGTCATCAGTGCCACATCAGTGTCACATGTCATTGTCCTGGTGCTCCAGGGCCTTCAAAAGTGTAATAGGTAGTCAACAATTAGATGTGTAATTTATGCTCCTAGAACACGTGATGGCGCTCCCTGTATGTTGGGCCTCTCTATGTGGCCAGGCTGTGTAAAAGTCTCACATATGTGGTATCGTAATAATCAGGAGGAGTAGCAGAATTTATTTTGGGGTGTCATTTGTGGTATACACATGCCATGTGAGAGAAATAACCTATTACAATGACAATTTTGTAGAAAAAAAAATAAATAAATAAAAAAATAATTCATTTTGCAAAGAATGGTGGGAAAAAATGACAACATCAAAAAGCTCACCATGCCTCTTACTAAATACCTTGGAATGTCTACTTTCAAAAAAGGGGTCATTTGGGGGGTATTTGCACTTTCCTGACTTCGCAAGAAATGAGATCGGTCACAGTGCATCAGGTGTGATCAATTTTGTATGATTCGCACCACAGTTTGTAGAGTCTGTAACTTTCACAAAGACCAAATAATTTCCACTAATTTGGGTTATTTTTACCAAAGATATGTGGCAGTATAAATTGTGGGCAAAATTTATGAAGAAAAATTAATAATTTCCTAAATTGTATCACAGAAACAAAGAAAAATGCGTTTTTTTTCAAGATTTTCGGTCTTTTTTCATTTATAGTGCAAAAAATAAAAAACCCAGAGGTGATCAAATACCACCAAAAGAAAGCTCTATTTGTGGGAAAAAAAAAAAAAGGACAAAAAAATTAATTTGGGTACAGTGTTGCATGACTGAGTAATTGTCAGTCAAATCGTGAGAGCACCGAAAGCTGAAAATTGGTCTGGATGGGAGGGGGGTTTAAGTGCCTGGTAGGCAAGTGGTTAAAAAAGAAAAACTGAAATATCACATGGTTCTAAGTATTTAGACCCTTTGCTGTGACACTCATATATTTAACTCGGGTGCTGTCCATTTCCTCTGATCATCCTTGAGATGGTTCTACACCTTCATTTGAGTCCAGCTGTGTTTTGATTATACTGATTGGACTTGATTAGGAAAGCCACACACCTGTCTATATAAGACCTTACAGCTCACAGTGCATGTCAGAGCAAATGAGAATCATGAGGTCAAAGGAACTGCCTGAAGAGCTCAGAGACAGAATTGTGGCAAGACACAGATCCGGCCAAGGTTACAAAAAAAATGTCTGCTGCACTTAAGGTTCCTAAGAGCACAGTGGCCTCCATAATCTTTAAATGGAAGACATTTTGGGATGACCAGAACCCTTCCTAGAGCTGGCCGTCCGGCCAAACTGAGCTATCGGGGGAGAAGAGCCTTGGTGAGAGAGGTAAAGAAAAACCCAAAGATCACTGTGGCTGAGCTCCAAAAATGCAGTCAGGTGATGGGAGAAAGTTGTATAAAGTCAACCATCACTGCAGCCCTCCACCAGTCTGGGCTTTATGGCAGAGTGGCCCGACGGAAGCCTCTCCTCAGTGCAAGACACATGAGAGCCCGCATGGAGTTTGCTTAAAAAAAAAAAAAACACCTGAAAGACTCCAAGATGGTGAGAAATAAGATTCTCTGGTCTGATGAGACCAAGATAGAACTTTTTGGCCTTAATTCTAAGCGGTATGTGTGGAGAAAACCAGACACTGCTCATCACCTGTCCAATACAGTCCCAACAGTGAAGCATGGTGGTGGCAGCATCATGCTGTGGGGGTGTTTTTCAGCTGCAGGGACAGGACGACTGGTGGCAATCGAGGGAAAGATGAATGCGGCCAAGTACAGGGATATCCTGGACAAAAAACCTCCTCCGGAGTGCTCAGGACCTCAGACTGGGCCGAAGGTTTACCTTCCAACAAGACAATGACCCTAAGCCCACAGCTAAAAAAACGAAGGAGCGGCTTCACAACAACTCCGTGACTGTTCTTGAATGGCCCAGCCAGAGCCCCGACTTAAACCCAATTGAGCATCTCTGGAGAGACCTAAAAATGGCCGTCCACCAACGTTTACCATCCAACCTGACAGAACTGGAGAGGATCTGCAAGGAGGAATGGCAGAGGATCCCCAAATCCAGGTGTGAAAAACTTGTTGCATCTTTCCCAAAAAGACTCATCATGGCTGTATTAGATCAAAAGGGGCTTCTACTAAATACTGAGCAAAGGGTCTGAATACTTAGGACCATGTGATATTTCAGTTTTTCTTTTGTAATAAATCTGCAAAAATGTCAAGAATTCTGTGTTTTTCTGTCAATATGGGGTGCTGTGTGTACATTGAGGAAAAAAATGAACTTAACCACATGCCGACCGCGCTATAGTCGAAAGACAGCCACAGTGCGGTCGGCTTGTTCTAAGTGGATGTCCTACGGACGTCCTCCCAGAAACTTGCTCCCGCGCGCCCCCTGGGGCGCGCACTCGGGAACATCCATGACCGTCGGGTCCCGAGGACCCGGCGCATCACGGATCACGGTAAACAGCCGCTGATAGCGGCCGTTTACCACGTGATCTCTCCGTCAAATGACGGAGCGATCACATGTACACAAACCGGCGTCACTTCATGACGCCGGTTCCTCCCTCTCCTCTCTGTACCGATCGGTACAGAGAGGGGAGAAGCGGAGATGGGGAGAGACGGGGACCAGCGCTGTGGGCTGGATTTGTAGTGCCCACAGTGCTGGTCAATGCTCTGCCACCACTGTGCAATGCTCTGCCACCACTGCAATACTCTACCAATACTGTGCAACACTGTAATACTCTGCCAATACTTGCCAATACTCGCCAATACTCTGCAATAATTTTTAATAGAAACAAAGAATTTTTTTTTTTTTTTTACCGAATTTTCTGTATTTTTTTGATTTACAGCGCAAAAAATAAAAAACCCAGCGGTGATTAAATACCACCAAAAGAAAGCTCTAGTTGTGTAAAAATAAGGACACAAAATTCATTTGGGTACAGTGTTGCATGACTGAGTAATTGTCATTCAAAGTGTGAGAGCACCGAAAGCTGAAAATTGGTCTGGTTAGGAAGGGGGTTTAACTGCCCAGTGGTCAAGTGGTTAAATGATTTTAGCAAATGGCTGCAATATAACAGAGTGAAAAATGTAAGGGGCTCTGAATACCTTCCCTCCCCACTGTATATATTCACACACACAGTGGGGGAAATTGCATGCTATTCGGACAGGAATTCCTGTTCAAATTGCATGCAACCTTTTTGCAGCGCAATTTGCGCCCATTTATTTTGTATTTATGCTATTCGCACGCAAAGTATCGGTACTCGGTATGGGCAAATACTTGACCAAAAGTATCGCTACTCGTACTCGCCAATAAAAAAACAGCATCCGTGCAAACCTACACCACTTACTATTAGATATAGATGAATGGACAGAATCAATGTACATTAAAACGTGCACATATAAGTGTGATTGACATGTTTGGACCATACAAATTCTGCTTCGATAAAAATGATATATAATGTGTATAATCAACACAAAATAAGAAAACACTTTTGGGTCTTTGTTTTTATATTGAGGTTAGCAATGAGAGTTATGATGTTGTGCTGATATAGGCAAATAGATTTTCCTGGTGCCTCCATGGCAGCATACCAATGGTTGGTTGCTCCACCCCCAACCAACCCACAGGACCACTTCAAACTCTAGAAAATGAGAGTTATGATGTTGTGCTGATATAGGCAAATAGATATGGTGTAACCATTGCAGGTTAATGCTCTCCTGCAGCATGGAGTCCCATGGCTTGGGTTGCTAAAGGCACCAGATAAGTATGGGAAACCCGTTTTTCTGTGGATCTTTTTGGGGTTGGGGATCAACAGGAGCCGCTTGTCATTCTCCTCTATATACCCCCACAGTGTGGCGCACAAAGGCATGCATACATTCATGGAGCGTGTTATGGCAGCATTGGGGAAAAGCATCCTCCCTCCCTTAGTGTCTCCCTGTGTGTGCGGCGCTTCGCGCGCGCCGTTCCGCTCTGTTTTCTCGGCGGAAGGCGGAGCCCCGCGCCGTGACGTCACGGCGCATGCGCAGTAGCCGCTCTGAAGCCTCCGGCGGCCATCTTGTGACTCCCAAAGCGCTCTCAGTATAAAAGGAGAGCACAGCTTCAGTATGGTGTCAGCTACATAGGAGTACACACCTCAAGTATTCTCTCTCTCTCTCTCTCCTGCTGTCCAGCCTGTTGTTTTCTCCCTGGATATGGAACCAAGCCAAGGTACTGGAAGGGGCAAGTTTCCCCTTGTTTTTTATGATCTGTATCTTGGAAGTTTGTTTTTCTTTTTGACATATTGATGTTTTGTACTTCACATTAGTCCAACTAAGCACCTCTCCTACCTTTTAGCTGCCCATAGCAATCTTACACCGCATCAAAAAGATCCTCAACATACCACTAGGTAAGGGCTGCAACAGTCAGGTAAGGTTTTAAAAAAACTTCCTTTTTTTTTTTCTCTCCACTCTTTCCCCCCCCCCCTCATTTACGCAGCCCGCATCACGGATCATCCCGCCGGTCATCCCACAGGGGGTCCCAAGATAGGAGGTCAGGGGGGCATAGAAGTTCGGGTCACTCCCACTCCTCATCAGCCAATGCCTCTCGCAGTGGCCAAAGGTCACCCCGGCACTCCACAGACAGAAGTGTCTCGTCAAAATACCCAGGTCAGAAAGCTTGCTGGGTATGTGGAAAGCAAGCCCTCCCAGACAAACTGGTATGTGCCCAATGCCTCAGAGAAGCCGCGGGAGACAAGGAAAAAGACAAGCAGGAATCCATGGATTCCATTAAACAGTTAATAAGGGATTCTATCCGCGAGCTCGCGGTAAGTCAAGACCAGGCGGCTCCTCTTTCAGGTGAATCAGTGATTACCCCCAGCCCCACACCAGGATCCTGAAGCACTATCTGAGGAAGAGAACAGAATTGTGGAGAGAGAACCCATCATCTTTCGATTTCGCTCTAGTAGAAACCCTTTATTAATAGACCATTCCGGCCTCCGCAGGGAAAAGGGAACAGTAAAGCTTTGGTGCTTGCAGAGGATATTCTTCTTGGTCCCCAAGAAAAGGCGGTTGACCTGGTATATAATGTGTCAAAATAATCAACACAAATTGGATGGCTCGGATCTTCAAGAAAATCCGGTCCAGAAGGATCAATAACAAGCGCCTATCCAGTTCCGATGCCGTTCCCCTTTGGATCTCGAAGCTCCGAGGACTTTTACCAAGGTTCTGGTGGTGACATTAGTGTGATGATATACTAATATTGTCCCAACACAGAGAGAACCTGCATGTGCAAAGGGTCCCTGAACACATTAGGCAAATTTTAGATCCTATGAGCCAGGGGCCTTCTTCAACAACCCCGAAAAGTTATCGCTACATCAGAGAAGTGCGGCCACAAGGTGAAAAGGTAGCAGGCCATCATATACCTGCAAAACACTTTTGGGTCATCTGCGGGGATTTAGGGTTTTTTATGAGAACAGCCAACCTTAGTTACACTGCGCTCTGGGGGCCCATGATCCTGAGTGCAAGTATGATGCAGAGTTGCAATTCAACCAGTCAATGTTGTGTGATATAGAAGTGAGGGCGGCATGGAATTTTCTTACGGATGGACAACAATTTTATCAAGTCCTCCTTTTGCTCCCACGGAGGAATGCTCCCTGGAGGATATCACCATGAAGACGGTATTCCTAATCGCCATCACCTCGGGGCGCAGAATATCGGAAAATCCAAGCCCTAGGGGCTCAAGAACCTTACACCACCTTTTTCCCGGATAGGGTGGTCTTGCAACCCATCCATCAGTTCGTCCCGAAGGTGCCTTCAATCTATCACCTCAGTCACGAATGGGTTCTACCAACTTTCGAGGAGGAATCATCCTCCTCAAGACTTCATGAGTTAGACGTAGCCAGATCCCTGAAACACTACTTGCTGTTAACACAGCAGCTTCGAAAAGACCAAAGGCTGTTTATCATCAGCAAGGGCGCAAAGAAGGGGAAAGCGGCATCAAAGACAACCCTAGCAAGCTGGATTGTGAAGCTAATACAGAGGGCATACTGGGCTAGTGGTCTCCCTGCTCCAAACGCGGTCAATGCACATTCGACAAGAGGGATGGCGGCCTCTTGGGCAGCTTTGGCACGGGTCTCCCCAGAGACGATCTGTCGGGCAGCCAGCTGGTCATCATTCAACACTTTCATGTCCCACTATAGTGTGGATCCAGCAGCTCTCACTTCCCGAGATTTTGGGGAAAAAAACCTTGCAACTTTCTGTACTGTAGTTGTTGTTAAAATTATTATGTACATTATACTGCTTTGACGTGGAGGCAAGTCAAAACTAAGCTTAAAGCGGTGTTCCGGCCGAAATTATACTTTTTAAATAAAAATACCCCTATAATACACAAGCTTAATGTATTCTAGTAAAGTTAGTCTGTAAACTAAGGTCTGTTTTGTTAGTTTTTAGCAGTAGTTTGCTATTTTATAAACTTGCAGCAGGCCGTGGCCATCTTAAGTGTGGGCATCTGAAGCCAGACTGTATTTCTTCCTGGATCTCATCCTTGCAGATCTCGTACATGCTCAGTGCAGCATAAGCAGTGTAATAGGTTTCAGGTCAGGTTTCCATAGCAACGGCAGTTTGAGAGGAAGTTGCTGCCCCTTCCCAGGAGGCATTGCAAACAGGAAATGATGCGATGGGCCACGGCCAGGGAAGAGGAAGTGAAAAATTAATACAGCAGATATACAGTCTGTGCTGAAAAAAAAGTAAAAAAAATATCCAATTTGTTTACAGTGCACAGTTTAGTGAGGGATGCTGAAGAGTTGTAAAAGTGGGTGGGACTCCACTTTAAATCTACTTCCCTCCCCCCATTCTAAGCCTATTTTATCTGCTCTGTAAAAGGAAAGATGCCTATACTTGCCTGTTCTATGACTGGGTCAGTGCCAGCTTCAGTGTGCAGGAGGGGCAGCCGACAAAGGATGCCCCATAGTAAACCTATGGGTGACGTCATCACACAGGCTCTGCAGCCTTTGTCGAAGGTCTCTCTTCTGACGAGATCAACAGGGCTTTTTTGTGCTTGCCAAACATGAATAACAAAATGCTTCCAATGGTGTGTACAGTTGTGCTCATAAGTTTACATACCCTGGCAGAATTTATGATTTATTGGCCATTTTTCAGAGAATATGAATAACGCACAAACATTTTTCACTCATGGTCAGTGTTTGGCTGAAGCCATTTATTATCAACTGTTTTTACTTTTTTTTTTTTTTTAAATCCTTATAACACAAACTACCCAAATGACCCTGATCAAAAGTTTACATACCCTGGTGATTTTGGGCTGGTAACATGCACACAAGTTGACACAAATGGGTTTGAATGGCTATTAAAGGTATCCATCCTCACCTGTGATCTGTTTTCTTGTAATTAGTGTGTGTGTATAAAAGGTCAATGAGTTTCTGGACTCCTGACAGACCCTTGCATCTTTCATCCAGTGCTGCACTGACATTTCTGGATTCTGAGTCATGGGGAAAGCAAAAGAATTGTCAAAGGATCTGCGGGAAAACGTAGTTGAACTGTATAAAACAGGAAAGGTATATATAAAAAGATATCCAAAGCTATAAGAGTGCAAATCGGCAGTGTTCAAACTCTAATCAAGAAGTGGAAAATGAGGGGTTCTGTTGAAACCAAACCCCGGTCAGGTAGACCAATTAACATTTCAGCCTCAACTGCCAGGAAAATAGTTTGGGATGCAAAGAAAAACCCACAAATAACTTCAGGTGAAACACAGGACTCTCTGAAAACATGTGGTGTGGCTGTTTCAAGATGCGCAATAAGAAGGCACTTGAAGAAAGATGGGCTGCATGGTCGAGTCGCCAGAAGAAAGACATTACTACGCAAATGCCACAAAGTATCCCGTTTACTATACACAACAGCACAGAGACACGCCTCCACCCTTCTGGCACAAAGTCATTTGGAGTGATGAGACCAAAATGTATCTTTTTGGCCACAACTATAAACACTACATTTGGAGAGGAGTCAACAAGCCCTATGATGAAAGGTCCACCATTCCTACTGTGAAACACGGAGGTGGATCACTGTTTTTGGAGATGTGTGAGCTACAAAGTCACAGGAAATTTGGTCAAAATTGATGGCAAGATGAATGCAGTATGTCATCCAAAAATATTGGAGGAACATTTGCATTCATCAGCCAGGAAGCTGCGCATGGGACGTACTTGGACATTCCAACATGACAATGATCCAAAACACAAGGCCAAGTCGACCTGTCATTGGCTACAGCAGAATAAAATATGTGTATGTGTTTGTAAGCATGTCGGGACCCTACGGGGTAAAGGACCGGCGGCAGAAAGCGCCCTGAGTCGATTCAGTTCGCATAGGTAGCGCTATACAAGTCATTCATTCATTCATTCAATAAAGTAAGGGTTCTGGAGTGGCCATCTCAGTCTCCTGACCTCAATATCATTGAGCCCCTCTGGGGAGATCTCAAACGTGCCGTTCATGTAAGACAGCCCAAGAATTTACAGGAACTGGAGGCTTTTTGCCAAGAGGAATGGGCAGCTTTACCATCTGAGAAGATAAAGAGCCTCATCCACAAATACCACAAAAGACTTCAACCTGTCATTGATGGTAAAGAGGGCAATACACGGTATTAAGAACTGGGGTATGTAAACTTTTGATCGGGGTCATTTGGCTAGTTTCTGTTTTTTGATTATGATTTAAAGAGTAAACATAAGTTGATAATAAATGGCTTCAGCCAAACACTAACCATGAGTAAAAAGTTTTTTTTTTTTTTTTTCTAATTCATATTCTCTGAAAAATGGACAAGAAATCATAAACTTATGAGCACAACTGTGTATTAAACAGACCAAAAGGGTGCAAATAGGAGAAAATCACTGTTAGGCTGTTGACACACGGGCAAATGTTGTTGTAGTTATTTCACTCAACCCCACCCCCCAGTGTTTGTTACAACAACTAGTTGCTATTTAAAGCGGTTTTATACCCTTCTTTTTTTTTTTAAACTACCTGCAAGACAAAGTCATAATGAGCTAGTATGACTAGCATACTAGCTCATTATGCATCACTTACCCTAGATCGGGGCCCCCGACGCCGTCCTATTCTCCCCCTTCAGCCGCAGCCATCTCTTCAGATACCCTTCCGGGTATCGCCGCTCTGGCCAATCACAGCGCCGCTGCAGCGCTGCGATTGGCCAGAGCAGCGAAGACGCCGCTCCGCGCGGGACACTTCAACTGCGGCAAGCCGTAGTTCTGAATGGGGATTAACCCCGTAAATGGACCATTGTCTACGGCGCAACGTTGTAAAACGTTCTTTTCAAATATCTCCTAAACCTGCACCTACAGGTAAGCCTTAATCTAGCTGCCTGTCCTTGTCGTCGCCTCTCTAATCTCTAATCTCTAATCTCTAATCTCTGACACTGTCACCCCCATAGCAGTGTTTTCTACCACCCTGCATTCTGATCGCAATGCACTCCTGATCCTTGTACTCTCTTGTAATACTTTAAAATGTTTTTACACAGAAAAAAAAATATATAATAAAAATATATATATATATATATATATATATATATATATATATATATATATATATATATTTTAAAAAAAAAAAAAAAAAGGTTGGTCTTGCTTTCTTTTTTCTGTGCCCGGTGATCTTTGACTTCGTCATTGTTCAAGTAGATCTCCATCTCTCGAGGATTTCCTACCCCTGCTGTAAGTGGTTTTTGTGTGGGACAATCTAATCGAATGTTAAAAGCAAACAAAATGTTGAAGTAAACTGTTTACCAAGAAGGCCACACACTGATAATGTCATTCATTTAAAACAAATTTATTCAAGGTCAGTGCTCTGATAGTCCCTGCCTGTAGCCATGGCCCTATGAAGTGTTTCATCCTGGTAGGGTTTAAAGTGGTTGTAAACCTCAGACATTTCAGTGTCATTTCTGCTGCCTCTTTACTCTATCTGCATAGAGTAATGCATAGTCCCTCTTGGCAGGTTTTACTGGTGCCAAGAGATAAAAAGGTGATGGGAGGAGCTCCAGCACACAGCCTGTGATTGACAGTCTCTGCTCTGTTCCTGTGTGCTTTGTGGAGGGGGTGTATCCCTTCCCTCCAATCAGTTCTCACTGAGCTCTGCAAAGTGTAATTTTATCTCCTGGCCCCTTGCTTTCTGAAAGCTCTGACAAGCTGTGTAAATTCTTGACTGTAGAGAAGAACGCAGATGAACAGGTACAACATAGTGATGGAAAAAAGTATTTGACCCCCTGCTGATTTTGTACATTTGCCCACTGACAAAGAAATGATCAGTCCATAATTTTAATGGTAGGGTTATTTTAACCACTTCCCGACCGCCTAACGCAGATATACTGCGGCAGAATGGCACAGGCAGGCAAAACCACGTACAGGTACGTGGCCCTTTAAATGCCTGCCCGTGGGTCGCGCGCGCGCCGCCAGCGGCGCGCTCGCGACCTGGTCGGGAGCTCCGTGACCCCGGCCGCGGGACCAGCGGACCCGATCGCCGCTGGTGTCCCGCGATCGGGTTACGGAGCTGAAGAACGGGGAGAGGTTTGTGTAAACAAACCTCTCCCCGCGCTTCCTACTCTGCCTGTCATTGATTGGCTTTCCCAATGACCGGGAACAGCCAATCAATGACGTCAGCCCCGCCCCCTAATGTAAAAAACACAACACACGTCACAGCCCATAACCCCTTCCCTGCCCCTAGTGGTTAACTCTTTCACTGCAACTGTCATTTATACAGAAATCAATGCATTTAAATAGCATTGATTTCTGTATAAATGACAATGGTCCCAAAAATGTGTCAAAAATGTCCGATGTGTCCGCCATAATGTCGCAGTCACAATAAAAATCGCTGATCGCCGCCATTACTAGTAAAAAAAAAAAAATATTAATAAAAAATGCTATAAAACTATCCCCTATTTTGTAAACGCTATAACTTTTGCGCAAACCAATCAATAATCGCTAATTGCGATTTTTTTTTTTTTTTTTTTTTTACCAAAAATATGTAGAAGAATACGTATCGGCCTAAACTGAGGAAAAAAAATGTTTTTTTTATATATTTTTGGGGGATATTTTTTATAGCAAAAAGCAAAAAATATTGCATTTTTTTTTCAAAATTGTCGCTCTATTTTTGTTTATAGCGCAAAAAATAAAAACCGCAGGGGCGATCAAATACCACCAAAAGAAAGCTCTATTTGTGGGAAAAAAAGGACGCCAATTTTGTTTTGGAGCCACGTCGCACGACCGCGCAATTGTCAGTTAAAGCGATGCAGTGCCGAATCGCAAAAAGGGGCCTGGTCCTTTGGCTGCCAATTGGTCCGGGGCTGAAGTGGTTAACAGGGAAAGACAGAATAACAAAAATATCCAGCAATACGCATTTAAAAAAAGTTTTAAGCCCCTTTCACACTTGTGCGACTTCAAAGTTGCGCAATTTTGCCGCAATTTCAAGGAATGCCTGTGTAAGTGGCATCAAAATCGGACCAAAGTAGTGCAGGGACAACTTTGAAGTCGTACTAATATGAATGGCTGTCATTGGGAATCATGGGGAACGACTTGTCATGATACTTTGCAGTGCCAAATCGTGGGACAAGTCGTATAAGTGTGAAAGGGGACTTAGATTGATTTGCATTTTAATGAGTGAAATAAGTATTTTACCCCCTTCACAAAACATGACTACATGAAGTACTTGGTTGCAAAACCCTTGTTGGCAATCGCAGAGGTCAGATGTTTCTTGTAGTTGGCCACCAGGTTTGCACATCTCAGGAGGTATTTTGTCCCACTCCTCTTTGCAGATCCTCTCCAAGTCATTAAGGTTTTGAGGCTGACGTTTGGTAACTCGAACCTTCAGCTTCCTCCACGTATTTTCTATGGGATTAAAGTGTTTGTTAACCCATTAATTTAAGTCTATGCCAGCCCCTTTATTAGAGCTTGGCATAGCACATTGTATTGGTATTTAATAAAAACTAGGCATGTAAATATGTTTTGAGCGATCATCAGGCCGGTCACGTTACTCGCAGCCGCTGTACAAGGGAGCACCAGTCTGAGGGAGATTGACAGCTATTTTGTGTTTCTTCCATTTGCAAATAATCACGCCAATTGTTGTTCACGACACCAAGCTGCTCGGCTATGGTCTTGTAGCCCATTCCAGCCTTGTGTGGATCTACAATATTGTAAAATACTTTTTGGTCTTGGCCATGTTGGAGAGATTGGAATCTGATTGCTTCTGTGGACAGGTCTTTTTGTAACTGAGATTAGGAGCACTCCCTTTTAGCCTGGGTTCACACTTGTACCACAAACGCTCCGGCTTTGGGAGCTCATGTAGCATGACACGTGAAAATCAATGTTTCCCTATGAGAGCCGTCTTAACTGGTTGGACACAAGTCGGTTTGACGTTGAAAAATGCACTTCTTTGGTTCGACTTTATTCCTACTTCAGCCCATTGAATATCATTGAAGTCGGATTAAAGTAGGATACTTTGTCCTAACCATATGACTTGTGACATCCAACATGGTGATTACAGCAGCAATAAATGGAATTTGTCACTCTGGGATTTTTTTGATTGGTCAAAGGACAAGTCGTACTATCTCAAAGTCGGCACAAAATCTTTATCTTGTTCACGCAGGTCGGATGGAAGTAGGACCGATGTAGCAGGGCAAAGTAGGATGTACCAGTGTGAACCCAGCCTCATGGCCTGTACACAAGATCCAAAAATCGGACGAGAAATACTGCTTTCGACGTGATCGTACGATAATCGGATCGTTAGTATAAAGCTTTCGAGAGCCTATCATGACAATTACAGAACACTGAATGGTGATTATTAAAGGTATAGAAGTGCACAAACACAAACAATAAGTGCGTATTGACTATTGCGACAATTAGTGATTGTATTGTTATTGAATAAATAAATTAAAAGTGACTCAAAATAACTTCTGAGATATAAATTGAAAATCACCACACCTGATTATAAAACATATGACATTTGATTGAAAGGGATCAAAAAAACAGCCATGTGTAAATTTCAGAGCCAAATAAAATACAATAAAAGTAAATAAAATTCAAAAACTCAATGTCCCAAATTAAGAAAAAATTCCAATTGTGAGGTAAGATAAAGGGATGTTGTAGTAGTGATAATTCCACGATCCTCTATTGCCAACAAGAACAGTGAGTCCACAGCACTCTAAGGCCCCTTTCACACTGGGGCGGGGAGTCGCGGTGACGGTAAAGCAGCGCTATATTTAGCGCTGCTTTACCGTCGTTTTTACCGCGGTTTTCCCGCCCGCTCGCGGTGCGGTTTTACCCCCCGCGAGCGGCCGAAAAAGGGTTAAACACCCCCGCAGAGCGGCGCCGTAGCGGCGCTTTGCGGCGGTATTGCCGCGGTTTCACCGCGGTGTCCCATTCTAATCAATGGGAAGGAGCGGTATAGGAGCGGTGAACACACCGCTCCTATACCGCTCCAAAGATGCTGCTAGCAGGACTTTTTTTGTCATCCTGCTAGCGCACCGCTCCAGTGTGAAAGCCCGCCGGCTTTCACACTGGAGTTAAAGGGGCCGGATTTTTTCATGCGGTGAACAGGCGCTATTTTTAGCGCTGCACTGCATAAAAAACGCCCCGGTGTGAAAGGGGCCTTAAAGGGTGAAAGGACCGCCACCAAAGGAACACAATGCCTGCTTACCAGAACTGAGTGGTCCCTTATTACAGGGGACCTCTCTATGCGGATGGCTCTTAACCCCAGCCAGGGAGACAGCTTGACTTGATCTTGTTCCTTCAGGTATAAAAAACGGGCTCTCTCACTCTCCCATATACCGCTACCAACAGCCAGGGAATATCGCCCACTCAGATATATCTCAGGTCAGGATCACACAGTGTAAACCGATACCAAGGGGAATAAAGTGCTTCACATAGCGTAAAATCCTTATGGCTTTTATTAAAATAAAAAGACAACTGAACACTTACAGGATATCAGATAAAAACAGCAGAAAGACGAGCCGGCCGGTCTCGCTAAGCAGCCCGTGTATCCGGGACTTCAAACGTACTGCGGTGGCGTTAGGACGTCGCTCCTCCTCCCTACGTCGTTTCGTCACTCAAAGGACGTCATCACTGTGCCCCGTGGGAGAGGGGATTTCTGCAGGGGGTGGATTTGTCCTGGGAGGAGGGGGTACTTTATGCTTAGGGGGTAAGCATGCAGATTAGTGCTCAATTTTCTTTGGGTGGGGGGGTGGATTTGATGACATATAATACTCATACATCCGGGGGGAGGGCACAGTTTGGCATGTTGACCCTGGGCTCTAGATGACTTTGTCCCGGTGTCCTGTCGAGAAATGTTCCTCATCCCTCATCGGATAGTGTCCGCCCTATACTGCGCAGGCGCAGCGCTTGCGCGGTACAGAGGACAAAGGAGACGCCGAAAGTCTCCGAAGGTGAACAGCGGATCGCCCGCTCTACACCGCGCCTGCGCACTTAATACTACATTCTTCCCAGGTCCAGGTTCAAGCCCCACCATCCAAGTGGACATAGAGCCAGATTCTAATTATGCCGAGCGAAGCGAGGCCGGGCCCCGAAGCGTCCTCGAAGCGTGCCCGAAGCAGGGCGAGGGAGGCGAGGCAGCGAGGGGCCCTGTTACAAAGTGGTGTCTGTGACGAAACACCCCCACAAGCATCGGGAGCGTGTGACAGAATGTACTATTAAGTGCGCAGGTGCCGTGTAGAGCTGATGATCAGCTGTTCATCTTTGGAAACTTTCGGCGTCTCCTTTGTCCTCCGTACTGCACAAGCGCTGCGCCTGCGCAGTACAGGGTGGACACTATCCGACTGGGGGGACCTTTCTCATCAGAACACCAGAACTGGTGGCAGGTGAGTGTATTAGACTACATGCTAATATGGCAGCTTGTATTACTGTGTTTATTTTTACACACACTGATTATTTCACAAACATCCAAAACTAGCTGAGGTGTAGGAGGCTGGGAGAAGGGACCACTGTGTCAACCCGTTTCCTAGCAACCAGCCCTGCTGTCAAAGGGTCACTAGGCTCGGGGAAGGCGGGGATACTGGCCACGCCCAGTCCATGTTGTGTTGGGGCTGACCCAGCACGCAGCGTCACGGGGAATCTGCGTCGTGCGCGTTGACGTCCAGGGATCTCCTAGTAGCAGCGAAGTGCGTTGTGCGCTGTCTGTGGCGAGTCTCTGGGGACCAGGAGCAGTGTTGTCACCTCTCCTTCTTCTACTCCTCCGCCGGCTGCCTGTCTGTGCGTGTCCTCATTGTCCGCCCTGGACTGACTGGACCGGTGACACTGTCCTGGCCCGAAGACGAGGGGGGAGGACAAGGATGGAGCTGCGGCAGAGCTGCATGTAGGTGTGAGGAGCGGCATGTAAGTGTCTGTGAGGGAGCAGGGGGCGGGGAGGATTGTTGACATTCCTGTGTGACTGACAGGTAATCGGGAAGTTCCTCAGTCACTTCCCTCTGCTCATCCCTGACATGTCCATTGGTGGCATTGCTTCCCAATACAGACCAATCACAGCAGATGTCATAAGCTTTCACCTCTTTAAGGCCTCTTTCTGGAACTTTTTGTTTACAAGTCTTAATCTGTATTTATTTTTTTGCTAGAAAATTACTTATAACCCCCAAACATATTATTTATATATATATATATATATATATATATACATGCATTTTTTTTTTTAATTTTTTTTTTTTAGCATAGACTGTAGAGAATAAAATGGCGATTGTTGGAGTTTTTTTTTTTTTTTTTTTTTATGTAATTTATTTGCGCAGCGGTTTTGCAAACATAATTTATTTTGTGGGGTACAAAAATACACTTTAAACTAAAAAAACATATATATATATATATATATATATATATATATATATATATATATATATATATATATATATATATATATATATATATTATATATATATATATAAACATTTTTTTTGCTGTAATTTTAGTTTTTTGGCCTAGTGCATCCTGTATTTTTGGTAACAAAATTTCCATTTGGTGCACCTCTACTTTAAATGGCTTTACAGGTTACATGTTTAGCGTTACGGAGGAGGTCTAGCGCTAGAATTAACATTCTGCTTGTGAACATGGACGGATGGGGGCGCTTTCAATCTTTATTTTTACACTGTCACTTTTTTTTCTATTTATTTTATTATCACTTTTTTTCCTGTTACAAGGAGGTCCTCTTTATAAAGAGATCTGGGGTAAAAAAAGATCCAAAACCTCTCCTTTTGCCTTTTTAAAAGCAAAAGATCAAAAAAAACAAAAAAAAAAACGTGTTTACTTCCAGCCTGGACTGTAAGTGACGTTATCATGTTGCTCCGGTCTGCTCTTTGATTGCCTGTGTGGGCAGCCAGCGGCACTGTCGGATTGTTTCTTGGGTGAACCGACAGAAACCGCAAGCCCAAGAAAGGACGGATGGCGCCGGTGGGGGGGGAGACCGCCGCCACTTCTGAAAGTGTTCCAGTGCCTGTAAAAAAACAATAATGGGGTTATGGCTGTTATCTTTAGCCATAATCCCGGTAAACCACTTGCAAACCGCAATGTATCAATATGTATTGCAGTCGGCAAGTGGTTAAAAGGTCCAAATTTAGGAAAGCCTTGTGACAGTTCTGCTACCCGTACCCACACTTGTGCCACATTCAGGCACTTCTTGCCACCGCTGCTTTTAGAATCTGTTGCTTTGGTGACAACGTGTTTACTTACTTTTCTGTCATGAGCATTTATATTTTGTTACTACAAAATTGCTTAAAACACCCGAACGCTAATATATTCTGAAAGCAGGGGCCCTGGAGAATAAAATGGTGTGTGTTGTGTTTTTTTTTTTTTTTTATGTCGCATGACATTTATGTAGTAATTTTTCAAACGCAAATTTTCAATAAAAAATACACTTAACAGTGGTGGTGCACTGAAATGAAAATTCTGGACCAAAACGGAAAATTCAGGATGCATTTGGCCAAAAACCAAAACTGAAAAGGCCAGTTAAAAAATAAAAAATAAAATGATATACGCTTTTGCGTTTTAAAAAAAAAAAAGCGCAAGAAAAATGCATCCCTTTAAATTCTATGTACAGTATGTCTTCACACTGGTCCGTTGCGCTTCCATTGTGGTGTAATGCAGCTTCCCATTGCAATCCATTGAAAACGTGGCATAAATGCGCCCATTTTGTGTTTTTGGTGTGTTTTTTTTGGGTCACGTGATCTATGAAATCTATTGCGTTCCTTTTCGGTGGCCATTATTGGCACCTTTTTTTTTTTTTTTTGTCTATCGGGCCAAACACTGATAACTCTATTTTCGGCTTGGTGCACCACTACTTTTTTATTTATTTTTTTGTGGTAAAATACAATAGATCAGGTTGCGTCGAGTAAATCGATCCCAACCATGTCAAGATTTAAAATTGCACACTGTAGAGGGAAGTCGGCAACCAGGTGTAGAATGCATATGCATGCTTCTTTCTTGCAGAATAAACAATATATAGATAGTGCTTTACTAATCACATACTTCATATATACCGATGTGTAAAATATGTGTCATTAACAGATACCATAAGCCAACTGTGTACTAGTGTACATCACTATTGATTAAAGTGGTTTTAAAGGCTCAAGGTTTTTTACCTTCATGCATTCTATGCATGAAGGTAAACAATCTTCTGTGTGCAGCAGCCCCCCCCCCCCTAATATTACCTGAGCCCCATCACGATCCAGCGCTGTGCACGAGAACCTCGAATTATTCTATGCTTGAAGAAAATCTTCTGTGTTCAGCAGCACCCTCTAATTCTTACCTGAGCCCCCCCAGCGTTGTGCATGAGAGCGGGGCCATTGGCTTCCGCTGCTGAAAGTCACAGCCAGTGAGCCAATCAGTAGAGGCAGGGGGGGTGGGGGCCGAATGGACACGCAGAACCTGCCCCCCAATACAAATGACTTTAAAAAGACAAATCGCACTCGTCGCCCAAAATGACAGTTGAAAAAAACGCAACGTGCGAAAGTTCAAAAAAATTCAAAATTGGACCGTTGGCGACCATGGTAGCTGGAAGAAACGACAAAATAGGCCCGAAACCACCCAGACTTGCGTGTTTTTGACCAAAATCGCTCAAAATCGCACTCGTCGCCCAAAATGACAGTTTAAAAAAACGCAACGTGCGAAAGTTCAAAAAAATTCTAAATTGGACCGTTGGCGACCATGGCAGCTGGAAGAAGTGACGAAATAGGCCCAAAACCACCCAGACTTGCGTTTTTCGACCAAAATCGCTCAAAATCGCACTCGTCGCCCAAAATGACAGTTGAAAAAAACGCAACGTGCGAAAGTTCAAAAAAATTCTAAATTGGACCGTTGGCGACCATGGCAGCTGGAAGAAATGACAAAATAGGCCCAAAACCACCCAGACTTGCGTTTTTTGACCAAAATCGCTCAAAATCGCACTCGTCGCCCAAAATGACAGTTGAAAAAAACGCAACGTGCAAAAGTTCAAAAAAATTCAAAATTGGACCGTTGGCGACCATGGCAGCTGGAAGAAGTGACGAAATAGGCCCAAAACCACCCAGACTTGCGATTTTTTGACCAAAATCGCTCAAAATCGCACTCGTCGCCCAAAATGACAGTTGAAAAAAATGCAACGTGCAAAAGTTCAAAAAAATTCAAAATTGGACCGTTGGCGACCATGGCAGCTGGAAGAAATTACAAAATAGGCCCAAAATCATCCAGACTTGCGTGTCTTTGACCAAAATCGCTCAAAATCGCACTCGTCGCCCAAAATGACAGTTTAAAAAAACGCAACGTGCGAAAGTTCAAAAAAATTCTAAATTGGACCGTTGGCGACCATGGCAGCTGGAAGAAATGACGAAATAGGCCCAAAACCACCCAGACTTGCGTTTTTTGACCAAAATCGCTCAAAATCGCACTCGTCGCCCAAAATGACAGTTGAAAAAAACGCAACATGCGAAAGTTCAAAAAAGATCAAAATTGGACCTTGGCGACCATGGCAGCTGGAAGAAATGACAAAATAGGCCCGAAACCACCCAGACTTGCGTGTTTTTGACCAAAATCGCTCAAAATCGCACTCGTCGCCCAAAATGACAGTTTAAAAAAACGCAACGTGCGAAAGTTCAAAAAAATTCTAAATTCTAAATTTTTCCACCAAAATCGCTCAAAATCGCACTTGTCGCCCAAAATGACAGTTTAAAAAAACGCAACGTGCGAAAGTTCAAAAAAATTCAAAATTGGACCGTTGGCGACCATGGCAGCTGGAAGAAATTACAAAATAGGCCCAAAACCTCCCAGACTTGCGATTTTTTCGACCAAAATCGTTCAAAATCGCACTCGTCGCCCAAAATGACAGTTGATAAAAACGCAACGTGCGAAAGTTCAAAAAAAAAAAATTCAAAATTGGACCGTTGGCGACCATGGCAGCTGTAAGAAATTACAAAATAGGCCCAAAATCATCCAGACTTGCGTGTCTTTGACCAAAATCGCTCAAAATCGCACTCGTCGCCCAAAATGACAGTTGATAAAAACGCAACGTGCGAAAGTTCAAAAAAATTCAAAATTGGACCGTTGGCGACAATGGCAGTTGGAAGAAGTGACAAAATAGGCCCAAAACCACCCAGACTTGCGTTTTTCGACCAAAATCGCACTCGTCGCCCAAAATGACAGTTTAAAAAAACGCAACGTGCGAAAGTTCAAAAAAATTCAAAATTGGACCGTTGGCGACCATGGTAGCTGGAAGAAACGACAAAATAGGCCCGAAACCACCCAGACTTGCGTGTTTTTGACCAAAATCGCTCAAAATCGCACTCGTCGCCCAAAATGACAGTTTAAAAAAACGCAACGTGCGAAAGTTCAAAAAAATTCAAAATTGGACCGTTGGCGACCATGGCAGCTGGAAGAAATTACAAAATAAGCCCAAAACCACCCAGACTTGCGATTTTTTGACCAAAATCGCTCAAAATCGCACTCGTCGCCCAAAATGACAGTTTAAAAAAACGCAACGTGCGAAAGTTAAAAAAAATTCAAAATTGGACCGTTGGCGACCATGGCAGCTGGAAGAAGTGACAAAATAAGCCCAAAACCACCCAGACTTGCGATTTTTTGACCAAAATCGCTCAAAATCGCACTCGTCGCCCAAAATGACAGTTTAAAAAAACGCAACGTGCGAAAGTTCAAAAAAATTCAAAATTGGACCGTTGGCGACCATGGCAGCTGGAAGAAGTGACAAAATAGGCCCAAAACCACCCAGACTTGCGTTTTTCGACCAAAATCGTTCAAAATCGCACTCGTCGCCCAAAATGACAGTTGATAAAAACGCAACGTGCGAAAGTTCAAAAAAATTCAAAATTGGACCGTTGGCGACCATGGCAGCTGTAAGAAATGACAAAATAGGCCCAAAATCATCCAGACTTGCGTGTTTTTGACCAAAATCGCTTAAAATCGCACTCGTCGCCCAAAATGACAGTTTAAAAAAACGCAACGTGCGAAAGTTCAAAAAAATTCTAAATTCTAAATTTTTCCACCAAAATCGCTCAAAATCGCACTCGTCGCCCAAAATGACAGTTTAAAAAAACGCAACGTGCGAAAGTTCAAAAAAATTCAAAATTGGACTGTTGGCGACCATGGTAGCTGGAAGAAATGACAAAATAGGCCCAAAACCTCCCAGACTTGCGTTTTTCGACCAAAATCGCTCAAAATCGCACTCGTCGCCCAAAATGACAGTTGAAAAAAACGCAACGTGCGAAAGTTCAAAAAAATTCAAAATTGGACCGTTGGCGACCATGGCAGCTGGAAGAAATGACAAAATAGGCCCAAAACCACCCAGACTTGCGTGTTTTTGACCAAAATCGCTCAAAATCGCACTCGTCGCCCAAAA
Organism: Lithobates sylvaticus; assembly: GCA_028564925.1. Taxonomy (NCBI): domain Eukaryota; kingdom Metazoa; phylum Chordata; class Amphibia; order Anura; family Ranidae; genus Lithobates; species Lithobates sylvaticus. Next base: position 600,791,375 of record CM053027.1, on the reverse strand, counting down.
TGACAGTTTAAAAAAACGCAACGTGCAAAAGTTAAAAAAAAATCAAAATTGGACCGTTGGCGACCATGGCAGCTGGAAGAAATGACAAAATAGGCCCGAAACCACCCAGACTTGCGTGTTTTTGACCAAAATCGTTCAAAATCGCACTCGTCGCCCAAAATGACAGTTGAAAAAAATGCAACGTGCGAAAGTTCAAAAAAATTCAAAATTGGACCGTTGGCGACCATGGCAGTTGGAAGAAGTGACAAAATAGGCCCAAAACCACCCAGACTTGCGTTTTTCGACCAAAATCGCACTCGTCGCCCAAAATGACAGTTGAAAAAAATGCAACGTGCGAAAGTTCAAAAAAATTCAAAATTGGACCGTTGGCAACAATGGCAGTTGGAAGAAGTGACAAAATAGGCCCAAAACCACCCAGACTTGCGTTTTTCGACCAAAATCGCACTCGTCGCCCAAAATGACAGTTGAAAAAAATGCAACGTGCGAAAGTTCAAAAAAATTCAAAATTGGACCGTTGGCGACAATGGCAGTTGGAAGAAGTGACAAAATAGGCCCAAAACCACCCAGACTTGCGTTTTTCGACCAAAATCGCACTCGTCGCCCAAAATGACAGTTGAAAAAAATGCAACGTGCGAAAGTTCAAAAAAATTCAAAATTGGACCGTTGGCGGGGTGAGCGATCCTAGGAGACAGCTGGCTGCAGGGTGTCAGAGGAGAAGCGGAGCCAGACCGCGGACCGGGGACGTCACCGAGGAAAAGCAGAGGCCCGCCTGGAGCCTACACATATTTAAACGCTGTTACCTTACAGCGGTAAGGTAAGGGGACATCTTTACTCTAATCAGGAGAAGAACAGAAAATGACTAAGTCACTGAATGCACCACCCCTTGGAGAACAAATACCCATGAACCAGCAGCATCACACTTGATTCACCTGCAACGGTTCTTTAGGACACTGAAATCACAACATACTGCACCTTAGGTCAAGTCGAGATAGGATTTACCTCACGGACCTACACCACTACTATTTATTATTGTTCACCAATTTTATTTTCATTTATACGTACGCTTTTCTTATTTTTTGCCATTTCTTTACTTTATTTTCCACCTCATCTCTCCCTTCCACTTATGGCACAGTCTTCTGGTTATATATTTTCCAGATGCAACTAGACGTACCCCGCATTGCTCCTGATGAGTGGAGGGTTCCACGAAACGCGTAGAGCTTTCCTAGATGCGACGTCACCCTCATTTTTATATCATCTGGATACCCATGGGGTTTTCCAGAAAAACTATGGATTTTATATATATAATTTTTATTGCCCACGTGGAACTAGGGAGGATTAAACGTGTTAATAAGAAGTATTATATGTATTATTATGTGTATTTATGATATGTTATACATTCATGATCGAATTGTTATGAATTGATTTTTATATATATATCTATTGAATTAAAAACCATTATAATGTATTCTATCTGGTTGTAGCCAATGCCTCATTCAAAGTCCCGACCCCTTTTCTCTCTGAACGTACGCTTTTATTATGTAATTCTATGCAACTTTATGCGATTCTATGTGACCATATGCGATTTATTGAATTTTATTGAATTTTATGCGATTTTATCCATACCCTTCTATACACTATGATCTCTTATGAACTTTTTATCTAAAGATTCCTTATTAGCAGCATATCGGCCAATTTTATACTTGGAATAGCACCGCTACTAAGTTATTTGCACATGAGATTTTACTCTCGTTTATTGATTTTATCTATTTGCACTTGATGCACGAGGAGTCACTCTACACTGATCACCATTTTACTTCATTTATATCTACGCTTTTATGATGCAATTTTATGTGACTGTATGCGATTATATGTGACCATATGCGATTTATTGAAATGTTATGCGATTCTATCTATATCCTTCTATATACTATGATCTCTTATGAACTTTTTACCTGAAGATTCCTTACTAGCAGCATATCGGCCAATTTTCTACTTGGAATAGCACCGTTATTAACCACTTCAATACCCGCGTATTGTCATATGACGCCCACAAGGTGGATCTACCATCCTGGGTGGGCGTCATATGACGTCCTCGGATTCCCGGCCGCCTGGGGGGCGCGCGCCCGCGGCATCGCTCGGGACCCGGTGCGAGTGCCCGGCGGCCGCGATGTCCGCCGGGCACCCGCGATTGCCCGTTAAAACAACGGGACCGGGCGGGACCGTGGAGCTGTGTGTGTAAACACACAGCTCCACGTCCTGTCAGCGGAGAGGAGACCGATCATGTGATCCCAGTACGGAGGAACACATGATCGGTCTTCTCCCCTTGAGTCCCCTCCCCCTACAGTTAGAATCACTCCTATCAGGGAACACATTAACCCCTCCAGCGCCCTCTAGTGTTAACCCCTTCCCTGCCAGTCACATTTACACAGTAATCATTGCAATTTTATAGCAACGATCGCTGTGTAAATGTGAATGGTTCCAAAAATGTGTCAAAAGTGTCCGAAGTGTCCGCCGCAATGTCGCAGTCACGACAAAAAAAAAATCGCAGATCGCCGCCATTACTAGTAAAAAAAAAATTCAATAAATCTATCCCCTATTTTGTATACGCTATAACTTTTGCGCAAACCGATCAATATACGCTTATTGCGATTTTTTTTTACCAAAAATATGTAGAAGAATACGTATCGGCCTAAACTGAGGAAAAAAATTGTTTTTTTTTTTTTAAAAAATGGGATATTTATTATAGCAAAAAGTAAAAAATATTGTGTTTTTTTTCAAAATTGTCGCTCTTCTTTTGTTTATAGCGCAAAAAATAAAAACCGCAGGGGCGATCAAATACCACCAAAAGAAAGCTCTATTTGTGGGAAAAAAAAGGACGTCAATTTTGTTTGGGTGTAACGTCGCACGACCGCGCAATTGTTAGTTAAAGCGACGCAGTGCCGAATCGCAAAAAGTGCTCTGGTAAGGAAGGGTGTTTAAAAGCCCTGTATTGAAGTGGTTAAGTTATTTGCACATGAGATTTTATTCTCGTTTATTGATTTTATCTATCCGCACCTGATGCACGAGGAGTCACTTTACACATATAAATGAATGTTGTCTCTTTAAGCACTATATATTTCATTTGTTTGGTATATACATACTATACCCTTAATATACAGCGCAGCACTACCTTCTTTATTTATCTTGCTGTTTGGATCTGAAAACTCCTTTCAGTGTTTGCCGCAGTATCTACCACACTACCACACATAAGGGCAGCGCAGAGATAATTACCTTATATATGTAAACAGCAATTGCACCATGCATGTGAGGTATCACCGCGAAGGTCAGATTGAGGGCAGTCATTTTAGCAGTAGACCTCCTCTGTAAATCTAATGTGGTAACCTGTAAAGGCTTTTAAAGGCTTTTTAAAATGTATGTAGTTTGTCGCCACTGCGCGTTTGTGCGCAATTTTAAAGCATGTCGTGTTTGGTATCCATGTACTCGGCCTAAGATCATCTTTTTTATTTCATCAAAAATTTGGGCAATATAGTGTGTTTTACTGCATTAAAATAAAAAAAAGTGTATTTTTTCCCCCAAAAATCGCTGTGCAAATACTGTATGGAAAATAAAAACGCAACACCAATCATTTTAATCTGTAGGGCCTTTGCTTTAACAATATATATATATATATATATATATATATATATATATATATAGTGTTTGGTGGTTCAACGTAATTTTCTTGCAAAAAAAAATATGTTTTCATGTAAACAAAAATTGTCAGAAAGGTCTTTATCTTCAAGTGGTTAGAAGAGTGGGTGATGTGTGACATAGGCTTCTAAATGTTGTGCATAAAATGCCAGGACAGTTCAACCCCCCCCCCCCCAAATGACCCCATAAAGTAGACACCCCAAGCTATTTGCTGAGAGCAATGTTGAGCCCATTGAATATTTTTTTTTTGTCCCAAGAGATTGAATAATGGAAAAATTTTTTTTTTTTTTTTACAAAAAGTTGTCACTAAATGATATATTGCTCAAACATGTCATGGGCATATGTGGAATTACACCCCAAAATACATTCTGTTGCTTCTCCTGAGTACGGGGATACCACATATGTGGGACTTTTTGGGAGCCTAGCTGCGTACGGGACCCCGAAAACCAATCACCGCCTTCAGGCTTTCTAAGGGTGTAATTTTTATGCCCTTAGAAATCCTGAAGGCGGTGATTGGTTTTTGGGGTCCCGTACGCAGCTAGGCTCCCAAAAAGTCCCACATATGTGGTATCCCCGTACTCAGGAGAAGCAACAGAATGTATTTTGGGGTGTAATTCCACATATGCCCATGGCATGTGTGAGCAATATATCATTTAGTGACAACTCTTTTTTTTTTTTTTGTCTTTATTCAATCACTTGTAACTAAAAAAAACAATATTTAATGGGCTCAACATGCCTCTCAGCAAATAGCTTGGGGTGTCTTCTTTCCAAAATGGGGTCATTTGTTTTTGTTTTTTTACTGCTCTGCCATTTTAGCACCTCAAGAAATGAAATAGGCAGTCATAAATTAAAAGCGGTGTAAATTCCAGAAAATGTACTCTAGTTTGTAGACGCTATAACTTTTGCGCAAACCAATAAATATACGCTTATTGGCATTTTTTTTACTAAAGACATGTGGCTGAATAAATTTTGGCCCAAATATTTGACTAAAATTGAGTTTATTCGATTTTTCTTATAACAAAAAGTAGAAAATATCAATTTTTTTCGAAATTTTCGGTCTTTTTCCGTTTATATCGCAAAAAATAAAAATCACAGCGGCAATCAAATACCATTACAATTGGTTACAACATTGCATGACCGCGCAATTACCAGTTAAAGCAGTGCAGTGCCAAATTGAAAAAAGACCTCTGGTCCTTAAGCTGACAATTGGTCCGGGGCTGAAGTGGTTAAATGAAACACTTGGGTAGTGGAGTTTTAACCATGTTTACAATTTCACCATGGAAATTTTATTGATTGTTTAAAATAGAAACAATAGAAAATATTAATTTCATATGCATATAGAGGCGTAAACAGAGTATAAGCATGGTAAAAAATATGTATACATAACAGCGCATGATAGTAGGTAAACTGAATAACGTGGCATAGTAGTGCCCATATATCCGCATGCCTGACATCGACAAATGTACCCACATGGTGAGTATGCATCCACTGAAAAAACTAAAAAGATTGTTTTTTTTCAGTATATACTTAAAAGAATCACATAGTAGTGAAGTAAATATGGTTCCGTATACGATGTAGCTGGGGAATCCAATCAAAAGCTCGACGCGTTTCGTGGGTGTATGCCCACTCATCAGGCGCTGATGCGACCAAAAAATTCCTATGGAATATATGTAAAAAATAGTAATGAACCATATTATCCATATAAACGAGTATATAGGTAAATAAACGTTTAATGCGTATAGATGGTTAGCCAGAACACACTCACCAACCCAGACAGTGAGTGCACTGCGTGGTGGCGGGCGCAAGGTGAGCCAGGGACACATCTCTCCACGGGAGCTGAGGCAGGATGAATATGGATGCGATATCGGGTAGAGTATAATGCCCCATACACACGGCCGGAAAATACGACCACAAAATCCATCGGATTTTGTCCGACGGATTTAGTCCGACACTGGTGTTGCATACACACGGTCGGACAAAGTTGTCGGAAAATCCGATCATTCTGAACGTGGTGACGTTTGTTGCCTACGACGGGACTACGTAGAGGCTAGTAGCCAATAGCTTTGGTCTTGTAATGTGATCTGAGCATGCGTGGCACTTTGTCCGTCAGAATTCGCTACACACGATCGGAATTGGTGTGATCGGACTTTGTTGTCGGAAAATCTATCCAGCAGGAGATAGAACTTTGTCCGTCGGACAATCCGATGGAAACTGTCCGATGGTGCCTACACACGGTCGGAATTTCCGACAACATTGTCCGATAGGACAGAATTCATCGGAAAATCCGACCGTGTGTATGGGGCTTTAGAGTACCAAGATATGGCAGGGTGTATCCAAAAATAAAGATGTGTTGTAGTTGTTGACACAAACGTATCTGGGAACAAAGTATTGAATATGTGTATAATACATAATAATAATGTTTCATTGAGAGTAATTGGTATGTATCAGGATGATACAAATATGTTGACGTGTAAAAATAAGTAATTGTATGCAAGTTAGCAAGGGTAGGATAGAAGTGTCACAAAAGAAATGGATAAAGTGCCAAGTTACAGCTAAAGAAAAAATGGGACAAAATTGCCAATGAAAAAAATATATATAAAAATATATATAAGTATGGGGAAGGAGAAGAAAACAACTCACCTAGATATCGCATCTATGACACCAGCAAACCATAGGGCTGGTGTATATAGACCCACTGAAAAGACTAGCCGTATGTACAGCTAGCTCCAAGTGGAGTTTAAAAATGCCGCCAATGTCACGTATGTGAGACGAAGGGGGAGGAGCCGCACCTGACCTGAGTGGACACTCAGTGACAAGCGCTCGAAAGAACATAGAGACACGGGGATGAAAAAACACTGAACGCCGGCGCGGTAACGTCAAATCTGACGTCACACAAACAAAGGTTACGTGGCGCCGATGCGCAGAGTGCAGTCCACCCGAACCTCCCGATCACAAGTGAAAAGGGAGGAGGGGAGGACCCACTAGAGCATCGCAGCTCCCGCAGGGAGAGAAGAGCCCAGCAACACCAAATGTCCCGTCCACCACACAAAACACTGAAAAGGCCAGACAGGAAGCATGTAATGGACCCTTATGACTACATACCCATGTGGGACAATAAATCAGTGTCAGGTACGCTGTCAAAACATAATTACCATGTACATAGTTGGGAATAAATATATATAAAAATGCACAAGAACAGATATGAAAAATATCACTAATATATAAAGGGGGCAGACCTCACACAAGGAAGATCCCATATATCCAAGTGCTTCCATCCCGATATATATGCGAGAATGGGGGGATTTTTGGGACTTTAAATGAAGAACAATTAAGTGACTCCATCCCGATAATTGGTAAATGCATTCTTTTTCTTTCTTTCTTTCTTTCCTTCTTTCTTGCTTTCTTTTCTCTTTCTTTCTTTCTTTCCTTTCATCTTTTCTTTCTTTTTCTTTCTTTACTTTCATCTTTTCTTTCTCTTTCTTTCTCTTTTTCTCTTTCTTTCTTGTTTTCTTTCTTTCCTCCATCTCTTCATTCTTTCGTTCTTTCCTTCCATCTTTCCTTTCTTTCCATCTTTTCTTTCTTTTTCTGTCTTTCTTTCTTTTCTCTTTCTTTCTTCTTTCCTTCCATCTTTTCTTTCTTTTTTTTTTCTTTCTCTCGTTCCTTCTTTCTTTCCTTCCTTCTTTCTCCATCCCCATCTCTTTCTTTCTTTTCTCTTTCTTTCTCGCTTTCCTTCCATCTTTTCTTTCTCCTTCTTTCTTTCCTTCCATCTTTCTTTCTTTCTTTCTTTCCTTCCATCTTTCTTTCTCTTTCTTTTATTTTTATTTCTATTTCTCTCTTTCTATTCTTCTTTTTTTTTTTTTCATTATTTTTCTCTTTCTTTCTCTTTCTCTCTTTCTCTCTTTCTTTCTTTCTTTCTTTCCTTTCATCTTTTCTTTCTTTATCTTTTCTTTCCTTCTTTCTTTCCTTCCATCTTTCCTTCTTTCTTTCTTTGCATTCTTTTTTTCTTTCTTTCTTTCCTTCCTTCAATGGTGTCAGTGGATGTAATAATAACCCCCAGCATTGGCTCAGTGGATGCAATAATAACCCCCAGTATTGGTGCCAGTGGACATAATAATAACCCCCAGCATTGGTGTCAGTGGACATAATAATAACCCCCAGCATTGGTGCCAGTCGATGTAATATTAACCCCAAATATTGGTGCCAGTGGATGTAATAATAACCCTTAGTATTGGTGTCAGTAGACATAATAATAACCCCCAGCATTGGTGCCAGTGGATGTAATAATAACCCCCAATATTGGTGCCAGTGGATGTAATAATAACCCCCAATATTGGTGCCAGTGGATGTAATAATAACCCCCAGTATTGGTGCCAGTGGACATAATAATAGCCCCCAGCATTGGTGCCAGTGGACATAATAATAACCCCCAGCATTGGTGCCAGTCGATGTAATAATAACCCCCAACATTGGCTCAGTGGATGCAATAATAACCCCCAATATTGGTGCCAGTGGATGTAATAATAACCCCCAATATTGGTGCCAGTGGATGTAATAATAACCCTTAGTATTGGTGTCAGTAGACATAATAATAACCCCCAGCATTGGTGCCAGTGGATGTAATAATAACCCCCCGCATTGGTGTCAGTGGATGTAATAATAACCCCCAATATTGGTGCCAGTGGATGTAAAAATAACCCCCAGTATTGGTGCCAGTGGACATAATAATAGCCCCCAGCATTGGTGCCAGTGGACATAATAATAACCCCCAGCATTGGTGCCAGTGGACATAATAATAACCCCCAGCATTGGTGCCAGTGGACATAATAATAACCCCCAGCGTTGGTGCCAGTAGACTTAATAATAGCCCCCAGCATTTGTGCCAGTGGACATAATAATAACCCCCAGCATTGGTGCCAGTGGACATAATAATAACCCCCAGCCTTGGTGCCAGTGGATGTAATAATAACTGCCAGTATTGGTGTCAGTGGATGTAATAATTACCCCCAGCATTGGCTCAGTGGATGCAATAATAACCCCCAGTATTGGTGCCAGTGGACATAATAATAACCCCCAGCATTGGTGCCAGTCGATGTAATAATAACCCCCAATATTGGTGCCAGTGGATGTAATAATAACCCCCAGCATTGGTGTCAGTGGACATAATAATAACCCCCAGCATTGGTGCCAGTCGATGTAATAATAACCTCCAATATTGGTGCCAGTGGATGTAATAATAACCCCCAGCATTGGTGTCAGTGGACATAATAATAACCCCCAGCATTGGTGCCAGTCGATGTAATAATAACCCCCAACATTGGCTCAGTGGATGCAATAATAACCCCCAATATTGGTGCCAGTGGATGTAATAATAACCCCAAATATTGGTGCCAGTGGATGTAATAATAACCCTTAGTATTGGTGTCAGTAGACATAATAATAACCCCCAGCATTGGTGCCAGTGGATGTAATAATAACCCCCTGCATTGGTGTCAGTGGATGTAATAATAACCCCCAATATTGGTGCCAGTGGATGTAATAATAACCCCCAATATTGGTGCCAGTGGATGTAAAAATAACCCCCAGCATTGGTGCCAGTGGACATAATAATAACCCCCAGCATTGGTGCCAGTGGACATAATAATAACCCCCAGCATTGGTGCCAGTGGACATAATAATAACCCCCAGCATTGGTGCCAGTGGACATAATAATAACCCCCAGCATTGGTGCCAGTAGACTTAATAATAACCCCCAGCATTTGTGCCAGTGGACATAATAATAACCCCCAGCATTTGTGCCAGTGGACATAATAATAACCCCCAGCATTGGTGCCAGTGGACATAATAATAACCCCCAGCATTGGTGCCAGTCGATGTAATAATAACCCCCAATATTGGTGCCAGTGGATGTAATAATAACCCCCAGCATTGGTGTCAGTGGACATAATAATAACCCCCAGCATTGGTGCCAGTCGATGTAATAATAACCCCCAATATTGGTGCCAGTGGATGTAATAATAACCCCCAGCATTGGTGTCAGTGGACATAATAATAACCCCCAGCATTGGTGCCAGTCGATGTAATAATAACCTCCAATATTGGTGCCAGTGGATGTAATAATAACCCCCAGCCTTGGTGCCAGTGGATGTAATAATAACTGCCAGTATTGGTGTCAGTGGATGTAATAATTACCCCCAGCATTGGCTCAGTGGATGCAATAATAACCCCCAGTATTGGTGCCAGTGGACATAATAATAACCCCCAGCATTGGTGCCAGTCGATGTAATAATAACCCCCAATATTGGTGCCAGTGGATGTAATAATAACCCCCAGCATTGGTGTCAGTGGACATAATAATAACCCCCAGCATTGGTGCCAGTCGATGTAATAATAACCTCCAATATTGGTGCCAGTGGATGTAATAATAACCCCCAGCATTGGTGTCAGTGGACATAATAATAACCCCCAGCATTGGTGCCAGTCGATGTAATAATAACCCCCAACATTGGCTCAGTGGATGCAATAATAACCCCCAATATTGGTGCCAGTGGATGTAATAATAACCCCAAATATTGGTGCCAGTGGATGTAATAATAACCCTTAGTATTGGTGTCAGTAGACATAATAATAACCCCCAGCATTGGTGCCAGTGGATGTAATAATAACCCCCTGCATTGGTGTCAGTGGATGTAATAATAACCCCCAATATTGGTGCCAGTGGATGTAATAATAACCCCCAATATTGGTGCCAGTGGATGTAAAAATAACCCCCAGCATTGGTGCCAGTGGACATAATAACCCCCAGCATTGGTGCCAGTGGACATAATAATAACCCCCAGCATTGGTGCCAGTGGACATAATAATAACCCCCAGCATTGGTGCCAGTAGACTTAATAATAACCCCCAGCATTTGTGCCAGTGGACATAATAATAACCCCCAGCATTTGTGCCAGTGGACATAATAATAACCCCCAGCATTGGTGCCAGTGGACATAATAATAACCCCCAGCCTTGGTGCCAGTGGATGTAATAATAACTCCCAGTATTGGTGTCAGTGGATGTAATAATTACCCCCAGCATTGGCTCAGTGGATGCAATAATAACCCCCAGTATTGGTGCCAGTGGACATAATAATAACCCCCAGCATTGGTGCCAGTCGATGTAATAATAACCCCCAATATTGGTGCCAGTGGATGTAATAATAACCCCCAGCATTGGTGTCAGTGGACATAATAATAACCCCCAGCATTGGTGCCAGTCGATGTAATAATAACCTCCAATATTGGTGCCAGTGGATGTAATAATAACCCCCAGCATTGGTGTCAGTGGACATAATAATAACCCCCAGCATTGGTGCCAGTCGATGTAATAATAACCCCAAATATTGGTGCCAGTGGATGTAATAATAACCCTTAGTATTGGTGTCAGTAGACATAATAATAACCCCCAGCATTGGTGCCAGTGGATGTAATAATAACCCCCTGCATTGGTGTCAGTGGATGTAATAATAACCACCAATATTGGTGCCAGTGGATGTAATAATAACCCCCAATATTGGTGCCAGTGGATGTAATAATAACCCCCAGTATTGGTGCCAGTGGACATAATAATAGCCCCCAGCATTGGTGCCAGTGGACATAATAATAACCCCCAGCATTTGTGCCAGTCAATGTAATAATAACCCCCAACATTGGCTCAGTGGATGCAATAATAACCCCCAATATTGGTGCCAGTGGATGTAATAATAACCCCCAATATTGGTGCCAGTGGATGTAATAATAACCCTTAGTATTGGTGTCAGTAGACATAATAATAACCCCCAGCATTGGTGCCAGTGGATGTAATAATAACCCCCCGCATTGGTGTCAGTGGATGTAATAATAACCCCCAATATTGGTGCCAGTGGATGTAATAATAACCCCCAGTATTGGTGCCAGTGGATGTAAAAATAACCCCCAATATTGGTGCCAGTGGACATAATAATAGCCCCCAGCATTGGTGCCAGTGGACATAATAATAACCCCCAACATTGGTGCCAGTGGACATAATAATAACCCCCAGCATTGGTGCCAGTGGACATAATAATAACCCCCAGCGTTGGTGCCAGTAGACTTAATAATAACCCCCAGCATTTGTGCCAGTGGACATAATAATAACCCCCAGCCTTGGTGCCAGTGGATGTAATAATAACTGCCAGTATTGGTGTCAGTGGATGTAATAATTACCCCCAGCATTGGCTCAGTGGATGCAATAATAACCCCCAGTATTGGTGCCAGTGGACATAATAATAACCCCCAGCATTGGTGCCAGTCGATGTAATAATAACCCCCAACATTGGCTCAGTAGATGCAATAATAACCCCCAATATTGGTGCCAGTGGATGTAATAATAACCCCCAATATTGGTGCCAGTGGATGTAATAATAACCCCAGCATTGGTGTCAGTGGACATAATAATAACCCCCAGCATTGGTGCCAGTCGATGTAATAATAACCTCCAATATTGGTGCCAGTGGATGTAATAATAACCCCCAGCATTGGTGTCAGTGGACATAATTATAACCCCCAGCATTGGTGCCAGTCGATGTAATAATAACCCCCAACATTGGCTCAGTAGATGCAATAATAACCCCCAATATTGGTGCCAGTGGATGTAATAATAACCCCAAATATTGGTGCCAGTGGATGTAATAATAACCCTTAGTATTGGTGTCAGTAGACATAATAATAACCCCCAGCATTGGTGCCAGTGGATGTAATAATAACCCCCCGCATTGGTGTCAGTGGATGTAATAATAACCCCCAATATTGGTGCCAGTGGATGTAATAATAACCCCCAATATTGGTGCCAATGGATGTAATAATAACCCCCAGTATTGGTGCCAGTGGACATAATAATAGCCCCCAGCATTGGTGCCAGTGGACATAATAATAACCCCCAGCATTGGTGCCAGTCGATGTAATAATAACCCCCAACATTGGCTCAGTGGATGCAATAATAACCCCCAATATTGGTGCCAGTGGATGTAATAATAACCCCCAATATTGGTGCCAGTGGATGTAATAATAACCCTTAGTATTGGTGTCAGTAGACATAATAATAACCCCCAGCATTGGTGCCAGTGGATGTAATAATAACCCCCCGCATTGGTGTCAGTGGATGTAATAATAACCCCCAATATTGGTGCCAGTGGATGTAATAATAACCCCCAATATTGGTGCCAGTGGATGTAATAATAACCCCCAGTATTGGTGCCAGTGGACATAATAATAGCCCCCAGCATTGGTGCCAGTGGACATAATAATAACCCCCAGCATTGGTGCCAGTGGACATAATAATAACCCCCAGCATTGGTGCCAGTGGACATAATAATAACCCTCAGCGTTGGTGCCAGTAGACTTAATAATAACCCCCAGCATTGGTGCCAGTGGACATAATAATAACCCCCAGCATTGGTGCCAGTGGACATAATAATAACCCCCAGCCTTGGTGCCAGTGGATGTAATAATAACTCCCAGTATTGGTGTAAGTGGATGTAATAATAACCCCCAGCATTGGCTCAGTGGATGCAATAATAACCCCCAGTATTGGTGCCAGTGAACATAATAATAACCCCCAGCATTGGTGCCAGTCGATGTAATAATAACCCCCAATATTGGTGCCAGTGGATGTAATAATAACCCCCAGCATTGGTGTCAGTGGACATAATAATAACCCCCAGCATTGGTGCCAGTCGATGTAATAATAACCTCCAATATTGGTGCCAGTGGATGTAATATTAACCCCCAGTATTGGTGTCAGTGGACATAATAATAACCCCCCCAGCATTGGTGCCAGTGGATGCAATAATAACCTCCAGTATTGGTGCCAGTGGACATAATAATAACCCCCAATATTGGTGCCAGTGGATGTAATAATAACCCCCAGCATTGGTGTCAGTGGACATAATAATAACCCCCAGCATTGGTGCCAGTCGATGTAATAATAACCTCCAATATTGGTGCCAGTGGATGTAATATTAACCCCCAGTATTGGTGTCAGTGGACATAATAATAACCCCCAGCATTGGTGCCAGTCGATGTAATAATAACCTCCAATATTGGTGCCAGTGGATGTAATAATAACCCCCAGCATTGGTGTCAGTGGACATAATAATAACCCCCAGCATTGGTGCCAGTCGATGTAATAATAACCCCCAACATTGGCTCAGTAGATGCAATAATAACCCCCAATATTGGTGCCAGTGGATGTAATAATAACCCCAAATATTGGTGCCAGTGGATGTAATAATAACCCTTAGTATTGGTGTCAGTAGACATAATAATAACCCCCAGCATTGGTGCCAGTGGATGTAATAATAACCCCCCGCATTGGTGTCAGTGGATGTAATAATAACCCCCAATATTGGTGCCAGTGGATGTAATAATAACCCCCAATATTGGTGCCAATGGATGTAATAATAACCCCCAGTATTGGTGCCAGTGGACATAATAATAGCCCCCAGCATTGGTGCCAGTGGACATAATAATAACCCCCAGCATTGGTGCCAGTCGATGTAATAATAACCCCCAACATTGGCTCAGTGGATGCAATAATAACCCCCAATATTGGTGCCAGTGGATGTAATAATAACCCCCAATATTGGTGCCAGTGGATGTAATAATAACCCTTAGTATTGGTGTCAGTAGACATAATAATAACCCCCAGCATTGGTGCCAGTGGATGTAATAATAACCCCCCGCATTGGTGTCAGTGGATGTAATAATAACCCCCAATATTGGTGCCAGTGGATGTAATAATAACCCCCAATATTGGTGCCAGTGGATGTAAAAATAACCCCCAGTATTGGTGCCAGTGGACATAATAATAGCCCCCAGCATTGGTGCCAGTGGACATAATAATAACCCCCAGCATTGGTGCCAGTGGACATAATAATAACCCCCAGCATTGGTGCCAGTGGACATAATAATAACCCTCAGCGTTGGTGCCAGTAGACTTAATAATAACCCCCAGCATTGGTGCCAGTGGACATAATAATAACCCCCAGCATTGGTGCCAGTGGACATAATAATAACCCCCAGCCTTGGTGCCAGTGGATGTAATAATAACTCCCAGTATTGGTGTAAGTGGATGTAATAATAACCCCCAGCATTGGCTCAGTGGATGCAATAATAACCCCCAGTATTGGTGCCAGTGAACATAATAATAACCCCCAGCATTGGTGCCAGTCGATGTAATAATAACCCCCAATATTGGTGCCAGTGGATGTAATAATAACCCCCAGCATTGGTGTCAGTGGACATAATAATAACCCCCAGCATTGGTGCCAGTCGATGTAATAATAACCTCCAATATTGGTGCCAGTGGATGTAATATTAACCCCCAGTATTGGTGTCAGTGGACATAATAATAACCCCCAGCATTGGTGCCAGTGGATGCAATAATAACCTCCAGTATTGGTGCCAGTGGACATAATAACCCCCAGCATTGGTGCCAGTCGATGTAATAATAACCCCCAATATTGGTGCCAGTGGATGTAATAATAACCCCCAGCATTGGTGTCAGTGGACATAATAATAACCCCCAGCATTGGTGCCAGTCGATGTAATAATAACCTCCAATATTGGTGCCAGTGGATGTAATATTAACCCCCAGTATTGGTGTCAGTGGACATAATAATAGCCCCCAGCATTGGTGCCAGTGGATGCAATAATAACCCCCAGTATTGGTGCCAGTGGACCTCACCAGTCCACCATATGCCCGTGTTCTCTGCCTCCATGTCCAGGGTACGATACGAACAGATCTTGCGGTTCATGCACTTCAGTGACAATGAACTTTGTCGTCCTCGTGGAGACCCTGAATTTGATCGGCTCTACAAAATTCGGCCCCTCATAAACCACTTCAACCAACGTTTTGCAGCCTTGTTTACTCCCAATCAAGTTGTCTGTGTTGACGAGTCCCTGATTAAGTTTTCTGGCCGCTTGTCTTTCAAACAGTACCTTCCCAGCAAGCGTGCCAGATACGGGGTCAAGCTCTATAAGCTCTGTGACAGGGCAACAGGCTATACGTGGAGCTTTTCAGTTTATGAGGGAAAAGATAGTCACGTAGAGCCTGAGAACTGTCCAGATTACATAGGGAGCGCTGGCAAGATAGTGTGGAACTTGGTGTCACCCTTATTCGGAGTACCACTTGTACGTGGACAATTATTACACGAGCGTGCCACTGTTTAGTCACTTGTTTGATCATCAGATTGGAGCATGTGGCACCGTGCGACCTAATCGCCGGGGCTTTCCCCAGCAGCTTGTAGATTCCCCTCTTAGGCCCCTTTCAGACGAGGCGGACTCCGCTTGCACGGAGCCCGCCTCTGTCCGCCGGCTCAGCGGGAGATCTGTCCGTTGATCTCCGCTGAGCCGGCGGATGACAAGCCTCTCTCCGCTCGCTGAGCGGGGAGGGGCTTGCGAGCGCCGCTGATCTCTATGGAGAGATCGGATGAAAACGGACAGTGTGTCCGTTTTCACCCGATCTCACCCGATCTCACCCGATCCGACGGATCTGGACGTGTGGTCCATACGTCTGGATTTGGCGGATCGGACCGGATCGGATGTCAGCGGACATGTCTCCGCTGACATCCGACGCTCCATAGAGTAACATGGAGCGCCCGTTCAGATCCGCCGTCAAAACTGACAGGCGGATCTGAACGGGCCTTCCGTGTGAAAGGGGCCTTAGGCTGAGGGAGAGAGCCTGCTTTCAGTGTAATAATTTGCTCGCTGTGAAGTGGAGGGATAATAAGAATGTTTTCGTTCTTACCTCCCTTCATGCAGACACGACAGTCCAAAATCGTACGGCGGCTGGTGTTGTGGAGAAACCCCTCTGTGTCCACGAATATAACCAAAATATGGGAGGGGTGGATCTCAACGACCAGTTGTTGGCGCCGTATCTAGTTGCCCGTAAGGCTAGACGCTGGTACAAAAAAGTGTCTATTTATTTATTCCAATTGGCTTTGCTGAATGCTCATGTGCTATACGGAGCTTCAGGCGGGACTTTACCCTTCCTTGAATTCCAGGAAGAGGTTGTCACAGACCTTCTGTATCCAGACGGTTCTGCACCTCACCATCCCCTACCAAATGCAGTAAGCCGGCTGCATGAGCGGCATTATCCTTATGCTGTCCCGAGTACCCCTACCCAACGAACCCCCCAAAGAAGATGTCGTGTCTGTACCAAGCGCGGATTTAGGCGTGACAGACGTTATTTTTGTCCACGCTGTCCTGACAATCCTGGTCTTTGCATTGGTGAATGTTTTGAATGCTACCACTCACTAGTGAAGTATTAGCGTAGGGTACAGCATTTCACAGGCTAGGATACACTTTCACAGGGTCTCAAGAATGCCATCGCATTTTGAGACCCGACCGTTACTGTTAAAATTATAGTTACAGGGTCTCAAGAATGCCATCGCATTTTGAGACCCAACCGTTACCGTTAAAATTATAGTTACAAAAAAAAAAAAAAAAGTGCAAAAAAAATAAATAAAAAAAAAGTACAAACCCCCCCCCCCCAAAAAAATATAAAATAAAAACAAAAAAAAATAGTTGTCGTTTTTTTGTTCTCTCTCTATTCTCTATTCTCTCTATTCTCTCTATTGTTGCTCTTTTTTACTGTATTCTATTCTGCAATGTTTTATCATGCTTGCTTTTCAGGTATGTAATTTTGTTATACTTTACTGTTTACTGTGTTTTATTGTTAACCATTTTTTGGTTTTCAGGTGCGCCATTCAGCTGCAGCGCGGATTTATTTATCTTGACAGCAACAGCGTTTGCTCCCACGATACATAAAGCCGTGACTCCAACGCTGTAGGATGTGATTTCACCACCACAGTTAAAAAAAAAGAGCATAAATGCCGAAGCATGGGGGCAACAGGGGCGGAGGAGCAATTGGTTCCTAATGCCGCATACATACGGTCGAAATTCCGACGGAGGCTTGCCCGTGGAACCGACCATGTGTACGTGGCATAACTTTTTTGCGGGAGGATGCCCCCATGCTTCTGCATATATAAATGGTGCATGTATGCCCATCATTAGAAGTGGGTGGATGAAGGGAGGTATTCTAATGGTGGGCATACCCACCGATAGGGGTGCAACGGATCGTCGCCGATCCGTGATCCGAACGGGCCACCCCGTTCGGATCGGCACACCCCACGATCCGCGGAGCGCTCCGCGGCCTCGGCCTTAGGAAAGGCCGCGGCTTCGGCCTAGCTCCGGAGCGGCGGCGGCCATCTTTGTACACCCGGCGGCCTTAGGAAAGGCCGTGGCTTCGGCCTAGCTCCGGAGCGGCGGCCATCTTGGTACACCCGGCCACTGTTTACAATGTGATCGCTCCGTCAAATTTGACGGAGCGATCACTTGTAAACATACCCTGCATTACCCAGCCAATATCCTGCATTAACCCTGCATTAACCCTGCATATACTCTGCATTAACCCTGCATATACTCTGCATTAACCCTGCATATACTCTGCATTAACCCTGCATATACTCTGCGATACTCTGCATTAACCCTGCATATACTCTGCATTAACCCTGCATATACTCTGCATTACCCAGCCAATACTCTGCGATACTCTGCATTACCCAGCCAATACTCTGCGATACTCTGCATTACCCAGCCAATACTCTGCGATACTCTGCATTAACCCTGCATATACTCTGCATTACCCAGCCAATACTCTGCGATACTCTGCATTAACCCTGCATATACTCTGCATTACCCAGCCAATACTCTGCGATACTCTGCATTAACCCTGCATATACTCTGCGATACCCAGCCAATACTCTGCGATACCCAGCCAATACTACAGTGGGGAGAGGATGTGGATATTACAGTGGGGGAGAAGACGTGGATATTACAGTGGGGACTATATGGTGGCGGAATTTTCACAGGTTTTTGCAAATTCAATTATTATTTGCTGATCCGAAAAATGATCCGATCCGTGACTCCTGATCCGAGGATCGATCCGATCCGTGAGTTTTTTGATCCGTTGCACCCCTACTTACCGATCAATCTCTTTTTTTCGTTCAGCCAAGAGGCTGCATGAAAAAAAAAAGATTACAATATATGTCCAGTATGTTGCTGGACTTTGAATGGTTATACCAGAATGATGCCTGCAGGTTTAGGTATCATCTTGGTATCATTCTTTTCAGCCAGTGATCGGCTTTCATGTAAAAGCAATTCTAGCGGGTAATTAGCCTCTAGACTGCTTTTACAAGCAGTGGGAGGGAATGTCCCCCCTCCCGGATATAAACAGCGCAATTGGGAAATTGGGAAAGCGTTTTTTCACACCGATCTTGGTGTGGTCAGATGCTTTGAGGGCAGAGGACAGATCTAGGGTCTAATAGACCCCAATTTTTTCCAGAGTACCTGTCACTGCCTATTGCTATCATAGGGGATATTTACATTCCCTGAGATAACAATAAAAATGATAACATATAAATATAAAAAAATATATATAAAAAAATAGAAAACATAAAATATTCCCGCAACTTGTGGCAAAATATAAAATATTCCTTGGACTTAACATGCCTCTCAGCAAATAGCTTGGGGTGTCTTCTTTCCAAAATGGGGTCATTTGGGGGAGTTTTGTGCTATTTTGGCATTTTATGGCCTTCGAAACTGTGATAGGTAGTGAGGAGTGAAATCAAAAATTTGCACCCTTAGAAATCCTGAAAGCGGTGATTGGTTTTCGGGGCCCCGTATGCAGCTAGGCTCCAAAAAAGTCCCACACATGTGGTATTCTCATACTCAGGAGAAGCAGCAAAATGTATTTTGGGGTGCAATTCCACATATAACCATGTCATGTGTGAGCAATATATCATTTTTTTTTGTCTTTATTCAATCACTTGGGACTAAAAAAAACTACTTTCCAAAATGGGGTCATTTGGTTTTTTTTTTTACTGCTCTGCCATTTTAGCACCTCAAGAAATGAGATTGGCAGTCATAAATTAAAAGCTGTGTAAATTCCAGAAAATGTACTCTAGTTTGTAGACGCTATAACTTTTGCGCAAACCAATAAATATATACGCTTATTGGCATTTTTTTTACTAAAGACATGAGGCTGAATACATTTTGGCCCAAATGTTTGACTAAAATTGAGTTTATTCGATTTTTCTTATAACAAAAAGTAGAAAATATTGATTTTTTTTCAAAATTTTTGGTCTTTTTTCATTTATATCGCAAAAAATAAAAATCACAGAGGCAATCAAATACCATCAAAAGAAAGCTCTATTTGTGGGAAGAAAAGGACGCAAATTTCGTTTGGTTACAACATTGCATGACCGCGCAATTACCAGTTAAAGCAGTGCAGTGCGAAATTGAAAAAAGACCTGTGGTCCTTAAGCTGACAATTGGTCCGGGGCTGGTTAAGTGGTTAAAGCGACGCAGTGCCGAATCGCAAAAAGTGCTCTGGTCTTAAGCCAGCAAAATGGTCCGGTCTGAAAGTGGCATTTTTTTTTTTGCTCGTAAATACCTTCTTTTAGTCTTTCCCCATTACTTCCACCTTTCCAATCGCCTAGGCGATTTCGTCACTAGGCGATTCGCAAGGGTTCCTGGGATAGCAGCCTCATGTATCCCAGGAGTCCTTGCAAATCGCCTACTGCCGAAATCTCACGATATTTGGAAGTAGGAAAAGACGCGAACAGGAGTTAGCCCAGCTGAGTGCATGCTGGGAGTTGTAGGCAATGGGGAGAAAACCGGAGCTGCAAACCTAATGAGAGAGCTGCGCTCTCTTCTCTGCTGATAGGAGAATGGGAGGAGGAGAGGGGGTGATCGGGGTTAACAGTACATTCGGCGGCAGCTGGAGAGACTTGTAAACTTCCTCTCCTTTCCTGTCCTTTGATTGACAGGTTGCTATAGCAATGGGGGGAACTTGTGCCGACGCTGACGTTGCTATAGCAACCTATCAAGAAGAATAGGTGTGGGATTTAGAGGTGCATGCTGGGTAATCAGCTGCACAGAAATCCAGGAAGTTAACATGGGAGGGCTTCAGATGCCCAGAGCTAAAATGGAACCTGCCTGCTTCCGAGATCAGTGAGTAATTAACTTTTTTTAAAGAAAGTAAAAGTGCAAAAAATGTGACATATTAGAAATGTTCATCTACATGTTATGACAATTATAGAGCTGTCCTTAAAAACAAATGTTTGGGGGACTGGAACTCTGCTTTAATGTACAGGCGCCATTTTTGTCGGGGAGTCCTGGATTTGCCCTGGGTTTCCGTTATCCTGACCTCACGGCCCTCCTGGCCTGGGGTGCGCAGCCCATGTATCTGGTGTCTCAGGGCCGGCTGGCCCGAGGCTACGCAACTGAGGGAGTAGACCCAGAACAGTCTTGGGGCCTACTGATCCAGGGATGGCCCGGTGCTGTCTCGCCTGTACGAGAGGCCCAGAAACTGGAGGATCCAGGGGGAAGACTTTCACCAAGAGAGGACCGAGCGCAAGGCTGGTATCTTTGGAGACTGCCTGGAAACTCAGTTAGAGGACGCAACCCGGATCAACACCTATACAGTTTCGCCGGACCGGCTGAAAGAGACTGGTACTGTATGGCAGTTCTTTACGTTTCTCAAAACCTCTCAGTAATGCTCAAGTTTAATTCACAAGTCTGTGGCAGAGACTTTACTGGGCACCTCACCGCCTGCTAGGCCAAGTGAGAAGGGCTTATCCGGGGGCTACTGAATCCAGTCTGTGGAGCTGTTTTATCCTCTGGGTGACTGACTTTACCCCGCAATTACAAAGTGCCTGAACTCACCCCTAACCCTCTGACCCTTTCTATTGAGAGACTTTGCTTTTATTTTTGAATAAATAACCATAAAAAGAACTAAGTATTGGAAATTCACATTCTTTTGGCCACTTTCCACGGGAGTTTGGTGGTATTTGATTACCACTGGGGTTTTTATTTTTTTGCGAAGACCAAAAATTAAAAAAAATATATATTTTTTTTACTTTCTACTACAAAATATCCAATAAAAAAAAAATCGGGAAAGTCTGACTATCCCCGCCCTATCTGACCAGCAAGGCCATTCAGAGATGTGGTACTACAGAATTTATAAAAGGAAAAGGATATAAAAATGGAAGAAGATCAAATGTACATAGCTCCGCCCCCTCCATTCATAGACACTGTACGACTTTTATGAATGGTGGAGCTGGGCAGAAAGGGGCGGGATAGTCAGGCTTGCTTGATGACAGACTGTGACAGCTCTTTCATTGTATTAACCTTTAATGCAATGGAAGATTAGGTCAGCAGGGGTGTGGGGAGGAAGGAGGTGAATTACTGCTAACAACAGAACAATCAACACAAGGGACATATCCTGCTGTCTGGGAGCACACCTCAGTCTGTGTGGCTTGATCGGTAGAGGTAGCAACAGGGGAGTGCAGCTTCTCCACCTCCACCTCCTCTGCTTTCACCACCTCGCCGGATGCAATGCCCGTACATTACTGACCTTCCAGCATAGGATTATTATTCTTTATTTCCTAAGAAAGTACAAATCAACGAAAAAGGCAAATCTCACAAAAGTAACAATTACTAAATTATGAGTAGTGTACTGAATAAATAAAAAAAATTACGAATTTCGAATCATAGAAAACAACGGAATTACGAATCATTTCGAATCAACGAAAATATATCTGTTACGAAAATACGAACAGGTCCCAATATAAAAACTTGCGCCTTACGAAATTACGAATTGTGCACATGTCTATAGGCATAGAAACCAGGAAGTAACTGAGGAAATGTAAAAAAAAAGTTGAACACAAGTAAATATAATATACTTTCCTATCTATTGACTAATGCTAGCAGTGTTAGGATTAAAAATAATGATGATTGGGAGAGTGAAGTTTCACTTTAAAGCGTAACTCCACTTTTGTTGAGGAAAAAAAACATTCCCCTCTGGGTGATCGATGTACATTGAAGGGATTATAAAAATCTTTGTTGCAGATTCCTACCATTAGTTATTCTGAAGAAATCCCTGTTTGTTCCTCTGTGCCTCTGTGCGGGGTGAGTCTAATGGGAGTGGTTTCATAATTATCAAGCAGCTGCTGCACCTGCAGGGCACTAATGAGGAAAGCTGCTGGGCCTACATCCTTTTAGCTGTGATTTCCTCACCAAAAATGAAATTTTTGCTGCAGGGGATGCCTGAAATCTGACTTGTATCTTGGTGCAGACTTCTGGGAAAATCAGTGAGCCAATCACATAGGCAGGAAATGATGTTTCTGGGGTGTGTCCTGTATACATTCTGCATACCTCCCAACATTTTGAGATGGGAATGAGGGACACCTATCAGCAAAAGTATGCAGGCATAGGAAACACCCCTTGTCACGCCCCCTTAACCGCTTAAGGACCGCCTCCTGTACATTTACGTCAGCAAAATGGCACGGCTGGGCAGAATCACGCACCTGTACGTCATCCATTAAGTGCCCAGCCGTGGGTCGCGCGCGCGCTGCCGGCGGCGCGCTCCCGACCTGGTCCTGAGCTCCGTGACCGCGGCCGTTGATCGGGTCACAGAGCTGAAGAACGGGGAGAGGTCTGTGTAAACAAACCTCTCCCCGTGCTTCCTACACTGCCTGTCACTGATCGTCTGTTCCCTGTCATCGGGAAAGCCGATCAGTGACGTCAGACGTAAAGCCACGCCCCCCTACTGTAAAAAAACCACACACGTCACAGACCTAACCCCTCCCCGCCCCCTAGTGGTTAACTCCTTCACTGCCAGTGTCATCTATACAGGAATCAATGCATTTAAATAGCATTGATTGCTGTATAAATGACAATGGTCCCAAAAATGTGTCAAAAATGTCCGATGTGTCCGCCATAATGTCGCAGTCACAATAAAAATCGCTGATCAGCGCCATTACTAGTAAAAAAATAAATATTAATAAAAATGCTATAAAACTATCCCCAATTTTGTAAACGCTATAACTTTTGCGCAAACCAATCAATAAACACTAATTGCGATTTTTTTTACCAAAAATATGTAGAAGAATACGTATCGGCCTAAACTGAGGAAAAAAATGTTTTTTTATATATTTTTGGGGGATATTTATTATAGCAAAAAGTAAAAAATAATGAATTTTTTTCAAAATTGTCGCTCTATTTTTGTTTATAGCTCAAAAAATAAAAACCACATAGGCGATCAAATACCACCAAAAGAAAGCTATAATTGTGGGAAAAAAAGGACTCCAAATTAGTTTGGGAGCCACGTCGCACGCCCGTGCAATTGTCAGTTAAAGCGACGCAGTGCCGAATCACAAAAAGGGGCCTGGTCCTTTGGCTGCAAATTGGTCCGGGGCTTAAGTGGTTAAGGGAGAATTCTACAAAAAAACAAGATTGGTTAAATCGACAAGTGCTTTTTTTTACCACTACTATTCCTTTATATTGGCTTTTGGAATTTACAAATGCAGCAATTTAGAAATCAGATGAAAGGTTTAGAGCTGGAAAACACTTTCTGATAGATACAAAGTGCATTTTATATACATCTATATAGATCAGACCAAAATGAGGGACAAATGAGGAGGAATGAGGGACAGAGAGACATTGTTTCAAATCAGGGACAGTCCCTCCAAATCTGGGACAGTTGGGAGATATGCATTCTGTGTACAGAAGGCCTCCAGGTAGCCATATTACTTTGCATTTTCAGAAAATTACAGCAGCTGCAGATTGAAAAGGAAAGGTAATTTTTTTTAGATCAATAGTTTTTATTGAAATTTTTATCAAGACAATTAACATAAAATATACAAAATAACATATCAGTTATAGCATTTAGCTACATAGAGAATGGTATCTAAAGAAACATGTTATCTAAAGTAATTATAATAAGGATAATAATCAGGTAGCTATGGATACATCTATTGTGGAGACAATACACAAAAGCAGTATAAATATTATCTTTATACATTTACCGGTATATATACTACCATTTCAGGTAAATCAGAGGTGATGAGCATAAATATATTCCCGATCACCCCTATGGGTGCTAAACTGTGTTTGGGACAATGATATTAACCTGTTATTTTAATAGAGAGGAAACAAAGGTAAAAAAGAGAAACGAGATAAAGAATGTTTTATTCAAGTTATTTAGGAACATAGAACTCGACCAAAGTTTTGGGGACTAGCCCATTTTAACCATGGCTGCCACATCTTATGTGTGTGTTCTTTACTATGAGGTCAGAGAGCTAATATTGATTCATAAGTAAAGTGAGTTTGAGTCAATTCTACCACTTCCTTTATTGAAGGAGGATCAGGGTTTTTCCAGTTCCTCGTAATACTGATCCTGGCAGATAGCAAAATATGTGTCAACACATTTCTAATCTGGGTAGGATAGCGATCAAGATCAAGGGATAGTAGAGCTAATGAGGAATTTGGAGGTATGATTGTGTTGGCAATTTCTGACATGAACTGAAAAATTAGCTCCCAGTACTTCCCAAGCTTGGGACATGTCCAAAATGTATGTATCATATCACCTTTTTGTCCGCATAATCTCCAACATTTGTCGTCAAATGTGCAGTTAAATTTAGATATTTTATCAGGAGTAAGATACCAACGTTGAGTTCGTTTAATGGATACTTCCCATAATGTAGAACAACACGTGGCCTTGTATGTGGTGTTACAAGCCTTTTCCTGTATAGGTGCATACTAAATCTTCTTCCCATCTAATTAGAGGGGTAGTCTTTATAAACACACTTTTTTGTTGAAGAAGATTATAGAAAAGTGAAATCCCTTTTAGATGATGTATGGGGATCTTAAGGAAGGACCAAGCCGATTGGGGTACATTATAGGACCATGATGGGAGATTGGTAATGCAGTTCTTAGTTCGGACGTAAAGGAATATATCTGAATTTGGCAGTTTACACTACACTTTTTGAAGTGTAGGAAATGGTTTAACCCCTTCACTACCCGCCCATAGTCATATGACGTCCACAAGGTGGATCTCCCATCCTGGGTGGACGTCATATGACGTCCTCCCATTCCCGGCCACCTAGGGCGCACGCGCGCGCACCCGCGGCGTTGCTCGGGACCCGGTGCGCGTACCCGGCGGCCGCGATGTCCGCCGGGCACCCGCGATTGCCCGTTAAAACAGTGGGACCGTGCGGGACCGTGGAGCTGTGTGTGTAAACACACAGCTCCACGTCCTGTCAGTGGCGAGGAGACCGATCATGTGATCCCAGTACGGAGGAACACCGATCGCTCTCCTCCCCTTGCGAGTCCTCTCCCCCCACAGTTAGAATCACTACCTTAGGGAACATATTAACCCCTGCAGCGCCCCCTAGTGTTAACCCCTTCCCTGCCAGTCACATTTACACAGTAATCAATGCAATTTTATAGCAACGATCGCTGTGTAAATGTGAATGGTCCCAAAAATGTGTCAAAAGTGTCCGAAGTGTCCGCCGCAATGTCGCAGTCACGAAAAAAAATCGCAGATCGCCGCCATTACTAGTAAAAAAAAAATGCAATAAAGCTATCCCCTATTTTGTAGACGCTATAACTTTTGCGCAAACCGATCAATATACGCTTATTGCGATTTTTTTTACCAAAAATATGTAGAAGAATATGTATCAGCCTAAACTGAAGAAAAATGTTTGTTTTTTTTTTAAATGGGATATTTATTATAGCAAAAAGTAAAAAATATTGTGTTTTTTTTCAAAATTGTCGCTCTTCTTTTGTTTATAGCGCAAAAAATAAAAAACGCAGAGGTGATCAAATACCACCAAAAGAAAGCTCTATTTGTGGGAAAAAAAGGACGTCAATTTTGTTTGGGTGTAACGTCGCACGACCACGCAATTGTTAGTTAAAGTGACGCAGTGCCGAATCACAAAAAGTGCTCTGGTAAGGAAGGGGGTAAAATCGCCCGGTGCTGAAGCGGTTAATCATCTCATTGTCAAGTAGGCCAGATAGATATTTAATGCCTTTCCCCATCCATGATGAAAATGATGTTGAGTGCATGAAATTATGTAAAGTGTCTAACGGAACTTGGACTGTGGTAAGAAGAGGGTGAGAAGAGGGTGTGAGGAGGTTTGATGTAGAAATCGGGTCCAGGATTTAAGTGTTGCTAATATTGTTGGGGAGATGCGAGAAGGTATCTTGGCTCCAAGTGCCATGGAAGGAATCCATATAGATAGATTATTTCCTGGGACATTAGCAGTTTCCATCTTCCCCCATATTGTAGATGGGGGGGACATAAACCAATCTTTAGAAGTACCGAGGCTAAATAATAATCTTGAAAATACACATAACCTGTTCCACCTGCTTGACGTCTTTTCACTAATTTTGAGTGAGCGCATCTAGACTTTTTGCCCTGCCAGATAAATTTAGAGAAGAGAGTCTGGAGTGATTGGAAAAATTTAGACGGAATTGGTATCAGAAGAGTTCTAAAAAAGTATAAGATTTGGGGAAGATGAAGCATTTTAAAGGCTGCTAAGCAATCCATCCATGAAAGTTCATGGGATACTAGTTTAGTAATGTTCTCTTGTAATGTATTACGGAGTGGAATGTAATTATATTGAAACAATGATTTACACGATTTTGATAGTTGAATACCCAAATATTTAATTATATTTTCAGCCCATGTATAAGGAAATTTTAATTTAAGGTGCTTGGTGGTATGCTCATCAATGCCCAAATTCAGTATACAGGATTTATTTGCATTAAGTTTATAGTAAGTGACTTTGCTGAACAAGTTTAGTGTTTTCTGAATTTCCGGTAAGGAATTCAAAGGATCAGTTATCATGAGAACAACTTCATCTGCAAAGAGGTTGATTTTATGTTCTTGTTCAGCAATGGTAATTCCTAAAAACATTTTGTTGAACCTAATGCTCTCAGCTAAGGGTTCGATAACAAGATTGAAAATTAGGGGGGATAGAGGGCATCCTTGTCGTGTACCTTTTGTAATTGGAAATGGAAGTGATAGAGAATCTGTGGTGTATACTCGAGCTGAGGGCACAGAGTACAGGGCCAATATTGCTTTATTAATTTAACCTGTTAAGCCAAATTTAGTCAGAACCGATGACAGGTAGCCCCAATGTACTCTATCAAACGCTTTTTCAGCATCAAGCGATAGAAACAGGGATGTCGTTTTGGTGAGGTCTACATGGTGTATCATATTTATCATTCTTCTAGTAGCATCCGATGCTTGTCTTCCTGTGAAACCCGATTGATCCCTATGTTTAAGAGAAGGTAACATATTATCTAATCTTTTGGCTATGAGCTTCGCATACATTTTTATGTCTAAATTGAGTAGGGAAATTGGTCTAAAATTTTTAGGTGAAGATGGTTCTTTATCTGTTTTCGGGAAGAGTTACTACAAGAGCATTGAGCATTTCAGTGGGAAATGACAAAGAATTGGTCGCCAAATTATAGCTGTCACATAGTAGGGGTGCTAGAGTACATTGACATTTTTTTAAAGTATTCCCCAGTGAAGCCATTTGGACCAGGTGATTTCAAATTAGGAAGGATACGGATAACTTGTAAAATTTCAGGGATAGTGAAGGGAGAATTAAGAAATTCTAATTGTTGTGAGGAAATAGATGGAAGATTGACATCTAAGAAGGTGTCAATCTCCTCCTGAGAAGGTTGATGTGTATCACCATCATTCTTAATGTTATATAGAGGCTATAGAAGAAGGTTTAAGCAATGATAGAGGAACGGGATTCTAGTCTTAGATCTATAACTTTTAATACGCAATACGCCATTGTTTTTCCCACTTTGTTCCCCGTTGCGTAAGTGGTAGCTCTGAATTTTTTATAGGTTTTCTCATGAGTCTCCAGAAGTAGGGATCTCAATTCATTACGTAACTTGAATATTTGGGTTTTAAGAGAAGGAGAGGGAGCAGTTTTATTAAGCTCCTCAGCTTTCGCTATATCCTTAGTAAGTTCATCCAACCTCTGGGTTCTCTTTCTTTTGGTTCTAGAGCTTAATTGCATAAACACACCTAACCTCTGGGTTCTCTTTCTTTTGGTTCTAGAGCCTAATTGCATAAACACACCTCTCATAACAGCTTTATGAGCATTCCATAACATCATTGGGTCGGATAGAGATGTCAAATTAATTGAAAGGAATTCAGTAAGATGTTGTTGAAGTATCGTGGAGTAATAATCATTTTGGAGGAGATAATTATTACCTCTCCATATATATGAATTGGGTTGAAATGATTTAGCTGCTATAGAAATGCTAATAGGGGCATGTTCCGACCAAGTGGCCGTATGGATATGGGAGGATGAAATCTTATCAAGCAGCCATTTATCTGTCAAGAACAGATCAATTCTGGAATAAGTATTGTAACGTGGTGACAAAAACGTGTAATCCCTTTCATTAGCATGACCACATCTCCATACATCAAATAAGTCGTTAGAAGCAATGAACTTATCAAGGGGAGAAGCATAGCGTTTGGATTTAGCAGTAGAATCCATATCATTATTTGGAATTAGATTGAAAGTTCCACAGATCAGGAGATGGCCTTTTTGAACCTTCTTTGCTTCCTCTATAGTTGTTTTAATGAAATGCATTTGTCGCATATTTGGAGCGTAAATGGATACCAAGGTATAGGGAATATTATTAATGGTGCAAATCAAAAAAATATAACGACCTTCTGGGTCAGTGATACAAGTATCTAATTGAAAGGTAAGAGTATTTCTGATAGCAATTAACACACCTCTTTGTTTTCTGGAGTAATTAGTTTGAAAAATATGCGGAAATTGTTTATGATGGCACTTAGGAGATGCATCCTTAGCGAAATGTGTCTCCTGGACACATAATACATCACAATTAAAGGATAAAGCAGACCTCCACATAGAGGTCCGTTTCGCTGGGTGGTTCAGTCCCCTTGCATTTAGGGACAATATTTTAAAAGACATATTGAAATACATGAAAATTAAATATAATAGTATTCAATATATTCCTAAAAAAATACACACAAGTTTCTATAACTATGTGAATATAGAAGAGCTAAGTATATGTTATGTGAGCCGTTCAAAATTACTATAGTATCATGAACACAACAATGTAAACTTGTAAACTGCAAAATAATCAGGTTATAGATAGTGAGTCGGTAATATATGGTGCAAAGAGAGAAAAAAAAATAGGAAAAAAAGATAAGAGAGGAAAAAAAGGGAGTAGAACGGAAAAGGGATTTTGTTGTCAGAAAATTTTAAATCCAGATCTCAAATTTTGTTTGGTGGAAGCTCCAACGGAAAATATCCGATGGAGCCTACACACAGTTGGAATTTCCGACAACGAGCTCCCATCGAACATTTGTTGTTGGAAAATTTGACCGTGTGTACGCGGCAGTAGAGTCCAAGACAGTTTACAGTCCATCGATTTCACTCAGGGTGGACTATATTTCCCAGCAGTTTCCCTTCTTCCTCGGTGACAACTCCGGGGACAAGGAGGCACAGCTAAATTTCAGGCAACAA
Organism: Lithobates sylvaticus; assembly: GCA_028564925.1. Classification (NCBI taxonomy): domain Eukaryota; kingdom Metazoa; phylum Chordata; class Amphibia; order Anura; family Ranidae; genus Lithobates; species Lithobates sylvaticus. Next base: position 600,761,251 of record CM053027.1, on the reverse strand, counting down.
GCAGCCAGGCCCTAATACAAAGGACCTCACCACCCCACTATCTCCGGCGTCAGCCTCCGAGGCTGGCAGTGTCCAGTCTCTTTCAGGACTTGTAACAATTTTAATTACGGCTCCTGCAATTTCAGCCAGTGCCGGCTCTTGCACGTTTGCACCCTGTGCCAGAGGGCGCACCCCAGGATCCTGTGTGAGGTCAAACAGAAGAGACCATGACTAAGCCGGGTCAATGTCCTTTGGCTCGGCGTTTACCTGACCTCACACCCCACTCCGTCACTCGCCAGCTACCTCATCCGAGGCTTCACTGAGGGGTTCCATACCGGGCTCATCACCCTGCCCCACTCCACCCACGAATGTCCGAATTTACGCTCAGCAGCAACAGACGAGCCAGCGATTGATGTCCTTTTGCAGACGGAGTTGGATCGGGACTTCATGATAGGCCCGTTCTGTCAATCCCCCTTCGGGCTTGTGCAGGGAAAGTTTTCAAATAAAAAACGTCTGGTGTATGATCTGTCAGCGCCTCATTCTTCCGTCGTTCCCAGTCTCAACTCGCTCATCCCCTCCGAGGAGTTCTCGCTGAAGTACGCTTCGGTAGACATGGCTATCCAGGCCATTCTCAGGGCAGGGGTGGGTGCGTGGCTCTCGAAGGCGGACATATCCGACGCCTTCAAGCTGCTGCCCATCCATCCTTCCTTGTGGTGCTGGCACGGCATCAAGTGGAGGGAGCGATATTATTTCGCGACCAAATTGACCTTCGGGTCTAAAAGTAGTCCTTGGCTATTTGACAAGTTCGCCGAGACCCTGGCGTGGATCCTTCTCCATGAGGCACAGTGCCACGAGGTCATCCATTATTTGGATGACTTCCTTCTGATAGAGCCGCCCGGGGCTCCCCCAGGGGACCTTGGAAAGTTGAGGACGGTTTTTCGACAATCTGAACGTCCCCATAGCGGAGTCCCCATAGCGGAGCACAAGGTTGACGGCCCGGCACACAAGATCACGTTCCTGGGCGTCGACCTTGACACGTTGGCCATGCAGGCCAGCCTTCCAGCAGATAAGTTGGACCGTATCAGGACGGTTCTGCGAGAGTTCACCCGGGGGGGGGGATGTACTCAGAAGCAACTTCAGTCTCTCCTCGGGATGCTGAACTTTGCCGTGAGGATCATCCCCCAGGGCCGCTCCTTTGTGTCCCGGTTGCTGGTCTTCCTGTCCTACACGCAGGACCCAGACCAGGTCATCAGGCTGGATTCTGCAGCCAGGGCAGATCTGGCCATGTGGGAGCACTTTCTTAGTGATTGGAACGGTGTGTCCCTGTTTATCCCAGTCGTGTCCACGCAGTCACCACAGGTGGTGACCGACGCGGCGGCATCCACAGGATGCGCCGCCATTTTTGGCCATTTGTGGTTCGCCGCCCCGTGGCCTCCTCAAGCACTAGCCACACCGGGCTTTACTACTACGTCAGCCCTCTTTGAGCTCTTCCCTATTGTAGCAGCCGCCCACCTATGGGGTCACCATTGGTCTGGACAGACGGTGGCTTTCTCGACAGACAATCAAGCCACAGCCGAGATCATCAGCAAGGGCAGGTCTAAGTCCAGGCCCGTCATGTCCTTCCTCCGCAGACTGGTCCAGCTATCCCTACAGCATCAGTTCAATGTGTACTGCTCCTTCATTCCAGGGAAGTTCAACGCAGCAGCGGACGCACTCTCCCGTTTTAACTTTATTTCTTTCTTTGAACAGGTGCCAGGAGCCTGCCGTCATTCAGCCACTATCCCGGATTGGTCACAACTGACCTTGGACTAGCCCCACATCTACACTCAGCTACCGATATCATCAACGCCTCACTCGCCCGCAACACCCGTCGGGCCTACCAGACGGCCTGGAGGGCGTTTAACAAGTTCCTGCCCCAGCGGCCTCGCGAGTCTTCCAGCCTCAAGCAGGTCTTGGCGTTCATCGCCTACTGCCATTCACACCTAGCACTGTCACACAGCACGATACGCCAGTACGTGGCCGGGGTGCAGCATTATTTGTCACTTCAAGACCCCGCAAGGCCTTCGGTGTTCTCCTGCCACGCCGTGAGGGCTCTACTACGTGGAGTTCAGAAACACCAGCCGCCAGTCAGCCAAAGCGGCTGCCTATCACGGGGGAGATCTTCAAGGGGATGTCTGACATCCTGGATAGGTCCCCTTTCGGTCTCCTCCTCAGTACCGTCCTGCAGGCTGCGATACACATGGCGTTTTATTTTTCTTCACTTAGGAGCAACAACCTGCTTAAGATCACAGGTCGCCCTTCAGGGTGGATCATCCCAGCAACTTCAAACTTTAGCCAACATGGCTTAGGTGGGCACCCAATGTGTCTTCCGGCTGCATTCAGTCCAGCATAGTCCGGGCAGTAAAGCTCTCTGGAATGTTGTCCCGCTAGCAACATTTTAAATGTGTGTGTGAAGTGGCTGTCAGCATAGCGTCCTTGGCATCACACAACACATATTTGTAATCCAAGGGGTAACGATACCATTTCAGGGATGTTTCACCAGTAGTACCCGGGGTCAGGCAGAATTTCAGACTCTCTCTTCTTATTCACCGTGATGACAAATCGCTTGAGATACGTTTTGTAGAATTGACATTATTTACATTAATTTGACAACATACGTAAGAACAGGTAACAATTGGTCTTTAACAGTTCCAAACACAATTTAACTATGCGTGACTGAATGCAGGGGCAGCAAAAAATGGTTTTGCATTTCACCAGAATGATGAATGAGTTTTTGTATTTGTGAAAATAATGGGTATTTTTTTTTTAATTAATGATCATGAGCCAATTCTAAACAGATGACAGCTACATAAAAAATATATGCAGAGAGTGACGGCTCTATTAGTGTCTCCTTTATGTAACAGCCTTCTGGGAACTGCAGTCCGCTCACATCATTTGTAATAAAAACATCTTTGCCATTCTGAAGCTTTCCTCCAACCACTTTGCATATTGTTTATATATATATATACTGTGATTCTGTACTTGCCAAATATGCTGCAGAAATCTCCCTCCGCTAAGTTTGGCTGCAATCATTTTAACTGTGGGCAGCTGAGGCTACTGCCTGTTCACTTCCTGGATTTACACAGACACACAGAGGCACACCTCCAGCTCTGCAGCCCTGCAGCTCTCATTGGCCCTCTTATGACTCACCCCCTCTCCCTTCCTGGCAAACTCTCAGGAGAGAGAGAGAGAGAGCTGTGCATGATGTCATATGGACATATGACATCATATGATGAAATATGATGGAAAGATGAAAAAACTACAGAAAGTGCGCTTTGGGGTACTATTCATCCCACTGACACCAATGATGGGGCACTATTCCTCCCACTGACACCAATGATGGGGCACTATTCCTCCCACTTACATCAATGAGGGGGAACTATTACTCCCACTGACACCAATGATGGGGCACTATTCTTCCCACTTAGATCAATGATGGGGCACTATTCCTCCAATTGACACCAATGATGGTGCACTATTCCTCCCACTGACACCAATGATGGGGTACTATTCCTCCCACTTACATCAATGATGGAGAACTATTCCTCCAATTGACACCAATGATGGTGCACTATTCCTCCCACTGACACCAATGATGGGGTACTATTCCTCCCACTTACATCAATGATGGAGAACTATTCCTCCAATTGACACCAATGATGGGGCACTATTCCTCCCACTTACATCAATGATAGGGCACTATTCCTCCCACTTACATCAATGATGGGGCCCTATTCCTCCCACTAACACCAATGATGGGGCACTATTCTTCCCACTTAGATCAATGATGGTGCACTATTCCTCCAATTAACACCAATGATGGGGCACTATTCCTCCCACTTACATCAATGATTGGGCCCTATTCCTCCCATTGACACCAATGATGGGGCACTATTCCTCCCACTAACACCAATGATGGGGCACTATTCCTCCCACTGACACCAATGGTGGGGCACTATTCCTCCCACTGACACCAATGATGGGGCACTATTCCTCCCATTAACACCAATTATGGGGCACTATTCCTCCCACTTACATCAATGATGGGGAACTATTCCTCCCATTGACACCAATGATGGAACACTATTCCTCCCACTGACACCAATGATGGGGCATTATTCCTCCCACTGACACCAATAAAAGGGCACTATTCCTCCCCCTAATACCAAAGATGCATTGTTTGCTCCCACCAACCCAAGGACCATTTCTATTCCTGATACCCATGGTCTGGCCCCCTAAAGTCTGGAGGACAATAAACTGGCCCTTTGTTTAAAATGTTTGGAGGCCCCTGCTATAAATGAAATAGTCATGTGTATTCTTACTTAAAGTGTTACTAAACCCACAACAGTAAAATCAGTGTGTATATACAGCAGAGCATGCTTGTTATACTCACTGTGGAACTTAAGGGGTTAATCCTCTGCATTGTGTAAAAAGGCAGTTTTATCCTGTATACACAGATCCTTCTCTCCCTGCACTGTCTATCTGGGGAAAGCCAGCTAATACAGGCAGATTAGCCGACTTTTATGCTGGAGAGCACATTTACTTGTTGATCAGAGCTAGCCAGGTCACATGATATTGACTAAGGATGGGCCCGGTGCTCGATGCGAACCCATGTTCGCATCGAGCACCGGGTGTTCGCTCGCTCGGCGAGCCCAGAACTATTTTGGCCGCTCGCATCACATTCGTGTGATGCGAGCGGCCCCGCAATGCATTGCGGCCGGCGCGGCCGGCGCAGTGCATTGCTGGCTGATGATTGGCCAAGCATGCACTGTGACCCCGCATGCTTGGCCAATCACAGCGCCGGAAACTCGGAGAGCCATAATTGGCTACAGGCAGGACGCCTGTAGCCAATTACAGCTCAGGGGCTTTAGTACACGCCCCCTCTTATAAAAGGCCGCCACGCCGTCGGCGCCGGTCACATGCGTTCCGGCGTTAGAGAGAGCAGGCTCATTCTGTGTCACTCTGCTAGATTCATTTAGAAAGATTTATTTAGAAAGATTAATTTAGAAAGATTCATTTAGAAAGATTCATTTAGAAAGATTCATTTAGAAAGAGGGGCTTGTAGTGTGTTCGTGGCAGGCACTGGCAGCAAACAGAGCTCCTATATTTTGTTCCCAGAAGCACCTATAGGACTTGAAGTGTGTTAGTCCCATCACACAGAGCTATATTTTCTTCCCAGAAGCACCTATAGGACTTGTAGTGTGTTAGTCCCATCACACAGAGATCCTATATTTTGTTCCCAGAAGCACCTATAGGACTTGAAGTGTGTTAGTCCCATCACACAGACCTATATTTTCTTCCCAGAAGCACCCATAGGACTTGTAGTGTGTTAGTCCCATCACACAGAGATCATATATTTTGTTCCCAGAAGCACCTATAGGACTTGTAGTGTGTTAGTCCCATCACACAGACCTATATTTTCTTCCCAGAAGCACCTATAGGACTTGAAGTGTGTTAGTCCCATCACACAGAGATCCTATATTTTGTTCCCAGAAGCACCTATAGGACTTGAAGTGTGTTAGTCCCATCACACAGACCTATATTTTCTTCCCAGAAGCACCTATAGGACTTGTAGTGTGTTAGTCCCATCACACAGAGATCCTATATTTTGTTCCCAGAAGCACCTATAGGACTTGAAGTGTGTTAGTCCCATCACACAGAGATCCTATATTTTGTTCCCAGAAGCACCTATAGGACTTGAAGTGTGTTAGTCCCATCACACAGACCTATATTTTCTTCCCAGAAGCACCCATAGGACTTGTAGTGTGTTAGTCCCATCACACAGAGATCCTATATTTTGTTCCCAGAAGCACCTATAGGACTTGAAGTGTGTTAGTCCCATCACACAGAGATCCTATATTTTGTTCCCAGAAGCACCTATAGGACTTGAAGTGTGTTAGTCCCATCACACAGAGACCTATATTTTCTTCCCAGAAGCACCCATAGGACTTGAAGTGTGTTAGTCCCATCACACAGAGATCCTATATTTTGTTCCCAGAAGCACCTATAGGACTTGAAGTGTGTTAGTCCCATCACACAGACCTATATTTTCTTCCCAGAAGCACCTATAGGACTTGAAGTGTGTTAGTCCCATCACACAGAGATCCTATATTTTGTTCCCAGAAGCACCTATAGGACTTGAAGTGTGTTAGTCCCATCACACAGAGATCCTATATTTTGTTCCCAGAAGCACCTATAGGACTTGAAGTGTGTTAGTCCCATCACACAGACCTATATTTTCTTCCCAGAAGCACCCATAGGACTTGTAGTGTGTTAGTCCCATCACACAGAGATCCTATATTTTGTTCCCAGAAGCACCTATAGGACTTGAAGTGTGTTAGTCCCATCACACAGAGATCCTATATTTTGTTCCCAGAAGCACCTATAGGACTTGAAGTGTGTTAGTCCCATCACACAGACCTATATTTTCTTCCCAGAAGCACCCATAGGACTTGTAGTGTGTTAGTCCCATCACACAGAGATCCTATATTTTGTTCCCAGAAGCACCTATAGGACTTGAAGTGTGTTAGTCCCATCACACAGAGATCCTATATTTTGTTCCCAGAAGCACCTATAGGACTTGAAGTGTGTTAGTCCCATCACACAGACCTATATTTTCTTCCCAGAAGCACCCATAGGACTTGTAGTGTGTTAGTCCCATCACACAGAGATCATATATTTTGTTCCCAGAAGCACCTATAGGACTTGTAGTGTGTTAGTCCCATCACACAAACCTATATTTTCTTCCCAGAAGCACCTATAGGACTTGAAGTGTGTTAGTCCCATCACACAGAGATCCTATATTTTGTTCACAGAAGCACCTATAGGACTTGAAGTGTGTTAGTCCCATCACACAGACCTATATTTTCTTCCCAGAAGCACCCATAGGACTTGTAGTGTGTTAGTCCCATCACACAGAGATCCTATATTTTGTTCACAGAAGCACCCATAGGACTTGAAGTGTGTTAGTCCCATCACACAGAGATCCTATATTTTGTTCCCAGAAGCACCTATAGGACTTGAAGTGTGTTAGTCCCATCACACAGACCTATATTTTCTTCCCAGAAGCACCCATAGGACTTGTAGTGTGTTAGTCCCATCACACAGAGATCCTATATTTTGTTCACAGAAGCACCCATAGGACTTGAAGTGTGTTAGTCCCATCACACAGAGATCCTATATTTTTGTTCCCAGAAGCACCTATAGGACTTGAAGTGTGTTAGTCCCATCACACAGACATATATTTTCTTCCCAGTAGCACCTATAGGACTTGAAGTGTGTTAGTCCCATCACACAGAGATCCTATATTTTGTTCGCAGAAGCACCTATAGGACTTGAAGTGTGTTAGTCCCATCACACAGAGCTATATTTTCTTCCCAGAAGCACCCATAGGACTTGTAGTGTGTTAGTCCCATCACACAGAGATCCTATATTTTGTTCCCAGAAGCACCTATAGGACTTGAAGTGTGTTAGTCCCATCACACAGACCTATATTTTCTTCCCAGAAGCACCCATAGGACTTGTAGTGTGTTAGTCCCATCACACAGAGATCCTATATTTTGTTCCCAGAAGCACCTATAGGACTTGAAGTGTGTTAGTCCCATCACACAGACCTATATTTTCTTCCCAGAAGCACCCATAGGACTTGTAGTGTTTTAGTCCCATCACACAGAGATCCTATATTTTGTTCCCAGAAGCACCTATAAGACTTGAAGTGTGTTAGTCCCATCACACAGAGATCCTATAATTTGTTCCCAGAAGCACCTATAGGACTTGAAGTGTGTTAGTCCCATCACACAGACCTATATTTTCTTCCCAGAAGCACCCATAGGACTTGTAGTGTGTTAGTCCCATCACACAGAGATCCTATATTTTGTTCCCAGAAGCACCTATAGGACTTGAAGTGTGTTAGTCCCATCACACAGAGATCCTATATTTTGTTCCCAGAAGCACCTATAGGACTTGAAGTGTGTTAGTCCCATCACACAGACCTATATTTTCTTCCCAGAAGCACCCATAGGACTTGTAGTGTGTTAGTCCCATCACACAGAGATCCTATATTTTGTTCCCAGAAGCACCTATAGGACTTGAAGTGTGTTAGTCCCATCACACAGAGATCCTATATTTTGTTCCCAGAAGCACCTATAGGACTTGAAGTGTGTTAGTCCCATCACACAGACCTATATTTTCTTCCCAGAAGCACCCATAGGACTTGTAGTGTGTTAGTCCCATCACACAGAGATCCTATATTTTGTTCCCAGAAGCACCTATAGGACTTGAAGTGTGTTAGTCCCATCACACAGAGATCCTCTATTTTCTTTGCAGAAGCACCCATAGGACTTCAATTGTGTGTTAGTGGCATCACACAGAGCTCCTATATTTTCTTCTCAGCAGCACCCACAGGACTTCTAGTGTGTTAGTGGCATCACACAGAGCTCCTATATTTTCTTTGCAGAAGCACCCATAGGACTTCTAGTGTGTTAGTGGCATCACACAGAGCTCCTATATTTTCTTCTCAGCAGCACCCACAGGACTTCTAGTGTGTTAGTGGCATCACACAGAGCTCCTATATTTTCTTTGCAGAAGCACCCATAGGACTTCTAGTGTGTTAGTGGCATCACACAGAGCTCCTATATATTCTTCTCAGCAGCACCCACAGGACTACCGACTACAATGGCTGGAAGACCGCCAAGGGGAGGCAGAGCGTGCAGAGCCAAGAACACAGGGCAGGCAGGCTCTGTTTCTAGTGGACGTGGTCGTGCATCGTCATCAGCACGTGGCCATGGGACACGCGCGTCTTTGTTTTCGGCAGCTGGACATGTGGAGCCGCATCATGCTGAAGGCTTGGTAGAATGGATGACCAAGCCCTCCTCATCCTCCTCATCCTCTCTCACCCAGGCTCAGGGTACTGGCAGAGCAGCTGCCAACGCGTACTCAATGGCATCATCAGCCACCCCTTCCCTAGACCCACCATGTCCTCCTGAGGAGTCCCCCGAACTCTTTGAGCACAGTGTTGGGTACATGCTCCAGGAGGATGCCCAACGATTCGAAGGCTCGGATGATGATACCCAGCTTGAGGAATCTGGCAGTACTGTTCCACCAGCTGCAGCTTACTGCCAGGTTTGCTCTAGTGGTGAAGAGGGAGGGGATGATGAGGTCACTGACTCCACGTGGGTGCCTGAAGGGAGAGAGGATGAGGAGGAGGACGAGGAGGAGGAGGATGCGGCGTCACATGTCCAACGAGGCAGGATGCCCCCTGGAGGCCAGGTAGAGGCCAGCACAGCAACTGTACAACACCGCAGAGCTCCGCCTGTGCATGGCGCTGCCTCTGCACATTATCAGAAAAGTTCTTTGGTGTGGGCCTTTTTTGAGACGAGTGCATCAGATCGCACCACTGCTATTTGCAATATTTGTCTCAAGCGTATCTCGCGTGGCCAAAACATCAGCCGCTTGGGCACCACAAGCATGAGCAGACATATGTCGACCTGCCATGCAGCTCGTTGGCAGGCACACATAAAAGACCCACACCAAAGAACTAAGTGGACCTCTCCTTGCTCCTCATCAGCTGGGATCTCCATCCCCAGTACACCTTCAGTCCTCTCTGAAAGCTGCTGTGAGAGGACTGAAGGTGTAGAATTAGGTGTGTCACAACCAAGTACTTGCAGTACACCGACGTCCGATTCTACCAGGCAAATTTCCCTGCCCCAGCTGCTGGACCGTCAAAAGAAGTAAACTCCCAGCCATCCACATGCCCAGCGGTTGAATGCTAGCTTGGCTAAATTGCTAGCACTTCAACTGCTGCCTTTTCAGTTGGTAGACTCGGCCCCCTTCCGTGAGTTTGTTCAATGTGCGGTTCCTCAGTGGCAGGTTCCCAAACGCCACTTTTTCTCACGGAAGGCGATTCCGTCTCTCTACCGGCATGTGGAAGGCAATGTCCATGCCTCGCTGGACAGAGCGGTCAGCGGTAAGGTGCATATTACTGCTGACTCATGGTCCAGCAGGCATGGACAGGGACGTTACCTTTCTTTCACGGCCCATTGGGTCACTCTATTGGCAGCTGGGAGGGATGCAGGACAAGGTGCAGTAGTGTTGGAGGTTGTTCCGCCACCACGCCTCCAAAACGCTACTACTGCTACTGGTTGTGACACACCTCTCTCCTCCACCCCCTCCTCTTCTTCTTCCTCCAGTGCTCTGTCCTCGGAACCAGCGGTGCTCCGTAGGCGTACAAGGGGCTACGCAAGTACGCAGGCAAAAAGATGCCATGCCGTGCTTGCGCTGGTGTGTTTGGGGGACAGGAGCCACACTGGGCCAGAGGTTCTGGCAGCTCTGCAGGGGCAGGCCGAGAGGTGGTTGACGCCACGTCAGCTTAAGCCAGGAATGGTCGTTTCTGACAATGGCACCAACCTCCTCTCCGCCCTGCGACAGGGGCAGCTCACCCATGTGCCCTGTATGGCTCACGTCCTCAACCTGGTGGTGCAGCGGTTCTTGGGCAGTTTCCCAGGCTTACAGGATGTCCTGAGGCAGGCCGGGAAAGTCTGTGTGCATTTCCGCCGATCTTATAATGCCAGTGCTCGGCTGACTGAGCTGCAAAAGGAGCTGAACCTGCCCAAGAACCGCCTAATATGTTACATGCCCACCAGGTGGAACTCAACGTTGGCCATGCTGCAGCGACTGCACACGCAGCAGAGGGCCATCAATGAGTACCTTTGCGACTACGGCACCAGGACAGGGTCAGGGGAGCTTGGTTTTTTTTCCCCACGTCAGTGGAGCATGATCAGGGATGCATGCACTGTCCTCTCACCATTTGAGGAGGCCACGAGGATGGTGAGCAGTGACAGTGCATGCATCAGTGACACTGTACCTCTTGTCCACCTGTTGGAGCATACGCTGCGTGGGATAATGGACAGGGCACTTGAGGCAGAACAGAGGCAGGAAGAGGAGGACTTCCTTGCCTCTCAAGGCCCCCTTTATCCGGACAGTGTTCCTTCTGTCCCACCCATCACACAGGAAGAGGATGAGGAGGAGGGAGGAGGAGGAGGAGAGGAGGAGGAGGAGGATTGTGTGAGCATGGAGGTGGAGCCTGGCACTCAGCATCAGCAGCAGCAGTCTTTTAGGGATGATGTACAGTCCCAACAAACCAGTGGACTTGTACGTGGCTGGGAGGAGGTGGCTGGCGATCATGTCATCCTCAGTGACCCAGAAGACTCCGGACCGAATGCCTCAGCTAACCTACGCTGCATGGCCTCCCTGATCCTGCAAAGCCTGCGGAAGGATCCTCGTGTTCTTCGGATCAAGGAGAGGGACCATTACTGGCTGGCCACTCTCCTTGATCCACGGTACAAGGGTAAGGTTGCGGACCTTATCTTGCCGTCGCAGAGGGAGCAGAGGATGAGACATCTCAGGGAGGCCTTGCAGAAAGGTCTGTGCAACGCGTTCCCAGAAACTGGGAGGTTACAAACTCCTGGTCCTGGGCGACGAGTTGCTGAGGCTTCGGTCAGTAGCAGAAGGAGCGGTGGGGAAGGTGGACGTCTGACCGATGCGTTCAGACAATTTTTTAGTCCGCAGCCCCAAGGTTTGATCGGTTCCAGCAACCATCGCCAGCGTCTGATATACATGGTGCAGGAATACCTTGGGGCAAGGTCAGACTTGGACACCTTTCCCACCGAAAATCCTCTGGCTTACTGGGTCCTGAGGATGGATCACTGGCCAGAGCTTGCACAGTATGCAATTGAGCTACTGGCCTGTCCTGCCTCCAGCGTTCTTTCCGAACGCACATTCAATGCTGCTGGAGGATTTGTCACCGATCATAGGGTGCGCCTGTCCACCGACTCGGTTGATCGACTGACCTTCATCAAAATGAATCAGTCTTGGATCACCACCAGCTACCAGGCACCTGAAGCGGATATAACGGAATAATTTATAATGTCACATCCCTTCAAGACTGCCTATGCTGATGCTGAGTGACTGTCCTCTTATGTTCACTGACTATCCTCTTCCTCCTCCTCAATGATCCATGCCACCACACCAGTGCCTAAGGCACAATTTTTCAGCCCCTGTTTAACAGGGGCGTGTACTTACTATTTTTAAAAAAAATGCTTCGCAACACGTGTGACTGCTGTGCTCCAAGTACAGTATCTGTGAGGGGTTGCAGTGTTGTGGCACCAGCACCAGTGCCTAAGGCACAATTTTTCAGCCCCTGTTTAACAGGGGCGTGTACTTACAATTTTTTTAAAAAAATGCTTCGCAACACGTGTGACTGCTGTGCTCCAAGTACAGTATCTGTGAGGGGTTGCAGTGTTGTGGCACCAGCACCAGTGCCTAAGGCACAATTTTTCAGCCCCTGTTTAACAGGGGCGTGTACTTACAATTTTTTAAAAAAATGCTTCGCAACACGTGTGACTGCTGTGCTCCAAGTACAGTATCTGTGAGGGGTTGCAGTGTTGTGGCACCAGCACCAGTGCCTAAGGCACAATTTTTCAGCCCCTGTTTAACAGGGGCGGGTAATTACAAATCTTGATCTAATAGTTCACAGCAGGGCCCATTCCTGTGCCCACCAAGAGTAACTATGAGGGCCTACAGTATTGTGGCAACACCGTCCACCACCACCGCCAAAGGCCCAATTTTTCTGCCCTGTTCATCAGGTGCTTGCAATTACAAATCTTGATCTAATAACTCACAGCAGGGCCCATTCCTGCGCCCACCAAGAGTAACTGTGAGAGCCTACAGTCTTGTGGCAACACCGTCCACCACCACCACCACCACCACCACCACCACCGCCAAAGGCCCAATTTTTCTGCCCTGTTCAACAGGTGCATGCAATTACAAATCTTGATCTAATAACTCAGAGCAGGGCCCATTCCTGCGCCCACCAAGAGTAACTGTGAGAGCTTACAGTCTTGTGGCAACACCGTCCACCACCACCACCACCACCACCACTGCCAAAGGCCCAATTTTTCTGCCCTGTTCAACAGGTGCATGCAATTACAAATCTTGATCTAATAACTCACAGCAGGGCCCATTCCTGCGCCCACCAAGAGTAACTGTGAGAGCTTACAGTCTTGTGGCAACACCGTCCACCACCACCACCACCGCCAATTTTTCTGCCCGGTTCAACAGGTGCATGCAAGTACAAATCTTGATCTATTAACTCACAGCAGGGCCCATTCCTGTGCCCACCAGTCTTGTGGCTACACCAACATCTAATAGGGCAAATTTCTGCAGAGTATATACGCCAGGCCCCTACTTTCAAACATCCAACTTACAAACGACTCCTACTTGCAAATGGAAAGAGAAAACAGGAAGTGAGAGGAAATCTACCCCTAGGAAGGGAAATTCTAACCTGTTAGATTTAATTTGGGAAAAAGGTATCTCCTCTCTACTGATTCTTTATCACCAATCCTTGTTTCAATTAAAACCCCACTTTTCCAAAAACATTTGTCATTGGGACGGAAAGTGAGGTGACATGTGCAAAGACAGCAAATGTTACAGGGGTGATAACCCCTCCCTATGTTCTCCAAAAAGCTTAAAAATAGATTTTTTTGGGATGGAGCTACACTTCATAATGTACCTGTTCAGATTCTACTTAAGAACAAACCTACAGTCCGTGTCTTGTTTGCACCACCTATATACTGCTGTTCAGAGTATATAGGGTTAGGTATAGGGTTTTATTTTGGGTGCGGGGTCCCCCTTAATATCCATACAAGACCCAAAGGGGCTGGGGTGGGGGGGGGGGGGGGTGATGGGGTAGCCATGCCATTTTTCTCAAGGATTTTCAGCCATATGGCGGTCAGGACAAGACATGACATTAAAGCCGCAAGTGGTTTTAAATGGCTTCTTTTTTTCCTTTACACATGTCATTTTGTGCAGGGACAGTTCTAAACACGGGAAACACATGCCACTTCACAGGCATACTTTAGACACCCCCCAGGTACCATATTTAAAGGAAAATTTCACTTTTTTTTTTCACTTTATGCATCATTAAAATGACTGCTCCCGAAAAAACGTTAGTTTTTAAAAGTTCTTTTTGCATTGATATATGTCCCCTGGGGCAGGACCCGGGTCCCCAAACCTGTTTTATGACATTAACATGCATATTGGCCGTTGTAATTAGCACTTTTGATTTCGAACGTTCGCGTCCATTATAACGTATAGGGTTCGAAAATTTGCGCGAACTTTCGGTCGGTTCGAAGGTTCTGGTGCGAACCGAACCCGGGGGTGTTCGGCTCATCCCTAATATTGACATCACACATGTGGGCATGTATACAGGCTGTAGTGGAAATCTCCTCCTACCTGAACTCTCAGCACTGGAGAAGCTCTGCAGTTTATCATGTAAATGTGGTATACAGATCATCCAAAAGGTATATAGTAGCAGTATTTTAATGCAAAAAGTTAATTTATAAGCTGTGGGCACTGTTGGGGGTTTATTAACACTTTAAATCTTGGTGTCATTTGTGTATTTACTCCAGATCTTTGTAGTAATCCAGTGTCAGACTTTCCCTCTGTGCAGGAGCTTCCTGTAATAAAGACCGCTCACTGCTACTCTCTCTCCTTGTGGGGGGTGACTGGTCTTGTATCCGCCCCCTCCTGTAGATTTAGCTCTTTGCAGGCAGCCTCTAATAGGTGGAGCATGATGAGCCCCTCCCACATCTCTGCTCTTTTCACAAGCTATGAGCCTAGTGATGGTGTCACTGCTACTTTTACAAATTAAAAAGGCATTTGGTGGATTTATGACTTTGGAAACTGCTGAGGAGTAAATTTAAGTGCAAAACTTTTGTGCCCGGTGTTCAGCTTTAAACCAGTTCCTGACCGGCGCACGACGATGTACGTCGACAGAATGGCACGGACAGGCTTAAGGGCATACAGGTACGTCCCTTTAACCACTTGCCTACCAGGCACGAACACCTCCTTCCTGACCAAGCCATTTTTGAACTGTCAGCGCTGTCGCATTTTGAATGACAATTGCGCAGTCATGCAACGCTGTACCCAAATAAAATTTTTATAATTTTTTCCCCACAGATAGAGCTTTATTTTGGTGGTATTTGATCACCTCTGCGTTTTTTATTTCTTGCGCTATAAACAAAAGAAGAGGGACAAGTTTGAAAAAACATAATATTTTTTACTTTTTATTATAATAAATATCCAATTTTTTTATTTTTTTTAAACAAATTTTTTCCTCAGTTTAGGCCGATACGTATTCTTCTACATATTTTTGGTAAAAAAAAATCGCAATAAGCGTATATTGATTGGTTTGCGCAAAAGTTATAGCGTCTACAAAATGGTTAATAGATTTATGACATTTTTATTATTATTTTTTTTTTACTAGTAATGCGATTTTTATCATGACTGATTGCGGCGGACATATCGGACACTTTTGACACATTTTTGGGACCATTCACATTTATACAGCGATCCGTGCTATAAAAGTGCATTGATTACTGTATAAATGTGACTGGCAGGGAAGGGGTTAACACTAGGGGGCGCTGCAGGAGTTAATATGTTCCCTATATTAGTGATTCTAACTGTGGGGGGAGGGGACTGACTGGGGGAGGGGACCGATCGGTGTCCCTATGTACAAGGGACACACCATCGGTCTCCTCTCCAGTGACAGGACGTGGTTACTGGGCAATCGCAGGGGGCCCGGCGGACATCGCGGCCGCCGGGCATGCGCATCGGGTCCCCAGCGTCGCGGCGGGCATGCGCGTGCCCCCCTAGTGGCCAAAATGGTAGCGACCCGCCACAAGAGCCGCACCGCTCCGCCGTCTTTTCACAGTGGGCGGTCGGCAGGAGGTTAAGAATGCCGTCGTGCCATCGCGCGTGGTCGGGATCCCCGCAGTCACGATAAAAAGAGTAAAAAAAAATTATTAATAAAAATGCCATAAAACTATCCCCTATTTTGTAAACGCTATAACTTTTGCGCAAACCAATCAATAATTTACCAAAAATATGTAGAATAATACATATCGGCCTAAACTGAGGAAAAAAAAAATGTTTTTTTTATATATTTTTGGGGGATATTTATTATAGCAAAAAGTTAAAAAAATGTGTTTTTTTCAAAATTGGCGGTCTTTTTTTTGTTTATAGCGCAAAAAATAAAAACAGCAGAGGTGATCAAATACCACTAAAAGAAAGCTCAATTTGTGGGGGAAAAAAGACGTCAATTTTGTTTGGAGCCACGTCGCACGACCGCGCAATTGTCAGTTAAAGCGACGCAGTGCCGCATCGCAAAAAGTGGTCTGGTCTTAAGTCAGCAAAATGGTCCGGTCTGAAAGTGGTTAAAGTGGTGTTGCCACCAAAAAAAAAAAATGTGGCTTAAAAATCATAAAAAAAATAAAAAAAATAATTGAAAAAAAATTTTTTTTAAAAACCTCTAAATGCCTGTTGCTAGGGGGTCCCTCGTAGTCTGCCACCTTCATTGCCCGGGCTAAAGGTCACTTCCTGTAGGCGCCGCACAGTCATCTGGGGACCTGTCATGTGTCCCAGATGAGTGAGCGTCGAATCACGCCGCAAGGCGTCGCTCGCGCATGCAGCCGGGTACCCACATTAAGAATGCCGGTGCCGCGAGCGGAGCGGGGAACGAGGGGGGGGTCTCGTTCCCCCGCATCGCTGGACCCCTGGGACAGGTAAGTGTCCGATTATTAAAAGTCAGCAGCTGCAGTATTTGTAGCTGCTGACTTTTAATTTTTTTTTTTTTGTGGGCACCCCACTTTAAGCCTTGTGTGGCACTTATTAGGGTTACTGAGATAGCACACTATCAACAACCTCTTCCAATATCCTTTGCAGGCTCATAAACTGTAAAAAAAAAAATACAAGTTTAACCGCAGAGAAGTTTAAGCTTAAGTGTTAACTCCTATAGACATTAACCGATGAGCATCTGCCAAAACACATTTCATCAGAGAGATGAAACGAGTTCTAGGCAATATTTAATTGAACAAAGCAATGGTATTATCAGGTAATCAGAACAGAACGTTGGCCAAACAGATACACTTTTGCTTATTTATGCTTGATCAGCAGAACTGTGACCTTAAGCCTATTAATCACACAGCTGCTGTCTTCAAGCTTTTAAAAAGTTTGCAAATTACCTCTGAAGTTTAATTTGAGACTATTAAATGCTCGTTTGTTGGCTTTATAAGGTGGAGGAGTATTACAAGGGTGATTAATGCTGGCCACAGACATTTGAGGACGGTCAGACACAGAGGTGCAATCCAAGTGTCGGCAGATGTTATTTGGCACAGGATTGGTCAAAAACTAGACACCGATGTCTGGGGAGCAGTGGCAGCCGGTGCTCAAAAATTCAGGGGGGCGGCAAACCAACGCCCCCCCCCCCCCGGAGATGATTGCAGGGAAAACAACACCACACCAAAGCACAACCACCACCAACCACCACGCAACAGTGCGACTGCAGAAGAGTGGAGAAAGTAGACTGCACCTGCCTACACACAGGTCCCGGCTTCTCTCTAGACTTGTTGGGTACTTCTGTGACCTGTTAAAGCAGTGTACTGCCAACACCCTGTATGGCTGAATGTATGGCTGAATGTTCTATTACTGTTCCCCAGCAAAACTGTTACCCTTTCAAAAGGAACTAGTGTGGTCTTATCATTCTGCACCAATGGGGGACGTATGACCGAATGTTCTATCATTGTCCTTCAGTAAAGTTGTTACCTTTTAAAAATGAACTGGTGTGATCTCTACTCCTGTATGACTGAATGTTTCATCACCTTCTTTCAATAAAGTTGTCAAGCTTTCAAAAGGAATTGGTGTGGAATCTTATCATTATATACCAACAGAGGCGTAACTATAACCCTCAGGGCCCCCGATGCAAGAAACCATGGAGGGCCCCCCCCCCCCGACCTCCGGACAAAGCTCTTTACTCCGAGCCCGATGTTGGAACACCAGGGCCCAGTCACAAGTGGGTGGCTGCATATAAAGGAACCGATTTCTTAATTTTTATATAAAAACACACACACTATATATATATATATATATATATATATATATATATATATATATATATATATGCACATATAAACCAGTGACAGCTGGTGCTCAAAATTTTTAGGGGGGCGCAAGCAAACAAATAAAAAAAATCAGAAATAAAAACATCAATTGCAGCCACCGTACCATCAAATGTCGCCACGGTGCCCATCAATTGCTGCCACTGTACAATCAAATGTCGCCACTGTGCCCATCAATTGCAGCCACCGTACCATCAAACTCCACCACTGTAGCATCAAATGCTGCCACTGTGCCCATCAAATGCTGCCACTGTGCCCATCAAACTCTGCCACTGTACAATCAAATGTCGCCACTGTGCCCATCAATTGCAGCCACCGTACCATCAAACTCCACCACTGTAGCATCAAATGCTGCCACTGTGCCCATCAAATGCTGCCACTGTGCCCATCAAACTCTGCCGCCTTGCCATCAAATGCCACCACTGTGACCATCAAATGCTGCCGGTGTGCCAAATGCTGCCACTGTGAATCCCCACCGCCCGCTCGCACACCCACACACATGCATGCACCCCCCCACACACACACACACATGCATGCACCCCCCCCCACCCACACACACACACACACATGCATGCATACACCCCCCCCCACACCCACACACACACACACATGCACCCCCCCCACACACACACACACACACACACATGCATGCATACACCCCCCCACACACACACACACACACACACATGCATGCACTCTCCCCCACACACATGCATGCATGCACAGCCCCACACACACATGCATGCACCCCCCCCCCCCCACACACACACATGCATGCATGCAATCCCCACACACATGCACCCCCCCCCCACACACACACACACGCACACATGTATGCACACACATATAAACACACATACAGTAGATAGTCTTATAAAAAAAACGTCAGACATTTACCTTCTTCCTGCCGGGTACTGCACTGTAGGGGGAGACAAAGAGCACAGCACAGCACACAGTGCTTTCACTTTACGTATGTGAGGACGAGCTCCCTGCACAGTGCCATTACAGTTCGGCTGACTATCGGGGAGCTCCTCTCAGCCTCCCCTCCTATTAAAGAGTACAGGGGGGCCTCAATGGCGATCTCGGCGACCCCTATAATTTCGCCACTGTATGCCAATGGATGGTAGACTACTCTTGCACATGGGCTTGTGCTTGGGGGTAAGCAGGTACCATAGTTGGCATATAGTGCAGGCTATATAGAGGACCCAGGTTATGGTCAGGGTAAGCTGGACCTAGTCCAGGGGGTTCCAGAGTGCTAATGTCCCAGTGTTCTAGCCTGTCAGGCATGAGATCCCTGGAAAAATAATGCAAAGGAACCATGATGAACCACTGCTACCAGGTTCACCCAAATCAACCAGGAAGGGGTTACCTATACACTGTATTCAGGTCCTGCTACCCTATACCTCTACTGCAGTGCAAATACAGAGTTACACAGTGAGGAACAAAAGTTTTCAGCAGTGAATCTTAAGGTGTCACCTTGATAACAAATTTGTTTTGCAGAAAGAAGTAAATCGGAATTCATTATGAGACTTTCAGTAAACTTAGAGAATGGTGTTCCTCTGTTCTTGATGTCAGTAGAATGCTTTCTGAATTGTAAAGGAGACAAAACACTGAATTTATATTCATGGGACAAGATAATAACGCTCCAGAATATTTCCCTTATGAGTGCTGCAGAAAGGAAGTTTTGCATAGCTGAAGTGCGGTTGTAAATTACAGCAGGCAGACCTAGATTCCCAATGCAACTTGGATAAAATGGAAAATGTTGCAGTTACACAGTTTGAAAAAGTTAGACCACCCAAAACAGATTTATCAATTATGGGTGGCTAAGTTACCTACCAACTTCTTTGCAGCAAGATCTTTCCACTAGAGTTACCAGGCCTGGCATGTCACTATGGAGCAGAGAAGTGATGTTCTTAGCATAGCAGATAGCTAGAGGTAGGTATTCTGGGGTGGGAGAATCCATGAGGTGGGTGGTAGAAGCAAATTGTTTAAACTTAACTTGTTAAATTGTTTAACTTACAATGACACCCGCATGAACGGAGTGCGATTGTGATGCAGTGTGGGAAATGCACAGGAATTGCTGAGAATCCTGTACCGCATCAGTGTGAACTGAGACAGAGAGTTTACTACTGCTTTAACCCAATGCATGTTAAAGCGGAGCTCCACCCTAAAGTGGAACTTCCGCTTATCGGATTCCTCCCCCCCTCCGGTGCCACAATTGGCACCTTTCAGGGGGGAGGGGGGTGCAGATACCTGTATAATACAGGTATCTGCACCCACTTCCGTGACGAATTATCCGGACTGCCCCACCCCTATCTGGAGATGCCCCGTTGTGTCTTGGGAAGCACAGTTCCCAGGACACAGCGGGGACCAATAGAGACGCGCAGCGCGACTCGCGCATCATGGGGATGTCATGGCGAATTCCCTATGGCTTTCCCCATGACTTCAGAGGGGGCGGGGTCACCAGGTGGCCCCGCCCTCCGTTATAAAAGACCTGTCAGACGCAGCGAAGCCTCACACAGCGGGAGCCTCCCATTGCGCGGAGCGGCCCAGAAGAGACACCGACGCCATGGAAGAAGATGCCGGAAGAGAAGACCAGAGCAAGAAGAAGCGGATCGGAGGAAGAAGATGATGGAAGAAGAAGATGGAAGAAGATGCCGGAAGGAGAAGATGAAGAAACCGAAGGATGAAGAAAGGAAGAAGGAAGACCAGAAGAAAGAAGATTTTAATAAAGGAATTGTCAAAGACCGTCTCCTGTCATTTTTACAATTTTTGACACTTTTTTGGGGGTTTTACCCCCTTACCATTTCACACAGGGGGGGGGGTGGGATCTGGGGGTCCCCTTGTTAAAGGGGGCTTCCAGATTCTGATAAGCCCCCCGCCCGCAGACACCCACAACCAATGGCCAGGGTTGTGGGGACGAGGCCCTTGTCCTCATCAACATGGGGACAAGGTGCTTTGGGGGGGACCCCGAAGCACCCTCCCAATGTTGAGGGCATGTGGCCTGGTACGGTTCAGGAGGGAGGGGGGGGCGCTCTCGTCCCCCCCTCTTTTCCTGCGCCCTGCCAGGTTGCGTGCTCGGATAAGGGTTTGATATGGATTTTGAGGGGGACCCCACGCCATTTATTTTTTTTTGTCCTGGGTTCCCCTTAATATCCATAGCAGACCTGAAGGGCCTGGTATTTGAATTTGTGGGGACCCCCACGCTTTTTTTTTATCAATGACTTTTTTTTATCAATGACTTTTTTTTTATCAATGACTTTCAATGAATGACTCTGTGTTACGAGAGCCGACAATTCATTAGCCGCGAGTGATTTTAAATAGCTTTTTTTCCTGCAAAAATTACACTTTGTGCAGGGACAGTTCTAAGCACAGGAAACATGCGCCCCTTCACAGGCATACTATAGACACCCCCAGGTACGAAATTTAAAGGAATATTACACTTTTATTGTTTCACTTTAAGCATTATTAAAATCACTGCTCCTGAAAAAGCGGGCGTTTAAAAAAAAAAAATTTGCATCGATACATGTCCCCACTTTTTATGACAATAACATGCATATTAGCCTTTAAAATTAGCACTTTTGATTTCGAACGTTTGCGTCCATTGTAACTAATAGGGTTCTTAAATTTACACGGACTTTAGGTCCGTTCGCGGGTTCTGGTCCGTACCGAACCCGGGGGTGTTCGGCTCATCCCTAATGTTAACGTGTTAAAGTGCCGTATAGTCAAAGGTACCTATGGTATTCCAAGTAGTAACCTATGCCTGTGAAAGTTGGACCATAAGGAAGGCTGAACGCCGAAGAATTTATGTTTTTGAACTATGGTGTGAACTATGGTTGAACTATGCCTCAACCTCCGCAACATCTCCAATATACACTTCTTCCTAACCAATGTCACCACAAAGCTTCTAATCAACTCCCTGGTCATCTCCTGCTTCGACTACTGCAACTCCTTCCTCACTGGCTTACCTCTAAATAGGCTATCCCCACAGTCCATCATGAACGCTGCTGCCAGGCTCAGCCACCTCACAAACCGCTCAGCATCTGCTATACCCCTCTGCCAATCCCTCCATTGGCTGCCACTCAGTCAACAAATTAAATTCAAGATACTAACTATAAATTACAAAGCCATCCACAACTTGGCCCCCAGCTACATCACTAACCTAGTCTCAAAATACCAACCTAATCGTTCTCTTCGCTCCTCCAAAGACCCCCTGCTCTCAAACTCCCTTGTTACCTCATCCCATGCTCGCCTTCAGGACTCCTCCAGAGCCTCTCCTATACTCTGGAATGCTCTACCCCAATCTGTCCGATTTTCTCCTACTTTATCCACTTTGAGACGATCCCTGAAAACTCATCTCTTCAGAGAAGCCTATCTGGCCCCCATCTAACAACTGTACATTTATCTTCTCAATCGGCACTTCGCCCACAGTTATTACATCTTGTATCTCTTGACCTTCTCTCTTAGATTGTAAGCTCTAAAGAGCAGGGCCCTCTGATTCCTACTGTATTAAAGTGTATTGTATTTGTACTGTCTACCCTCAAGTTGTAAAGTTCTACGTAAACTGTTGGCGCTATATAAATCCTGTATAAAAATAATAATAATATGGTGTTGGAGAAGACTCTTGAAAGTCCCTTGGATGGTAAGAAGATCAAACCAGTCAATCTTGAAGGAAATCAACTCTGAATATTCACTGAAAGGACAGATCCTAAAGCTAAAACTCAGATTTTTTTGGCCACCTAATGCAAAGAGAGGACTCATTGTTGGGAAACATGGAAGGAAAAAGGGTAAGAGGACGACAGAAAACAAGATGGACAGATAGCATCATCAATACAATGAACATGAAGTTAAAGAGGTGTATCCCTTAAAAAAATAAAAAATTAAAAGTCAGCAGCTACAAATACTGCAGCTGCTGACTTTTAATAATCGGACACTTACCTGTTCCAGGGTCCAGCGATGCGGGGTCGAAGCTCCACGATCCGCTCGGCGGCACCGCCATTGCAACTGTGGGCACCCAGCTGTGGCTTCACAGCCGACCACCCACTGCGCATGTACGAGCGGCGCTGCGCGCCGTGATTGGTGCACAGTCATCTAGGACATGTGAAAGGTCCCAGATGACTGGGGAGCCCTTCCTGCGCCAAGGGGAAGTGATGTCATCAGCCGAGGCTACGCAGGCAGCAGACTACGAGGGACCCCCTAGCAACAGGCATTTAGAGGTATGTTAAAAAAATATTTTTTCCAATTATTTATTAATTTATTTTTTTTATGAATTTTAATGCCGCGTACACACGATCGGAATTCTTGTCGGAGAAAACTCTGACGGTTTTTCTGACGGAATTCGGACGGAATTCCACTCAAGCTGTGTTGCCTACACACGATCACACCAAATTCCGACGGTCAATAACACAGCGGCATAAAACACATTCGACAGCACTATAAAAGGGAAGTTTAATGCTTCCGAGCATGCGTCGAATTGTTTCCGAGGATGCGTCGGAATTTTGCGTGTCGGAATTGCATACACACGATCGGAAAATCCGATAGAAAGGTTTTCCGTCGGAAAAATTGAGAACAGGTTCTCAATTCAAAGTCCGTCGGAAATTCCGACAGAAAAAGACCGTTGGGCATACACACGGTCAGAAAATCAGATGAAAAGCTCCCATCGGACTGTTTCCATCGGAAATTCCGACCGTGTGTACGCCGCATAAGCCTTTTTTTTTTTTTTTTTTAGGGGGAAACACCACTTTAAGCAAACTCCGAGAGCCAGTGGAGGACAGAAAAGCCTGACGCGCTATGGTCCATGTGGTCACGAAGAGTCGGACACGACAAAACGACTGAACAACAACAATGTTAACGTGTAGCATATCAAACCTTAACATGCATGCAGTGCAGTCCACTGCAGAGTCATGAAAGTGGCCTACAACTCATTGCTACGAATAGCTTGTTATTAGATCAGAATATTTTAACACGCTCATCTCACATGCCTATAAACTGTAGTGAGATAATCATTTCCCTTTTAAGTGTTTTTTTCTGCTCCATGTACGCTTGTATGTGGCACTGATTATATATGGAGCTTGGAAATTGAATTTCTCTTCAGGCATCATAAAATAGACAGATCAGTTATGCTTTGTAATACAAACAAGCTCATAACTAAGACATCACTGAGCATCCCTAATTTGAAATGACAGTAAACCATCCACCATCATTTTATTATTAAGAGCTTACACATATAATTAATGTCACATTTGTAATATTTATTAATGAAATGGATATTTTCTTCTTTCACATCAGTGAATTGCAATAGTGTTTTCTGCAGAGAGATAAAGCTAATTTCGGTGTCACTCGGCGCGTCTGATTAAATTAACAGCTGTTCAGCCTCTTCATTCTGCACGTCTGGTTGTAAATCAATGGCAAGCCCTAATATCATCCCTTTATGAGCTCAACATCTTATTGTCAGAGTGATATATGTATGGAAGAGATAAATGTAAGATTTTGATTTACTATAAAAAAGTAAGGTTTTGGAGGACATGAAAAATTCATTGCTGGCTGTCTGAATGTGACCAAGAATAGGTAGATAGGAGGCGCTGGCAAGGCCCTTGTTAGAAATCATGGGGCCCCATACAGCATACCTGACAGGGCCCCCGACCAGAAAATATCAAAACTATATTTTCACTAGAAATACACTAAAATCGTTTTTTGTTTTTTTTTCCATAAAGATTTTATTGAAATTTACAACAAACAGCTTATACAGTAACAATAGTTAACACAGAGTATTGCATGTGAGAGTCCAGGACATTGCAATGAAGCAGAGATAAAGGGTAAATTATAGGTTCACTGGGAGTCTCAACGCATAATACAAGACTTATGAAATAGGGTAGTATAGCCGTGTGTGGCTATCTAAGATTGCTTATTAATGCGTTCTGTCAAGGGAAAGATACACTAGGAAGAAAGATATAGAGGGAGTAAGGGAAGCATAGTTTAAGAGTAGAAGTGGCTTAAGTGGGGAGAGGGGGGAGGCTGAAGGGGTGGGAAAAGAGTGGAGAGAAAGAAGTGGATTGGGGGAGAGGAAGGAGGGAGTTGGCGAGGAAGGTGCGAGATAGGGAGGGTAGGGTAGGGAATTGACGCAGCGGCTAAGGCTATGTCACAGAAACGGTGCAGATACCTCGGTGCGGTTTTCCTCTCTGACTAAAGCCAGTCTGGTGGCAATTGTAGTTTAAGCGCTATAGGCTTGAAAGCGTTGAGTCGATTTAAAGTGAGTGCAACATGCCCACGTTGTGGTGAATTTCTGAATCCGCTGAATATGTACTAATTCTTCCATTTCCTCTATTTTAGAGATTCTCAGAAACCATTCGCCTATTGTCGGAGTGTGTGTGTGGATCGCCAATGTACTGGGATGCATAATTTCGCTGCGTTCACCATATGCATGGCTAGTGACTTGAAGTATTCAGATTTGGTTAAGTGCGTGTGGTGTAACAGGTACTGTGCTGGAGAGTTGTTTAAAGTATATGTGGTGATATGAGCAATAAGCTCATGGACCTCTTTCCAGAATGGCTGGAGGGAGTTGCACTCCCACCAAATGTGAAACATAGTACCCTTTGCCTTTCTACATCTCCAGCAAATATCTGTGATGGATGGGGAGAATTTGTGTAAGAGTGATGGAGTCCTGTACCAGCGTGTCTTAATTTTGTAGCAATTTTCCTGAATCGCCACGTTGAGGGACCCCTTATGAGCATATTCGTTTATGCGTGCCCATTCCTCCTCGGAGAGTGGGATTTGGAGATCCGTCTCCCAGGTTGTCTGTGTTAGGTCTAAGGTGGCTGGGGAGTCATCTGTGAGTATGCTGTATATGGATGAAATTAAGTGTCTTTGCGGGGGTGAGCTTGTAATAGTATTTCAAAGGGTGTCCTATGTCTTGTCCACAACTCTTCGGTCGCCTGTGTGGAAAGGAAGTGTCGGATCTGTCTGTATGACCAGAATGGAAAGGAGTTGGAAGGGGAAGAGGCAACTAGGTCCTCGTACGTGCATGGGGATCCACAGGTGAACAACTGATGTGCTAAGATTCTGTCTTGAGGCCATCCTGGGAGAGAAAAGAGGCTGAGATGCCCGGTAAAAAACTGGGGTTGCCCCTCAGTGGTGTCAAGGGTCCAGGGACCGAGGAAAGTGCTGCGGTTTTAGTGGCCTTTCTGAATGCTCTGAGAGATGGGTGGATAAGTGGGTGTTTCGTGGCCGTTGAGGGCCAGTGTTGGGTTGTGATCCATGGTAGGGACCTAAGGGGGATTTGCGTGGTAGATCTTTCTAGAGTTACCCAAATCTTTCTGTCCTCGTGGATATTGCAGTCCACAATTCGAGTGAGATGGCCTGCCAGGAAATACTTGTAGAGGTCCGGCAATCCAATACCACCTTTAAGTTTTGAGCGTGTAAGACGTGTATATTTAATTCTGGGTGGGGAATTTCTCCATATGAATAGTGAGGATGCCCTCTTGTATGTTGCAAAGAAGGATGCAGGGAGGTCTATAGGAATGCACTGTATGAGATAAAGGAGACGTGGCAGAACTATCATTTTCAGAAGTGCTGAACGGCCTAACCATGAAACATTAAGGTTGCCCCAGTCTTTCAAGTCCTGTTGGGCTTTTTTCAGGGCAACCAGAAAGTTCTCACTGTAAAGGTCTGTCATTTTGGTTGTGGTCTTTATGCCCAAATAAGTGATCCCCATCTGGTTCCACTGAAAAGGAAAGGATTTCTGACAGCTGTCTACTTCTTCTTTTGTAAGGGTGACATTTAAAGCGGTTGTGCACACATTTCATTTAGTAAATCTCTTTGCCTTCCAAATCAGGCAAAGAGTACTAAATGAAGTGTGTTTTTTTTTCCACTTACCTTGTAATCGCTGACGTTCTTTCCTCTGTCTCTTCGGCAGTGGGGGGGGGGGGTCTCTGCGTCGATCCTTGTCACGCCGCACTGTCTCCTGGGATCTGTTGTCATTGATCCCAGGAGTCAGTGCGGACATCTTCCGAAATCTCGCGAGATTTCGGCCACATCTTCCGAAATCTCGCGAGATGTCGGCAGATGTGCCGAAATCTCGCAAGATTACGGAGAACGTGAGATCGGCGCAAATAGGGCGGTGCATTCTGGGCCAGCAACCAGGAATTGATTCCCCTCTAATTCTGGAATTGCTGCACCCTTTCTCTTCTGTCACTAGGTGGCACTGTGGCTGGGGACATTAGAATGACAGGGGGCTTTGCAAGGTCAGAGTATGAATGAATGGGGTGTCTCAGCAAATTGGCAGGGGTTTCTTTAGTCCCTTGGCCTGCTGGGAGAGCCTATTTATTTGGGTGGAGTCAGGTGATCGGGGTTCTGTGCCACCTGGATGGCTGTCTGGGTGGACGTGTGTTATGTCGCCCCGGGCTGCTAGGCCAGAAGCCTGAAGCCTATCCCAGGGACACCTGGCTGCTAGGCTGCCTGAGGCCTATCCAGGAGCAGGAGAAGCAGTGTAGGGTTGGGACTGCAGGATTGGAGTCCAACCAGGTTGAGAAGGTTCAGCCAGACGGGGGAACCAGTTGTGGTCAGAGGTAGAAGGGAAGCTGTCGCCACTAAGGAACCATCCATCTTAATACCAGAGACTTCAGGGCAGCACAGTGCTGTAGTGGTTAGCACTATCACCTAGCAGTAATAGGGTCGCTGGTTCAAATCCCAACCACGACACCATCTGCCTGGGGTTTGTACAGTGGTGTGAAAAAGTGTTTGCCCCCTTCCTCATTTCCTGTTCCTTTGCATGTTTGTCACACTTAAGTGTTTCGGAACATCAAACCAATTTAAACAATAGTCAAGGACAACACAAGTAAACACAAAATGCAATTTGTAAATGAAGGTGTTTATTATTAAAGGTGAAAAAAAATCCAAACCATCATGGCCCTGTGTGAAAAAGTGATTGCCCCCCTTGTTAAAACATACTATAACTGTGGTTGTCCACACCTGAGTTCAATTTCTCTGGCCACACCCAGGCCTGATTATTGCCACACCTGTTCACAATCAAGGCATCACTTAAATAGGAGCTGCTTGACACAGTAAGGTCCACCAGAAGATCCTTAAATGCTACACATCATGCCGAGACCCAAAGAAATTCAGGAACAATTGAGAAAGAAAGTAATTGAGATCTATCAGTCTGGAAAGGGTTATAAAGCCATTTCCAAAGCTTTGGGAATCCAGCGAACCACAGTGAGAGCCATTATCCACAAATGGCGAAGACATGGAACAGTGGTGAACCTTCCCAGAAGTGGCCGGCCGCCCAAAAATTACCCCAAGAGCGCAGCGACGACTCATCCAAGAGGTCACTAAAGACCCCACAACAACGTCCAAGGAACTGCAGGCCTCCCTTGCCTCAGTTAAGGTCAGCGTTCATGCCTCCACCATCAGGAAAAGACTGGGCAAAAAATGGCCTGCATGGCAGAGTTCCAAGGAGAAAACCACTGCTGAGCAAAAAGAACATCAAAGCTCGTCTCAATTTCTCCACAACACATCTTGATGATCCCCAAGACTTTTGGGACAACATTCTGTGGACCGATGAGACAAAAGTGGAACTCTTTGGAAGGTGTGTGTCCAAGTATATCTGGCGTAGAAGGAACACTGCATTTCAGAAAAAGAACATTATACCAACAGTAAAATATGGTGGTGGTAGTGTGATGGTCTGGGGCTGTTTTGCTGCTTCAGGACCTGGAAGACTTGCCGTGATAAAAGGAACTATGAATTCTGCTGTCTACCAAGAGATCCTGAAGGAGAATGTCCGACCATCTGTTCGTGTACTCAAGCTGAAACGAACTTGGGTTCTGCAGCAGGACAATGATCCTAAACACACCAGCAAGTCCACCACCAAATGTCTGAAGAAAAACAAAATGAAGACTTTGGAGTGGCCTAGCCAAAGTCCTGACCTGAATCCTATTGAGATGTTGTGGTATGACCTTAAAAAGGCCGTTCATGCTCGAAAACCCTCTAATGTAACTGAATTAGGACAATTCTGCAAAGATAAGTGGGCCAAAATTCCTCCAGGACGCTGTAAAAGCCTCATTGCACGTTATCGCAAACGCTTGGTTGCAGTTGTTGCTGCTAAGGGTGGCCCAACCAGTTATTAGGTTTAGGGGGCAATCACTTTTTCACACAGGGCCATGATGGTTTGGATTTTTTTTCACCTTTAATAATAAACACCTTCATTTACAAATTGCATTTTGTGTTTACTTGTGTTGTCCTTGACTATTGTTTAAATTGGTTTGATGTTCCGAAACACTTAAGTGTGACAAACATGCAAAGGAACAGGAAATGAGGAAGGGGGCAAACACTTTTTCACACCACTGTATGTTCTCCCTGTGCCTGCGTGGGTTTCCTCTGGGTACTCCGGTTTCCTCTCACATGCCAAAGACATGCTGGTAGGTTAATTAGACCCTGTCTAAAACATTGGCCAAAAATATGTGTATGTGTTTGTAAGCATGTTGGGACCCTATGGGGTAAAGGACTGCGCTATAAGGCAGATGGACACCTGCGGCAAAAAGCGACCTGAGGCGATTCAATTCGCATAGGTAGCGCTATACAAGTCATTCATTCACTTCTTGAGCAAGCACCAGAGCAGTCTTCTCACCAACCGGGGACAGTGAAGAAGTGGGAAAGCTTCAGCAAGTGCCAAGCCAGGGACCCAGCATGATAGCGGGGGTGACACTTGAGGAGTAAACAGTGGGATCGCTGTGGAAGAGCTCAGGGGGATCCAGTGCCGACTGGGATCTGGAAATCTAGTGATTGACTGGGAGTTCAGTGAGTGAAGATCTACAGTGAGATAAGAAATGGACGGTTCTGTGTTACCAAGAGTTACGTACAACTACCTTTTATTGGCTGTTGCAAAATGAATTGCCATAGTAGACAGCGGTCCTACCTTTATAGAAGTGTTATCCGGCTGGAGGCCTTCCACTGTATAGCTGTCTACCTATTGAAGTGTCGGAGTCTGACAATTAGCATTGCATTTACTCAAGGGTGTCCTAACCCTCTCTCCCACAGTTCTGTTAAGAGACAATAAATCTCTTGTTCACATTCAAAAAGTGACTGGCGCCCAGCATTTCTTCTTGCACTACACCCACCATGCCTGGTAACCCACTTTACAAAGAATGATGTCAGCTCTCCCTGACTCTGGAGGTCACCATTAGGCCTCAAGGGGTCGGGGCCCTTAATACATGTAAATTAGGTCTTGTGGCTCATTTACATGGGTTCTGTGTCCTGTACAGGGATATTTGGAGATTGAGTAATGTATCATCAGTCACTTTCTCTATTTCTATCTCTGCAGCCTCAGCTACACAGAATGAATAAACAGGAAGAGCTCTGCACATAGCTTCCTGTTCATTCACAAACAGAAGAATAGTAAACACAGTTTACTAGGCTTCTGTTATGAATAAACACAGTAACCGATCACTAACTATGTTCATTCAGAAAAGGAAAGGGCGGTAAATATAATATACACTGTATTGTCAAAAGTATTGGGATGCCTGCCTTTACCCGCACGTGAGTTGGGCCACCCTTTGCAGCTATAACAGATTCAACTTTTTTGGGAAGGCTGTCCACAAGGTTTAGGAGTGTGTCTATGGGAAAGATTTTTAACATTCTTCAGTCTCCACTCTAATTAATCCCAAAGGTGTTCTATTGGGTTGAGGTCAGGACTCTGTGTGGGCCAGTCAAGTTCCTCCACCCCAAACTCACTCATCCATGTCTTTATGGACCTTGCTTTGTGTACTGGTGTGTAGTCATGTTGGAACAGGAAGGGGTCATCCCAAAACTGTTCCCACAAAGTTGGGAGCATGAAATTGTCCAACATGTCTTGGTATGCTGACGCCTTAAGAGTTCCCTTCACTGAAACTAAGGGGCCAAGCTCAACCCCTGAAAAACAACCCCACACCATAATCTTCCCGCCACCATCTGGTTTGGACCCGTGCACAAAGCAAGTTCCATAAGAACATGGATGAGTGAGTTTGGAACACTGCAAGCCAGGCCTTCTCATCCCCATCAGGGCCTGACCTCACAAATGTGCTTCTGGAATAATGGTCAAAACATTCCCATAGACACACTCCTAAATCTTGCGCACAGCCTTCCCAGAAGAGTTGAAGCTGTAATAACTGGGGTGGGCCAACTCAATATTGAACCCTACGGACTAAGACTGGGATGCCAATAAAGTTAATGTTTCTTTAAAGGCAGGCGCCCCAATACTTTTGACAATATAGTGTATTTACCGTCCCCACCCCGCTCTCCATCCTGACACCAATCCACAGTGCCCCATAGCAGCGGATGGGAGGGAGAGGAGGGCAAGCTGGAAGAGCTGCCAGGGGGCTACTGGTGGGACGGGCCCAGGCAGTAGAAGAAAGGGTAACCTGCACAGGAGGGGTTGATCGGTGCAGCAAGGGCAGTATTTACTGGAACCAAACCCCTGCTTTTCCCCTCTGCAGGAACTGAAAGCCGACGAGAGGGAAAGAAGGAGAAGCTGACTTTACATTGCTGCAGGAGGGAACTACAGGTGACCATTTTCAGTAAATGCCACCACCGTCCCACTGATCGCACCTCCTGTGCATGTTCCTGTTCATTCTGCTAGTCAGCTGCTCAGGCCCCCCTGCTGAACTGATGGGTTCCATGCCCTGTTCAGGATGATACCCCCTGATCAGCGGCCCTGGGCACTGGACCCCGATCCATCAAACAAACTGTTGCGGTGGGATTAGGTGAAACAACCTTGACAACTCTACAACAAGGTGATGGGTGCTCTTGTAGATCGAGGTTAAGCCTCTATATAGTTAAGTTCGTCCTAGGGGTATGTCATGGGGGTGGTCCATCATGTTGCCCATATAACGTCTGCTTGGGGTGGAGCCACTGAGAAGTGTGGAAAGAATTGGTCTCAGATGAAGGCCATGTAGGTTAAAGGAAAGTTGAGGAGAGGCCCTTCTGGGGCATGCCTTGGAACGCTCCTGTAAGAAGGGACCTAAATTTAGAAATGAAGATGAAGATATATGGTATTTGGGAAAGACTGGGTGAAGCTCTTGGGTTCTTGTAAACTGAAAAAAAAAAATTGACAATGTGCTATGGGTCGGACCAATTCTTTATGGCTCAAGTAAAATTTTAGAAAAACAGCCGGTGTGGAAATCCTTTATTACAAACTCCCCTCAGATTTGTGGAGCAGTGGGCCTTAGGCCAGGTGAATGACAGTGGCCAAGATGGCGGGATGACTTCCTCCAACAGGTATGTGTGCACCCCACCCAATTCCTGTAGGGGAGAGAACAACGGAGAAGCCTATGGCCAGTCGGTGGGAAGTGACAGATGGAGAAGTAACCCACCAGCATGTCCTTGACGTGTAGGAGGAAAGATGCAAACTCCATGCAGATAGTGATTAGTTGGACATTTTACATTTCATCCTCAGGTCATCAGGAGTGACTTGAAAATTTAGGAAATTAAGTTTCTACAATATCGCTTCCGTTCTTTTCTGTAAGGCCTCAAGAACAACTATATTTTTGTTTAATAGGCTTCATGTAGAGGGTCTTTAAACATTGTAGTGATAAGCTGCCTCTGAGGCTTTACACTCCCCCAGGAAGCCAAACTAGAATCTTTTTTGCAATCCAAATAGCCGTAAGCCCTGAAATAATATTGCGTGTTTGTATTCATAACCAGAAAGTTTTATTTACCATCTGTTATAAGTTTAGGTTTAAATGAGAACCATAAAATTGCCTGTCTTGTATAAATACATCATAGAAGCTATATTACTATGTAAAATAAACAGTTTTTTGAAATACCTGAGGCTAGAGTGGGATGCTGAGATATTGAGTCGGCTGATGTCAGCATTTTCTAATGTACGATTAAATTACATTTTGTTATTTTTAGGTGTGTTGGAGAAACAAAGATACCCAGAGAAATCGGAGGACATCAGAAGATACCGGATACATCAATTAACGAGGGGCATTAGGGATGAGTGATTTGGATTGCCCATCCTGAATTCACAAACATTCAACGTGATTCATGGTTAGTAGATATCTATTGTGGATTACGGATTTGTTCTGCTTGGCGAACAGATCTACACTGTGGACTGTTTAGGAGGTCCATTGAACCCCCATCCATCCATGTGTGGGTAAGGTCCCTTGGAGGAACCTTACCCTAACCCATGGGTATCTGGCCTGTGACCAAGCAAAATCCAAAGGGCATCCTACCTTTACTCATTTGAAAAGGGTGCAGGTATGGTAAGATTGGTTTCCCTGTTCCACGTTATGGCATATGCCTAATTAAAGTAGAGTAGGCAAAACTTTATTTTTCATACTGGATAGAGCAAGGGAGGGTTATAACCCCTGCCAGATTTTGTTTGCCATCTGTGTCCCATTGGGGAGATTTCCCTTCACTTCCTGTCCCATAGCAAAAACAGGAAGTGAGAGGAAATCCCTGCAAATTAAGGGAATACTTTTTTTTCACCTGATGATCCAGCCAGTAGCACACTTCCTGTCCAATGGTGGCTACTTTCACCACCAGTCATCTTGACTGGCAGCATGGGGCAGTACAGTGGCTTAGTGGTTGTCCCTGGTTCTAATTCCAACCAGCATGATACCTGCATGAAGTTTGCATGCCTTCCCTGTTCTTGCATGAGTATCCTTCTACCCTACAAGGACATGGTGGTAGGGTAAATGGCTTCTGTCTAAATTGGCCCCGTATAGTGAGATTGGAACCTTAGATTGTCAAAAAGCTATTTTTGACATAATACAGAAATAAAGTGCAGCGCAAAAAAACTATTTAAAAAATACCATAGTCCCTGCTGACAAAGTCCCATTGGACATAACGCGTACGGGGGGAGAAGCTATGTTTTTGGATGATGTGCCCTGCTGCAATCAAGCTAGACGGAACCAACAGGAAGCTCCAATCTGTTCATATGAGCCTGTCTTTATCATCTTACATGTGAGTGTGATACCTATATTTTTAATAAAGCCTAAGAAGTTTTAGCAGAGAGCACTTAGTTCTATTTTTCATCCACATGTGCATGGTGATTGCCCAGAGGCTGGTCTCTACTCTATCCCAATTAAGGGGGACATGGTCTTATGACTTTCTGTTAGCTCAGGAGTCCATCCATTGAGGTGAGAGAGCAAGATACTCGTTGGTGGAGGGATTATCACTCACATTCTGCCCTTGGATTTCTTTCTCCCCATGTGGATGTTCTTGTTGCATTCTGGGCTTTGTGGCTCTACCTAGAAGTATTTGAACTTTTGTATTTTTTAGATATTTTTTTTGCACTGCACTTCATTTCTGTAATGTGTATCTCCGAGGTGATATGAATATCCTCTAGTGTTCAGCTAGCAATCAATTTTTGAATTTTATCTACTTTATCTGTTTGCACTGATTGTACTTGTCGCAATATAGAGAGGCCAGGAGTAAAACCCCAAGGCAATAGGCGGAGGACCGGCATGATAGGGTTTAAAGGGGATTTGGTACAGGGAGTTGTAGCAATTGGGCTGTTTCAGGAAGGGCGTGGTAGATGGCTGATTAGGGCATGGTCTGGGGCTGGATGGAGCATTGGGGGGGAAGTGATTAGGGGACCGGATGGGGGTGGTCTCAAGTTGGAAGACAGCAAAGCGTGGAACAACTACCAACAAACGCTGCCACTGTGCCATCAAATGCTGCCACTGTGCCTATCAAAGGCAGCCACTGTGCCCTCAAATGCTGCCACTGTGCGATCAATTGCAGCCACTGTGCCCATCAAATGCTGCCACTGTGCCCAAACGCTGCCACTGTGCCATCAAACGCTGCCAGTGTGCCCATCAAATGCTGCAATTGTGCACATCATATGCTGCCAGTCTGGCCATCATATGCTGCCAGTGTGCCCATCAAATTCGGCCAGTGTCCCCCCCGGGACACCCCGCTCACACACCCCGTGGATGGATCGTGGGACACCCCGCTCTGACTCCCCCACCCCTGTGGATGGATCGTGGGTGCGCTCCGAGCCCACACTTTTTTGAAGCCTATTAGAGCCTCTGCCTCTAATCAGGTGCTTCTAAAAAATATCAAAGGCTGTCATTGGAAATCATGGGGAACGACTTGTCATGCTACTTTGCAGTCCCAAATCGTGGGACAAGTCGTATAAGTGTGAAAGGGGCCTTAAACAGGCATTCCTTGAAATCGCGGCACAAATCGCGCCTGTGAATCGCGGCAAAATCGCGCTAAAATCGCGCAACTTTGAAGTTGCACAAGTGTGAAAGGGGCCTTAGGGTTAGGGTTGGGGTTTAGGGTTATCCCCCAGCTGTCATTGTTCTGAGTCCCCATTGTAAGCTAGTGCCTTCATATTTGGCCACATGGTCCCTTTAAAATCCATAAACACAATACATTTTCATATGTACATCATTATGTATCTACTCTGCATTTCATTGCAATTCTCTGAACATGCAGATGGCGTAGTATAAATATAATTATTTTTTATGGAGCCGTCAGCACTATTTTAAACCACTTTTTCTGAGATTTAGCATCCATCGCGAATCATAAAACTTTATTCTCCTTCTCTCCATTTCTGCGTGGTACACCATATTCCCCATGTCAATTTACAGCAAATATTCAAATGATTAAATGGTGGTGAATGCTATTGTGTCAGAACATCTCTTTTTTTTCTTTTAGAGGTTATTGCTTGTTTATTGTGAATACTTAAAAAACTCATTGCTTTTTTATGCAGTACAGTTATACATATGACGCCTACTTGATAAAAAATTGATTATTTGTAAACATTCGCTGAGTAATCACTAAAAACAGCCAAATACACAAATTTATATTGAAGTTTTGCTTAAAGAGGAACTCCACTTTTGTGGAGAAAAAAACATTCACCTTTGGGTACATACATGTAGCGGCGACACTTTTACCAGGTGTCCGCTATGTGGAAATTTAGTTTTTCTCCTCAGAATAGTAATGGGGTTCTGAGGGTTAATTGTGCAAGTTTAACTTTTTCATCAGTTTGGCTGGGCTGTACTAGGGTTCTGCCTGGTCATGGGTACAGTAAAGTACACATGACAGGCCCTGAACCAGGCCTGGTTGGACGGTTTGGGTATCAACATTCCCCAGAGCCAATCAGTGGGCGCGTCTGGCCCCACTGGGAAGTCTGGGGAAGGGTACTTAAGGTGCTAAAGTCACGTGTTCGGGGTTCGGCCAGAGCTGCCTGTTCCAGAATCTGGACGGGGGTAGCCCTGCGAGGGGTCCCGGGCCTGGGAGCATCTGCCGTCCCGCAACATGGTTCTTCTGACTAGCCCCATAGACCTGCTTGGTCTGGGGCAAAGGATCCATCTGTTCCCAAGTCTCGGAACCGGCTGGTCCAAGGCGCAGTGATTGAGGGAGGATTCAAGGTGTCCGGGTGTGATCTCAACTTGGAGGGGCATTGCAGCTCGTGTAAGCGACCGGGGGAGGACTCATCGGAGGAGGGCCAGCAAGCTGGCATCCCAAGAAGTGCCTGGTTGCTGGGTTGTTAAGGACACTAAAGAATCCACAGTTTCGCAGTACTGCCAAGGAGACAGAAAACGCTTCAGGTACTGAGAAAAGGTTCCTAATTCATTCTCGGTTGAGACTTTATTCATGATCAGAGACTTTGCAAGTTCTGGATCTAAGTGTTGACTGTCATAATCTCTGGCTAGAGATTGCTCAGCTTTGAAGCGCCCAGCTGCGAGTGGCTACTCCAGTGAGTTTTGCATTAGAGACCTTCTACGGGTCGGAAGTTTAAGGTGCCTGTGTTTCTTCACCCTTGCCCTCTGTTCCCATCTGAGACTGTGTTTGTTGGATGTTACCCCTGCAAATAAAAACCTTTCTAAAGGACTTTTATGGTGTCAGCGTCCAAAGTTGTTGGGTACTAACCCTGGGAACCCCTATACATGGAAAAACAAGCCAAGCGAAGGTAACTGGTAAGCCCAAAAGTCAAGGCCGCCCCACTGAGGGTTATGGCCACTACATATAGTTGTTGGAAGTCAGCATGATTTAATATCATATTTATGGTATTTCATTCCCTGGCTGATACAGGCAGGTGGCCCCAAGTTGGAATGCAACCAGGTACACATCAGAGCTTGTAGCATATCAGAATCTGCATCTGAAGGCTAGCAAGGCTGTAACTAGGGCTTGGCTCTGGACCGTCTATTGCTATAAAGCAATCTTCAAAAGGACCATAGCTGACAAGATGATTGATGAATGTCCTGTTACAGAAGACCAAAGGGCCAGCTAAGATTGAAGATTGACCTAGGATACAGAGACATGACAATGGACAATGCTGCCCCTAGTGGCCAATACAGCAGGACAGACAGTATATTAAAAGGACTACCTTTTGGCAATATCTCATTGGACAGGAGGTTAGTGGGGGTGGTTACGAATGGGTCTGAATGAATGTGTAAAGAGGGCACACAGGAAGAAGTTCGTCCCTTTTCGTTCTTGGTTCAAGCATGGTCAGCTTGATGGCTCTCCGAGCCGCATGGCTATCTCTGAGACTAGCCCGATGATACAAGCCCTCGTGGAGAGCCTTGCGATAAGTATCTTTGATATTCTTGTATTATGTTCTGGTTATATCATTTGTAAGTTTGTAATATCTTTCTTTAGTATTCTCATGTTAGCGCTTTCCTATGTTCTTGGGAAATAAATAAGATTTTGTTTTATTAAGCCGTGTGCTTGATTTCATAGCTAACCTTATATCATTGTGATATCAACAGTAACATGTGATCAGAGTTTTAATAGACTAGCTAACTAGGGGAATATACAAGTTAATACATAGGTGCAATAGATAGAGGAAATTCCGTATTCACCCTTAAATAATATTTATTTGCACCAATTACTTCAATAGTCTAGAGATTTAAAAAAACTTTCTCTTTGTCCATTTGCAAAGTGAATCTTATGCTGCCAATGTCCTGTTACAGAAGATCAAAGGGCCAGCTAAGATTGAAGATTGACCTAGGATACAGAGACATGATACATGGACAATGTTGCCCCTAGTGGCCAATACAGCAGGACAGACAGTATATTAAAAGGACTACCTCTTGGCATTATATCATTGGACAGAAGGTTAGTGGGGGTGGTTACGAATGGGTCTGAATGAATGTGTAAAGAGGGCACACAGGAAGGAGTTCGTCCCTTTTCGTTCTTGGTTCAAGCATGGTGAGCCTGATGGCTCTCGGAGCCACATGGCTATCTCTTTACCATCTGAGACTAGCCCGATGATACAAAGACTCGTGGAGAGCCTTGCGATAAGTATCTTTGATATTCTTGTATTATGTTCTGGTTATATCATTTGTAAGTTTGTAATATCTTTCTTTAGTATTCTCATGTTAGCGCTTTCCTATGTTCTTGGGAAATAAATAAGATTTTGTTTTATTAAGCCGTGTGCTTGATTTCATAGCTAACCTTATATCATTGTGATATCAACAGTAACATGTGATCAGAGTTTTAATAGACTAGCTAACTAGGGTAATAGACAAGTTAATACATAGGTGCATAGGAAATTTCATAATCACCCTTAAATAATATTTATTTGCACCAATTACTTCAATAGTCTAGAGATTTTAAAAAATTTTCTCTTTGTCCATTTGCAAAGTGAATCTTATGCCGCGTACACACGAGTGGACTTTTCGACGGACTAGGTCCGACAGTCTTCCTGGCGGAGTTCCAATGGACTTTCCGAACAAACGGACTTGGCCACACACAAGCACACCAAAGTCTGACGGATTCGAAAGTGATGATGTACGACCGGACTAGAATAAGGAAGTTCATAGCAAGTAGCCTATAGCTGCCCTAGCGTCGGTTTTCGTCCGCCTGACTAGCATACAGATGAACAGATTTTTCGACTCAAATCCGTCGGGAAGAATTTAAACATTTTTTAAATCTAAAGTCCATCTGATTTTTAGACAGCAAAGGTCCGATGAAGCCCACACACGATTGAATCGTATGGCGGATTTGCTTTGTCGGACCTAGTTCATCGAAAAAGTCCGCTCGTGTGTACACGGCATAAGGGGAGTAGGATATGTGGTAGTTGTGCGCTGCCACCTAGTGGTGTGTGAATATAAAAGTCACAATAAACTTAAAAACTATGTGACATAAACCATGTGCAATAAATCTAGCTGCTGCTATCACCAGGATGTTATCACAAAACAAGAATGAATCAATATCTATCACACTTTTTAGATAATCTAAGGGGAGTGATTTTATAATTATCAATCAATTCAAACAATGTGATAAATGTGATGCTAACAATGTGGGAAATCTCACAATAAATGTGCAGTTGCCCCTTTAAGTGGATGTGACCACTTAACAACAAACAAAGCATTAAAAAAGGAAGGTGCTACTAAAAAAACAAAATAAATCATAAAAGTGATAACAAATATTGAACATCAAAAAATATGGGAATGTGAATATAAGTGTCCAATGCACACAGATGTATGGTGCCTTATTAGCCTTATCTAAATGCTCCACCACAATGCGTATAGAATGCACACTCACTCCCTGTGAGTGTTTGACAAGCCTCCAGCATACTACAGTATATTGCCAAAAATATTAGGACACCTGCCTTTACACACACATGAATTTTAATGGCATCCCAGTCTTTGTCCGTAGGGTTCAATATTGAGTTGGCCCACCCTATGCAGCTATAACAGCTTTAACTCTTCTGGGAAGGCTGTCCACAAGGTTTAGGAGTGTGTCTATGGGAATGTTTGACCATTCTTCCAGAAGCGCATTTGTGAGGTTAGGCACTGATGTTGGACGAGAAGGCCTGGATCGCAGTCTCCGCTCTAATTTATCCCAAAGGTGTTCTATCGGGTTGAGGTCAGGACTCTGTGCAGGTTAGTCAAGTTCCTCCACCCCAAACTCGCTCATCCATGTCTTTATGGACGGAAGGGGCCATCCCCAAACTGTTCCCACAAAGTTGGGAGCATGAAATTGTCCAAAATGTCTTGGTATGCTGACGCCTTAATTTTATACTAAAGTCTTGTTTTTTTTTTATTTAAAAATAACAAACATGCTATACTTACCTGCCCTGTGCAGTGGTTTTGCAGCCCAGATCCTCTTTTTCTTGGGTCCCTCTTTGGTGCTCCTGGCCCCTCCCTTCTGTCAAGTGCCTCTACAGAAAGCCGATTGCTATGGGGGCACCCAAACTGAGCTGCAGCTCCGTGTGTCTGTTTCGACACAGAGCCAAGGTTTGGCCCTGCCCTCTCTCTCTCCTGATTGGCTAACTGACTTTGATTGACAGCAGTGGGAACCAATGGCACCAATCAGGAGAGCGAGACCCAGATGGCTGAAGCAGTCGTGCACATCGCCGGATAGAGATGGGGCTCAGGTAAAGAGGAGGGTAAAGAGAGGCTGCCTCCCCATGGTCGACCAAAGAAGTTGAGTGCACGTGCTCAGTGTTATATCCAGAGGTTGTCTTTGGGAAATAGACATATGAGTGCTGCCAGCATTGCTGCAGAGGTTGAAAGGGGGGTGGGGGGGGGGGGGGGGGGGGGGTCAGCCTGTCAGTGCTCAGACCATATGCCGCACACTGCATTAAATTGGTCTGCATGGCTGTCATCCTAGAAGGAAGCCTCTTCTAAAGATGATGCACAAGAAAGCCCGCAAACAGTTTGCTGAAGACAAGCAGACTAAAGACATGGATTACTGGAATCATGTCCTGTGGTCTGATGAGACCACGATAAACTTATTTAGTTTAGATGGTGTCAAGCGTGTGTGGCGGCAACCAGGTGAGGAGTACAAAGACCAGTGTGTCTTGTCTACAGTCAAGTATGGTGGTGGGAGTGTCATGGTCTGGGGCTGCATGAGTGCTACCGGCACTGGGGAGCTACA
The DNA here is from genome assembly GCA_028564925.1 of Lithobates sylvaticus. NCBI lineage: Eukaryota > Metazoa > Chordata > Amphibia > Anura > Ranidae > Lithobates > Lithobates sylvaticus. Next base: position 600,720,407 of record CM053027.1, on the reverse strand, counting down.
GTTCATTGAGGGAACCATGAATGCCAACATGTACTGTGACATACTGAAGCAGAGCATGATCCGCTCCCTTCGGAGACTGGGCCGCAGGGCAGTATTCCAACATGATAACGACCCCAAACACACCTCCAAGACGACCACTGCCTTGCTAAAGAAGCTGAGGGTAAAGAAGATGGTCAAGCATGTCTCCAGACCTAAACCCTATTGAGCATCTGTGGGGCATCCTCAAACTGAAGGCGGAGGAGCGCAAGGTCTCTAACATCCACCAGCTCCATGAGGTCGTCATGGAGGAGTGGAAGAGGACAACCTGTGAAGCTCTGGTGAACTCCATGTCCAAGAGGGTTAAGGCAGTGCTGGAAAATAATGGTGGCCACACAGATTAGTGACACTTTGGGCCCAATCTGGACATTTTCACTTAGGGGTGTACTCACTTTTGTTGCCAGCGGTTTAGACATTAATGGCTGTGTGTTGAGTTATTTTGAGGGGACAGCAAATTTACACTGTTTATACAAGCTGTACACTCACTACTTTACATTGTAGCAAAGTGTAATTTCTTCAGTATTGTCACGTGAAAAGGTATAGTAAAATATTTACAAAAATGTGAGGGGTGTACTCACTTTTGTGAGATACTGTATATATATATATATATATATATATATATATAGTATAGCGTCGGTATTCTTTTAATTTTGGAATTATAATATTGGATGATATTTTTACACTTATTAAAGCAATCAGAGTTTTGTTTGTTCACAATAATTATGGTTAAGCGGGATCTAGCAATTAACATCCCGATATTTCTATTCTTCAATATATTGGCAGTAATTACAAAGTTAGAGCGTATTATAAGTACGATCTGATACATTTAGAGGTGAAGAGAGATTTATCTCCTGGATCCTTGCCTGAACACCTTGGGCCGCTACCGATGGTTATCATGATTTATTGCAGAGTGAGGTAATGAAATGAACTCATTAACTGAATGCCAACACCGGCTAGAAGGAAGGGCCAATAAGAAAGAAAGGGAAACTGTCACCTTCATAGCGGATTGGCAGCAATTTTGTACGCTGGAACGTCTAAAGTTTACATCACATGGAAAGGGATTACTTGGGATGGAGTACACGGCTGTTTTTAATTATTCATTTTCTGCATTATCTCCTATCTTCCCCTCTGATTAGTTTAGCCCATTATGAGTGCTAGCTCTGCTGCCCACAACCTGGTTACGCAATGATGGATCTTCCAATTGCATTTAATAAAGGGACCCTGTCACCACATCTTGCCCTGTCCACAAAAAAAACATGGTGGTGATCTGTAAAAAATGTACACTATATGGCCAAAAGTTGGTGAAACATGACACCTACTTATATAGCCAAATACACTATATTATCAAAATCCCTTACACTCAAATTAACTTTTTGCCCCCGTACACGCGGTTGGAAATTCCGACCACAAAATCCATCAGATTTTTTCCGACGAATTTTGTCCGACACTGGTGTTGCATACACACGGTCGGACAAAGTTGTCGGAAAATCCGATCATTCCGAACGCGGTGACGTTCGTTGAGTACGACGGAACTACGTAGAGGCTAGTAGCCAATAGCTTTGGTCTCGTAATTTGATCTGAGCATGCGTGGCACTTTGTCCGTCGGAATTCTCGACACGCGATCGGAAAAAGTCAGATCGGATTTTGTTGTCGGAAAATTTGAGAGCCGGATTTTCCAACAACATAATCCGATCGGACTTTTTCCTTCAGAATATCCCACCGTGTGTACGGGGCATAATAGCATCCCAGTCTTATGCCGTGTACACACGATCAGAATTTCCGCCAACAAAACTGTGTATTTTTTTTTCCGAAGGATGTTGGTTCAAACTTGTCTTGCATAAACACGGTCACACAAATTGCTCAGTCAGTGGTTATCATTGGGTGGACGTGTTCGCAGGGTAAGCGTGTTTTGTTTGGTGTCGGGCCTGTGTTGTGTTCTCTAATAACATATTGATCTATGAATGCATTCTTTTGTTTCTTTGTTTTTCTTATTGTGTTTCTTTGTCTTTACATATATGCAGTTTATCTTGATACTTATCTGATAGTTCACACATCCCCTGAAGAAGCATTTCAGTGAAACATGTCGGGGCTAATGTGCAACAATATGTTCTCAAGTTTACCAGCCTGTTCAGACCACCATATCTGTGAACCACTGTAATCATTCTTTACTGTGTAAATGTTTTTTAACTTAAAAATTCTCATCGGAAAAAGCTCTGACGGTTTTCCCAACGGATATCCGACGGAATTCCGCTCAAACTGTCTTGCCTACACACGGTCACACCAAATTCCGACCGTCAAGAATGCGGTGACGTACAACACTACAAAGAGCCGAGTTCAATGCTTCCGAGCACGCGTCAACTTGTTTCCGAGCAAGCGTAGGAATTTTGCGCGTCAGAAATGCTGCAAACGATCGGAATTTCCGATAGAAACCTTTTCCGTCTGAAAAATTGAGAACATGCTCTCAGTTCTTTGCTGTCGAAAATTCGGCCAGCAAAATTCCGATGGAGCCTACACACGGTCGCATTTTCCGCTGAAAAGCTCTCATCTGTCTTTTTCTGGCAGGAATTCCGATCGTGTGTAGCAATTCTGACGTGCAAAATTCCTACGCATGCTCGGAAACAATTTGACGCATGCTCGGAAGCATTGAACTCGGCTCGTTGTAGTGTTGTACGTCACCGCGTTCTTGACGGTCGGAATTTGGTGTGACCGTGTGTAGGCAAGACAGTTTGAGCGGATACGCGGCATAAGTATCCATTTTCTCTAGTTAGAATTTCTTTGTATGCACCGTTAAAATCCCTTTGCCGCTTATCTCCATTTATTATCTATTTCTGGGATGTGGTGACAATCTTCAAGGGTGTTCTACCTCTAACCGGACTAAATTTATGTTGACGGTCACACAAATGTTGCCGGAAATTCCGAACGTCAAGAACGCGGTCACATACAACACGTACGATGGGACTATAAAAAGGAAGTTCAATAGCCAGTGCGGCTCCTTCTGCTTGATTCCGAGCATGCGTGAGCTTTTGTGCGTCGGACATGTGTACACCACGATCGGAATTTCCGACAACAAGTGAAGTTGGCGGAAAATTTGAGACCCTGCTCTCAAACATTTGTGGACGGAAATTCCATCAGCAAATGTTCGATGGAGCCTACACACGGTTGGACTTTCCGACAACAAGCTCACATCGAACATTTCCCAGTCGGAAAGTCTGACCGCGTGTATGAGGCATTAGTCCGTAGGTTTCAACATTGAGTTGGCCAACTCTTTGCAGCTATAACAGTTCTACTCTTCTAGGAAGGCTGTCCACAAGGTTTAGGAGTGTGTCTATGGGAAAGTTTGACCATTCTTTCAAAAGCGCATTTGTGAGGTCAGGCACTGATGTTGGATGAGAAGGCCTGGCTCATAGTCTCCATTCTAATTCATCCCAAAGGTGTTCTATCAGGTTGAGGTCAGGACTCTGTACAGGCCAGTCAAGTTCCTCCACCCCAAACTCACCCATGTCTTTATGGACCTTGCTTTCTGCACTGGTACAAATCATTTGGTGGAAGGGGGATTATGGTGTGGGGTTGTTTTTCAGGGATTGGGCTTGGCCCCTTAGTTCCAGTGATTGAAACTCTTAAGGTGTCAGCATACCAAGACATTTTGGATAATTTCATGCTCCCAACTCTGTGGGATAAGTTTGGGGATGGCCCCTTCCTGTTCCAACATGACTGCGTACCAGTGCACAAAACAAGGTCCATAAAGACATGGATGAGTGAGTTTGGGGTGGAGGAACTTGACTGGGCTGCCCATTAATTGTGCGTATAAAAGAAGGTGTCACAATACTTTTGACAATATAGTGTATGATTGAGTTCAGGTGTTTCCAGTGAAGAGTGCTAATAATGTTACAGCATATTAAAATGTTTTAGGGAACTGTGCAAAGTCAACCTTGCGGTAACAGTTCGGGGAGGGTCCTTTTGTGATCCAGCATGACTGTAGAGTGTACAAAGCCAGCTCCATAAAGACATGTCAGTATACTTGGAACCGAACATCCAACACTTTCATCCTCCACAAAAGGGCAAGGGAGCCACTCTCCATAAACACTAATATAAGTTTATTAAAGAAAAAGGATACACTGACAAATCCACCCGGTGCCGTAACAACCTTAATACATTTCACTTTACCAAAGTATCAATGCCCTGATTATCAGTGTAATGCCGCATACACACGGCCGGAATTTCCGACAACAATGCTCTATGGGAGCTTGTTGCCGGAAATTCCGACCGTGTGTAGGCTCCATCGGACATTTTCTGTTGGAATTTCTGACAAACAAAATTTGAGATCTGGATCTCAAATTTTCCAACAACAAAATCCGTTGTCGGAAATTCTGAGCGTGTGTACACTATCCCGACGCACAAAATTCCACGCATGCTCGGAATTAAGGAGAAGAGCCACACTGGCTATTGAACTTAATTTTTCTCGGCTTGTCCTAGGTGTTGTACGTCACCACGTTCTTGACGTTCGCAATTTCTGACAAGATTTGTGTGACCGTGTGTATGCAAGACAAGTTTGAGCCAACATCCGTCGGAAAAAGAAACATGGATTTTGTTGTCGGAATGTCCGATCGTGTGTACGGGGCATTAGTATGTGCTGTCAGCAGCGTCAGTTACCGGCTCTCCTCTCCTCACACTGTGATGGGCATTGATTGGCAGCACTGGTGGGCATTGATGGGTGGCATTGTGGGCACTGGTAGGTGGCACTGATGGGTACTGATAGGTGGCACAGTGGGCACTGGCAGCTGACAGCCGCGGCTTTCTGTGTGAGGGACCGATGTCACTCTGACAGAAGCTCGTGTTGGGCTTTTTTTATCCCTCACGCTGATAGTGTGAGGAGAAAAAAAATACCGATTACTGAGCTTCTGTTTACATCACGTGATCAGCTGTCATTGGCTGACAGCTGATCACGTAGTAAGGTGCGGGGGTCGACTCCTTACTTTGATCTGTGATCAGCTGAGTCTCAGACTCAGGGATTACAGAGCGTGCCACGCGCGACCCGCAGGGATGCGCAGACAACGCTTGCTTGGGAGGACGTCCATGGGCGCCCTCCCGGCAATTAAGACCCGCGCTGTAGCCGTCTTTTGGCTATAGCGTGGGCGGCAAGTAGGTAACTGATGGTTTAATATATTAAGGCAAAAAAGCTGTCTAAACCTGGCTGGCTTTATGTGAAAAGGTAATTGCCCCCTAAATAACTGGTTGTGCCATTCTGCAATCAAGCCTTTGCGATAACTGGCAATGAGTCTTTCACATTGCTGTGGAGCAATTTTGGCCCACTCTTCTTTGCAGAAGTTTTAATTCAGCCACATTGGAGGGTTTTTCAGCATGAACGGGCTGCGTAAGGTCATGATACAGCATCTCAATTGGATTTAAGTCCGGGCTTTGGCTAGGCCACTCCAAAACCTAAATTTTGCATTGTTTGAACCATTTGGAGGTGGACTTGCTGTTGTGTTTCGGATCATTGTCCTGCTGCATAACCCAAGTGCACTGAGGTCACGAACTGATGGCCGGACATTCTCCTTTAGGATTTTCTGGTAGAGCTCAGAATTCATGGTTCCATCAATTATGGTAAGTCGTCCAGGTCCTGAACCATCACGCTACCACCACCATGTCTGATTGTTGATATGATGTTCTTGTTATGAAATGCTGTATTAGTTATATGCCAGATATAACGGGACACACATCTTCCAAAAAGTAAAATTTTTGTCTCATCAGTCAGAATATTTGCCTAAAAGTCTTGGGGATAATCAAGATGTTTTTTGGTAAATGTGAGATGAGCCTTTGTCTTCTTTTTGGTCAGCAGTGACTTTGGCCTTGGAACTCTCCCATGGAAGCCATTTTTGCCCAGTCTCTTTCTTATTGTTGAATCATGAACACTGATCTTACCTGAGGCAAGTGAGGCCTGCAGTTCTTTAGATGTTGTTCTGGGTTCTTTTATGACCTCCTGGAGGAGTCGTTGTCATGCTCTTGGAGTCATTTTTGTAAGCTGGTCACTCCTGGGAAGGTTCACCACTGTTCCAAGTTATCTCTATTTGTGGATAATGGCTCTCCCCGTGGTTCACTGGAGTTCCAAAGCCTTAGAAATGGCTTTGAAACCCTTCCTAGACCGATACATGTACATTACTTTGTTTCTAATCTGTTCTTGATTTTTTTTTTAGATTGTGGCCAGATGTGTGGCTTTTTGTGATCTGTTAGCATGCTTCACTTTGTCAGACAGCTTCTAATTATGTGATTTCTTGATTCAACAGGTTTGGCAGTAATCAGGCCTGGGGGTGGCAAGTGAAATTTAACTCAGCTTTCCAAAAAAATTGTGGTTAATCACAGTTCATTCATGATTCAGCATGGGAGGGGGCAATTACTTTTTCACATAGGGCCAGGCAGGCCCCTTTTTGCGATTCGGCACTGCGTCGCTTTAACTGACAATTGCGCGGTCATGCGACGTGGCTCCCAAACAAAATTGACGTCCTTTTTTTCCCACGAATAGAGCATTCTTTTGGTGGTATTTGATCGCCCCTGCAGTTTTAATTTTTTGCGATATAAACAAAAAAGAGCGACAATTTTGAAAAAAAATGCATTCTTTTTTATTTTTTGCTATAATAAATATCCCCCAAAAATATATAAAAAAAACATTTTTTTCCTCAGTTTAGGCCGATACGTATTCTTCTACATTTTTTTGGTAAAATAAAAAAAATCGCAATAAGCGATTATTGATTGGTTTGCGCAGAAGTTATAGCGTTTACAAGATAGGGGATAGTTTTATAGCATTTTTATTAATAATTTTTTTTATTAGTAATGGCGGCGATCAGCGATTTTTATTGTGACTGCGACATTATGGCGGACACATCGGACATTTTTGACACATTTTTGGGACCATTGTCATTTATACAGCAATCAATGCTATTTAAATGCACTGATTCCTGTATAAATGACACTGGCAGTGAAGGGGTTAACCACTAGGTGGCAGTGTAGGGGTTAAGTATGCCTAGGGGTGTGTTTCTTACTGTGGGGGGGCGTGGCTGTCAGCTAGTGAATGCTGATCTCTGCTCCAACCACAGGGAGCAGAGATCGGCGTCACTAGTTGCTAGGCAGAACGGGAGATGCTGTTTATTTCCGCATCTCCCCGTTCAGCCTTCCCGTGAGACGATCGCCGGTGTCCCCGCGATCGAGTCCGCGGGACCCGCGACCGGCCTCACGGCGGCATCTTAAAGGGGACGTATATATACGCCCTTATGCCTGTCCGTGCCATTCTGCCAACGTATATCGTCGCGCGCCGGTCGGGAAGCGGTTAAGTGTGAGAAATATGCAAAAAAAAATTTAAAATCAGGAAAGAGGCAAATACTTTTTCACAGCACTGTATATATAGACGATCTGGCGCCTAGCTGCCACCCTGTAGCAGAAAAACTGCTATAGAATAAAGTGTAATTATTATTTTTATTCTTCTGTGTTCTGGTGCAACTTGCAGCCCCTTCAAATGAAGAGGCTGCAAAATTGCATCGCATGGGCACATGCAGGAATCACGTTACTGTGCGATTCCAATGTGAACCAGCAGAGTTTCGGGTATGAAAATTATAAGTATATACAGTACGTGTCATACCTGGTAGATCCCAGTGGAAGCTGGAAATCACTGTAGTGGGCACTGCTACTGCAGTGATTGCTGCTAGCCAAGTGTGTCCTGTGCTAAGCAGCTGCCTTGCTGCTTAGTGAACACAGGAGGAGGCTCACTCAACTTGAATGAGGTAGAGAGATGCTGTCACAATCTCCACCTCATCCACCGCTTTGCAAGTTGGGCTCCACAAGCCCCCCACCCAAAGTGACTCCCGTCCCAGTGACCTTGGCTTTGGTGGAGGGATTTAAAGGCTTTGATTTTCATTGATAGTGGCACAGGGGGGGCAGTGTGTGGAAGGGGGCTGGCAGTGGTGTTTTCTGGAGTTTGGAGGGTGCTGGCAGCGCTGTCCCAGGGCCTGGAGAGGCAGGGCGGCCGGCCTGACACCCTCCCAATGGGTGGCACCTGGGGCGGACCGCCAGATCCCCGCCCCCCGTTGGTAAAAGAAAAACAATTATCGGCACAGTTTACCCTCTGTTTTCCGGGTAAAAAGGTGCGTGTTATACGCCGATAAATAAGGTATGTTTTTTGCATTAATATCTACCTTAAATCGCATTGCTAATTGCATATTGTACTTGTTTGCAGCCTAAAAATACTGAAATGTGCACCTAAAAATTAAATTTTGTAACTTTTGGAAATGTCAGTAAAAACGTTGCTGTGCCAGTAAATTTCGGGTGTCGTGTCAGTAAATTTCAATTTGGTAGGTTGCCAACACTGGCCGTTACTAGAATAAAAAAATGATATTGTTATATGATAAATTATTTTTATTTTTTATGTTTCGGTCTTTTTTTGTTTCTAGCGCAAACAATAAAAAACCCAGTGGTGATCAAATACCAGAAAGCTCTATTTGTGTGAAGAAAAGCATATAAGTTTAATTTGTGTACAGTGTTGCATGACTGCGCAATTGTCAGCTAAAGTAGTGCAGTGCCAAATAACAAAAAATGGCCTGGTCATGAAGGGGGGAGGAAATCTTCAGGAGGCTAAGTGGCTATGGAGAATATAGTGTACTGAAGTTTGTCGCCGTTTCATGGGCGCACACAATTTTAAGACTTCACATGTTGGGTATTTACTTTTTTAAATATACTCATCTTTTGTATTTTACCAAAAATTGTGTAAAATATTTCCTGGCCCTAAAATTAACTTTACTGTATTTGTTTCAAAAATGTAATTTTATTTTTTAAGGTCTCTACTTTCAGAAAATATATAATGTTTTGGAAATTTTAAGTACCGTATTTATCAGCGTATAACACGCACGTTTTCCCCCTTAAAATCAGGGAAAATCGCGGGTGCGTGTTATACGCCGATCCCCACCGACCCCCTGCCGATCTCCGCTGACTGTGAGCGGAGCGATCACCGCCGAGATACACATAGCCGAGTGTACTCGGCTCTTCTCGGCTCCGCTCACAGTCATGCCCAGTCCCGCCATTGGACCTGTGTTATGCCCATCATAGGGCGGGACTGGGTGTGACTGTGAGCGGATACACTTGGCTATGTGTATCTCGGCTCTGCCCAGTCCCTGCTATCTCGGCGGCGATCGCTCCGCTCTGGCAAGTCTCGGTGGCGCCAATTTTAAATCGTCCAAGCGATGGACATTGAGGGGAAAGGCTGCACTGGGACAAGGCTGCACTGGGGGCAAGGCTGCACTGGGGCAAGGCTGCACGGGACAAGGCTGCACTGGGGACAAGGCTGCACTGGGGCAAGGCTGCACGGGACAAGGCTGCACTGGGGGGGGGCAAGGCTGCACTGGGGCAAGGCTGCACTGGGGCAAGGCTGCACTGGGGCAAGGCTGCACTGGGACAAGGCTGCACTGGGACAAGGCTGCACTGGGGGCAGGGCTGCACTGGGGGCAAGGCTGCACTGGGTCAAGGCTGCACTGGGGAAAGGCTGCACTGACAAAGCTGCAATAGACACTGGGGGCAAGGCTGCACTGGGGCAAGGCTGCACTGGGACAAGGCTGCACTGGGGAAAGGCTGCACTGACAAGGCTGCAATAGACACTGGCGGCAAGGCTGCACTGGGGCAAGGCTGCACTGGGTCAAGGCTGCACTGGGGAAAGGCTGCACTGACAAAGCTGCAATAGACACTGGGGGCAAGGCTGCACTGGGACAAGGCTGCACTGGGGCAAGGCTGCACTGGGGCAAGGCTGCACTGACAAGGCTGCAATGGACACTGATAAGGCTGCATTGATGGGCATTTAAATTTTTTTTCCTTAAAATTCCCTCCTAAACTTGGCGCGTGTTATACACCGATAAATACGGTAATCTTCAAAGTTTTTTTTAAATATGTGTGCAAAAAAAAAAAAAAAAAAGCAAAAATGGCTTTGCCAGTGAAAGGGTTGAATAAATGAATACTTTTAATGCTATACTAATTAATTTGCATGTTTTATATCCAGCTTTGTGTATGAGTGAACATGCTCAATAATTAATAAAAACAACTTACCAAACATTAGAAAAAACTGTTAATATTAACTCTAAAGGATGAAGCAAGGTTATCTCTAAGCAAACCCAGGAACATAACAGTACGGCAAATATTGATATGAGCTCAGATAGCAGAGTTTACTTACCAGTACACACAGCGGGAATAATGCTCACAAGCCGCCATACAAGGAATGTTTTTTATGTGGTAAGAAAGAGATTGATGGGCATGAGTGCAACCGTCAATTTAAATCAGCTAAATAGATTGCAGGTGCAGCAAACTATGCAAAGTCTTTTCAATTGCTTTCTTTTGAAAGCAGCCACAGCCTGAATAGAAAAGCCTGTCCACCGCCAAGCATGCTACAAAGAAGGACCTTTGCTCTCTGTGGGGAAGCAGCGGTGTCTCTGCAGAGATCTGACACGTCCCCTGCTGAGCCAGATCTATAGTTCCTGCAATCAGCACATCTCATGCTGATTGGAGAGCTTTGAATTACATAGACAGCTGTTGCTGTAACAGGTGTTCCTATTGGAAGCTTTCCAGCCTATTCCTGTTCACGTGACAACTTTACAACTTTGGAGCTCCCATTGATTTCTGTACAGGTGACAATGGTCAATGGCAAAAGTGTTCATAGTTGTTGTTATAACGTGTAAACACAGCATTCAGGATGTATGATATGTGCCATATACTGTATACAGGTGCATCTAAAATAATTAAAATATCATCAAAAAGTTAATTTATTTCAGTAATTCAATTCAAAAAGTGAAACATATATTCTATAGATTCATTACACACAGAGTAATATATTTCAAGCATTTCTTTCTTTTAATTTTGATGATTATAGCTTACAGCTAGTGAAAACCCATAATTCTGTATCTAAGTTTGAATATTGTGAAAAAGTTGAATATTGTAAACTAATGGTGTCACACTCTAATCAGCTAATTAACTCAAAAGACCTGAACCTTTAAATGGTCTCTCAGTCTGGTTCAGTAGGTTACACAATCATGAGGAAGACTGCTGACTCGAGAGTTTCCAGAAGACAGTCATTGACACCCTCCACAAGAATGGTAAGTCACAAAAGGTCATTGCTAAAAAAGATGGCTGTTCACAGAGTGCTGTATCCAAGCATATTCATGGAACGTTGAGTGGAAGGAAAAAAGTGTGGTAGAAATAAGTGCACAAGAAAACAGGAATAACCGCAGCCTTGAGAGGATTGTGAAGCAAAAGCCATTCAAGAATTTGGGGAAGATTCGCAAGGAGTGGACTACAGCTGGTGTCAGTGCTTCAAGGGCCACCACACACAGACATACCCAGGACATGGGCTACAACTGTTGCATTCCTTGTGTCAAGCCACTCCTGAACCAGAGATAACGTCAGAAGTGTTAATCTAAACCATTTCATTGTAACTCTGGAAGGTGAACCTCCGCCACAATCTCAAGTCTTTTGCAGAATCTAACAGGTTTTCTTCTAAGATTGCCCTGTATTTGGCTCCATCCATCTTTCCATCAACTCTGACCAGCTTCCCTGTCCCTGCTAAAGAAAATCATCCCCACAAAATGATGCTGCCACCACCATGTTTCACGGTGGGGGTGGTGTGTTCAGGATGATGTGCAGTGTATATTTTTCCACCACACATAGCGTTTTGCTTTTAGGCCGAAATGTTCAATTTTGGTCTCATCTGACCAGATCACCTTCTTCTTCTGTTTGCTGTGTCCCCCACATGGCTTCTCACAAACTGCAAACAGGACTTCTTGTGGCTTTCTTTCAACAATGGATTTCTTCTTGTCACTCCTCCATAAAGGTCAGATTTGTGGAGTGCACGGCTAATGCCGCGTACACACGGTCGGAATTTCCGATGGAAACAGTCCGATGGGAGCTTTTCTGATTTTCGTATTTTCCGACCGTGTGTATGCCCATCGGCCTTTTTCTGTCGGAATTTCCGAAGGACTTTGGATTGAGAACCTGTTCTTAATTTTTCCGACAGAAAACCTTTCTATCGGATTTTCCGATCGTGTGTATGCAATTCCAACACGCAAAATTCCGACGCATGCTTGGAAACAATTCGACGCATGCTCAGAAGTATTAAACTCCCCTTATATAGTGCCGTCGAACGTGTTGTATGCCGTGGTGTTATTGACCGTCGGAATTTGGTGTGACCGTGTGTAGGCAAGACAGTTTGAACGAAATTCCATCGGAATTCCGACGGGAAAACCATCAGAGCTTTTTCCGACGAGAATTCCGACCGCGTGTACGCGGCATAATAGTTGTCCTGTGACAGATTCTCCCACCTGAGCTGTGGATCTAAGCAACTACTCCAGAGTTACCATGGGTCTCTTTGCTGCTTATCTAATTAAGGCTCTCCTTGCCCGGCCTGTCAGTTTAGGTGGACGGTCATGTCTTGGTAGGTTTGCAGTTGTGCCCCGGATGATGGATTGAACAGAGCTCCGTGAGATGTTCAAAGCTTGGGATATTTTTTTATAACCTAACCCTGCTTTAAACTTCTCCACAACTTTATCCCTGACCTGTCTGGTGTGTTCCTTGACCTTCATGATTCTGTTTGTTCACTAAGGTTCTCTAACAAACCTCGGGGGGCTTCACAGAACAGCTGTATTTATACTGAGATTAAATTACACAGGTGGACTCTAATTACTAATTACCGTATATACTCGAGTATAAGCCGAGATTTTCAGCCCTTTTTTTAGGGCTAAAAGTCCCCCCCTCGGCTTATACTCGAGTCAGCACCGTCTGTCTGCATGAACAGCGTGTCATTCAGACAGACGGCAGTGTTCACTGTTCAAAAGCCACGCCGCGCCTCCTCCAAATTTAAAAGCTGCGCCTCCTCCTCCTCCTCGTCCGTGATAGGGGGACACTAATTTTCCCAGCAGTAAGTCAGTGTGCAGTGTTCCGCCTATCACGGACGTCCTGTCATTCTCATCTCATGGACGAGGATGAGAGGATTCCGTGATAGGCGGAACACTGCACACTGACTGCTGGGAAAACAGAGTGTTCCTCCTATCACGGACGAGGAGGAGGCGCGGCTTTTGAATTTGTAATGGCGCCGTACACGCTGATCGCCAGGATTATCATGGGGGGGACACAGGACGGGGGACACAGGGCATCCAGCGATCGTGCCGACAAGGAGGCATTAACGATCGCAAGCCTGCAATGGTGGACAGATCGGAGGTGACAGATCGGCACATCGGCACAGGTAGGCTGCAATGGGGACACAGGGGGGGTTTGTGCAGGACACAGGGGACATGCAGCTGCAGATGGGCATTTGCTGACCCTCTTTTCCACTTACAGTAGCATTTTTTTTTTTTCAATTATTTTTTTTTTTTTTTATTATGTTTTCCCAGTTTTTTTGTGGTAAATTAGGGGCCTCAGCTTATATTCGGGACGGCCTATACTCGAGTATATACGGTAAGTGACTTCTGAAGGTTAGGGGTATCAGAGTAAAGGGGGCTGAATACAAATGCACGCCTCACATTTTTCAGACATTTATTTGTAAAAGAAAATGTGAAAACCATTTATCGTTTTCCTTCCACTTCACAATTATGTGCCACTTTGTGTTGGTCTATCACATAAAATCCCAATAAAATACATTTACGTTTTTGGTTGTAACATGACGAAATTTGGAAAATTTTAAGGGGTATGAATACTTTTTCAAGGCACTGTGCATATATATATATATATATATATATATATATATATATATATATACTATATATATATATATATATATTAAATTGTGTATACTGTATATACCGTTTCATCTGTTCCCTCTAATTATATTTGTTTTGGGTGAGTTATCTGCTTGGAAATCATAATGTACACAGTCCCGCATCATGGAAAGTTTACTGTCAGGAGATTTTGAAGTTTACTAGAAGGGAGGAAAAAGGAATATTATTAGCCTCCGCCTCCCATAGAATTCTGGTGCCACTCGGATCCCAAGACCAGGGAGAGCTCAGCTCTGTAGTAAAAGGGTCTTTGTTAACCAGACAGTTGATGAAACTAATTACATTAATGAATTCACTTTCCCGACCATCAGTGATAATAGCGTGTGGTAATGAGGTCACCAGACTAGAAGGATACTTTGTATTTGCAGAATTCACTGCTAACGTCTCCAGAGATATTCGGGTAAATCCTAAACTGTTTTCTATTTTACTTATAGTTCAGATCCTGGAATACCTTGAGCTTCCATCATTCTGCAAGTAAATAATGAAGAATGCATGTAGCATGCCAAAACCTTAGCATTTTAGATAGTAGGGAAGGGTTATAACCCCTTTCAGATTTTTATTGCTGCCTGCAGTGCCAGGACGAGGTCATCCAGTGCCCAGGGCAAAGATGCCAAACTGCGCCCCCCTTTCCCTTAGGGTTAGGCATAGGGTGCCCCCTACCCCTGCAATATACCATTGCACCAGGGGCAGCCGCCCCTCCTGCCCACCCCTTGTCCCGGCCCTGGCTGCCTGTGTCCCTACTGGAGTGATTCCTCCTCTCTATTTGTCCTGGTGACAATAGTCACTGAGTAAGAGGAAATCCACATTTTACAGTTGTGACAAGACGTGAAGGGAAATCTTTCAGTGGGAGAGTCTCCAAGATGGAAGGGAAAGGAACTCTACTCAAAAAAAAAAGAAGGTTTTTTAACCATTCCTTACTCTTTTTCGAATTTAACAGAATGCCCCAAGGATTGTCAAGAACAAGATTTTTGTAGACAGGGTGTGGATCGAACCAGAAAAATACAGAGAGACCGTATTAACAGCTTTATTTGATGAGCATGACCACCTAGGCCCAAAGAGGAGTTCCAAGTGAGTCAGAGGCCGCTTCTATTGGCCTTGCATGCAAGCTGCAGTCAAGGGCTACTGCCACTCTTGCCTATGGTGTATTCAGCGAAAGACTTTACCAACCAACCAAAGCCACACCCATGGACCATCTCCAAAGTCAAGGATCAATGGAATTGGTGTGCGTCGATTTTCTGTAAAAAAAACCTGACTCGTGTGGGCAAGGAAATGGCCTGGTAGTATGTGTAGCGCTGACACTTTGCTAAAGTGTGCGCTATCAATGTAAATTTAGTTTTCCAGAACTGTAACAGAGTTCTGGGGGTTAATTGTACAGGTCTTTTACTTTGGCGTCAGTTTGGCTGGGCTGTACTGAAGTTTCGCCTGGTCATAGGTGCAGTGAGGCACCTGTGACAGGCTGAGAACCAAGCCTGGTTGGACGTGTTAGGTACCCATCTTTCTCGGAGCCAATCAGTGGGCGCGTCTGGCCCCGCTGTGTAGCCTGGGAAGGGGTATTTAAGGTGCTGAAGTCACGTGCTCAGGGTTCGGCTTGCTCTTTGATTCCTGGTTCCGGTCCAGGCCAGCCCCTTGAGGGGTCCCGGACCCAGGAGTGTCTGCCGTCCCCGTAAGCATGGTCACCCTGACCAGCCCCAGAGGCCCTCATGGTCTGGGGTGGGGATCCGTCCGTTCCCGAGCCTCGGAACTGGCTAGTTCGAGGCCCAGTAACTGAAGGAGGATTCGGAGGTGTCCCAGTGTGCTCTCGGTATTGGGGGGACACGGCCGGCAACTCCTACAAGTGACCAGGGGAGGACTCTTCGGAGGAGGGCCAAGAAGCTGGCTGCTCGGTAAGAGCCTGGGAGCTGAGTTGTATGGACACTAGAGAATCCACACTTCCCATATCGCCAAGAAGGCTGAGAGATCCAGGTACTGTGGGAAAGGTTCCTACTTATCTTCAGTTACAATCTAGCCTGTGGCAGAGACTTTGCAAACTTTCCGGATCATATGTTGGCTGCTAAATCTCTGGCTAGAGGTTTATCCGGCAGTGAAGCACCCAGTTGCGAGTGGCTACTCTCTGGGTTGACTAATGCCGCGTACACACGTACGGACTTTTGCCGGCGGACCTAAGTCCAGCGGACAATCCGCTGGACTTTCCAGCTGGGTCCGCTGGACTAAAAAGCGAACGGACTTGACCACACACGATCACGCTAAAAGTCAGACGGTTCACGCGATGACGTACAGCACGTACGATAGGACTAGAAAACGAAAAATACTAGAAAAATACTTGCTACTGAGCATGCGTCCTTTTTGGTCCGCCGGACCATACTACACACGGCCGGATTGTCCGCCGGACTGCCAAGTCCAGCGGATAATTTTAAAACAAAACTTCAAACTTTAGTCCGCCGTACTTTGGCCAAAAAAAGTCCGCCGGCGCCCACACACGAGGGGATTATCCGCTCGACTTCGGTCCAGCGGATAATCCCGCGGGATAGTCCCTTCGTGTGTACGCGGCCTAAGAGACATTCAGTTGATGTCAGCAGTTCTAAGTGCCTGAGTTTTATCACCCGTGCCCTCTATTCCCCTCTGAGACTGTGTTATTGTTGGATGTTACCCCTGCAAAATGAAAAATCCTCAAAAGGACTTTTGCGTGTCAGCTTCTGAAGTTACTGGGTACTAACCCTGGGAACCCCTAGACAACGAACGACGAGCTACGAGGAGGTAATTGGTAAGCCCAGAAAATTCAAGGTCGCCCCAAGGGGTTATGGCCGCTACATGTATATAGGGTATAGGTATGCTTTATTGCACTTTTTTAAAGTTTGCATTTATTCTGTTCATATTTTGTCTTCCTTTCCCCCTTTATCAACATGCTCTGTGCTTCTCTATGCAATGCAGACAGATTATAGCTGGTGGGAGGGACCATCATGTATGCAGGTTGCCCACTGTTTGTTACAAACAAATGGCAACTGCTCTAACCTAAAACTGGCCTTAACAGCAATACCTTAGCAAGCAACACCTTAGGCAAGAGTGGCAGTAGCCATACAAGGTCAAATTGCATGACAAGTTGCACCCAATTGCCAGCAAGGGAACCATTCATATCGCAGCGACTCATGTTGCAGTGATTATGAAAAAGGTTCCTACACTACTTTTTACCAATATTACTGCACCTTGCATAGACTTCTGTTAAATGAAGTCGCAAGGCGCAATGAAATCGGCAGTGCAAATCGCACTAATGTACGGCTTTGAAATCGCGCTGAAGTAGCCACACCTTTGTGAACCAGGGCTAAAAGTGCAAAAGTAGACATTTTACATTCCAACAGGCAAGACATGATACTTTCCTACACCTAACTATAACTACAGGCTAATGTGCTGCCCCAGCATATCCGAAAAGTGCAGTCCAGCAATTATAGTCCTTCATAGGCTCTTCGGAGGAGAATTCCAGTGCTGGTGTCTTCAGGGTGAACCCCAAGCTTAAAGTCTCTGCTATGGGCCTCATTAAGAGGCATTCTCCTACACCTACAGGTCTCTTTTTCTGTCTCCTTCCCCTACGGGTCTCAAACTCCCTGAACCGGACCACTGTCCCCAATTTATATCCACAGTAGGCCAGACCCAGACAGGAACCCAACAAAAATATAAGGACAGCGGGCAAAACCATAACCCCTATCCTCCCAGCTGGAACAGCACCTACTGACGGCTTCAAGTTGCTTACAGGTGTATGATGGTTTCTGGCGTATGAAAGATTTAGATACAGTAAAGCACATGTGGGGTATGAGTACAGCCACTACATTGACTGTATTGACTGTATTGATATTTCTATGGGAAACCAAGAACTAGTGCAAGGTACACAGCAGTCAGTCATTGAGCATGGTACCTGATGGGGTGAACAAGGCTCCCTCCCTAGCAGTAGGTTTCCCAAAGCAATGGGACTGAACCCACATTACGGGACCCATAGCCTGGCCACATTGTACGGGAATGAAGGAGTTAATGAGTTCACGCATGAGGTCCATGCTATGTGCATGGTTGGGACGGGGACCCCATTCTGCCATTGGGAGTGAGGAGGCAGAGGTACGCTAGACTGGTGGAGAGGGCACAAGGGCTCAGTGTGTGGCCAAGTCCGTTCGCTTGAAAGTCCGGTGGACCTCAGCTGCAAAGTCCGTCGGATTGTCCGCCGGACTAAGTCCGTCGGATTGTCCGCCGGACTGAGTCCGCCGGAAAGTCCGATCGTGTGTATGCGGCATTAGTATTCCTGGTTGAACAAGTGGCTCAGGTTGTTTTTTTTTTTTGTGGCCCCATCATTTCATCATTAGCCAAGACTGCCAGGAGCTTCCCAAACCATTCTGTACAATTTTGCATTATTTGCCGATAGCTAATACACACTTTTTTGGACACTTTTTATTGACTGCAATGGGACTTTTGGTTCAGAAATTCTGAATTTTTAAAACATTTAGCCAAATTCCAACTTGTCAGAAGTTTGCTGATCTCTACTTATTTGAGGAGAGAGGGCAAAGTCATGCAAATAAAACCTTTGTGCCCAGTGCCCACGTGTTGCACAAATACAGTTCTAAAATTATAGAGCTATTTTAGGTCAAACTGAGTCCAGGTGTATCAAGGTTGTTGGCCACCATCAGTGCTGTGCATGAAAACATTGGAAACAATTGAAAGAAATCTTTTCAGCCCCCCCCCCCCCCCATGCAGTATGACGCCCCCTCCTGGAGAACAGGGTGATCTCCAGAGGGTTGTTGACTGGACTTAAATGTACACCCTCCTGCCCCTGGGTATTGTACAGTTAAAGTGGTTGTAAACCTCAGACATGAAATGTGCACAAAGCATATCCTTCTATAGTGTGTACTTGTCTCAATCTAGAACACTCAGGCCGGGCTCACACTAGAGCACTGAGCGGCTCACAGCAGGGGTCAGGCGCATCCTTGTTCACCGGTTCAGGTCTGATTTCAGCCCAAATTTTTGTCTGAATTCGGACCTGTAACAGACCAAAAGGCGCACAGGACTCCTGTGCAATTCCCATCGGAGCCGCTCTGGAGGTGTGTGAACCGGCTCCATAGAGAGCCAGTCACCAATCTCCTGCTATGTGAATTTGAATGCGGGAAACCCACATCCAATTCGCAATTGTGAACCCAGGGGATTTATTTCCTAAAGGGAAATCCACTGTGCGCTACAAGTGCACTTGGAAGTGCAGTCGCTGTAAATCTGAGGGGGACATGCAAGGAAAATAAAAACAGCATTTTAGCTTGTACATGATTGGATGATAAAATCAGCAGAGCTTCCCCTCATTTCAGATCTTCCCCTCAGATCTACAGCGACTGCACTTCTAAGCCCCCGTACACACGGTCGGAAATTCCGACCACAAAATCCGTCTGATTTTTTCGACGGATTTTGTCCGACACTGGTGTTGCATACACACGGTCGGACAAAGTTGTCGGAAAATCCGATCATTCTAAACGTGGTGACATTCGTTGCGTACGACGGGACTACGTAGAGGCTAGTAGCCAATAGCTTTGGTCTTGTAATGTGATCTGAGCATGTGTGGCACTTTGTCCGTTGGAATTCTCTACACACGATCGGAAAAAGTCAGATCGTATTTTGTTGTCGGAAAATTTGAGAGCAGAATCTCACATATTTTCCGTTGGAAATTCCGACTTAAAAAAATGTCCGATGGAGCGCACACACAGGCGGATTTTCCGACAACATGGTCCGATCAGACATTTCCCGTCGGAATTTCCGACTGTGTGTACGGGGCATAAGTGCACTTGCAGTGCAAAGTGGATTTGCCTTTCGTAAAACAACCTCTAATGCCGCGTACACACGACCGGACTTCCCAGCAAACTAGGCCAGACGTTGTTCCCGACGGACTTTCGGCGCAGTTCCGACGGACTTTACGAACAAACGGACTTGGCCACATATGAACGGACTAAGTCCATTTGAAAGTCCGTTCGTTTTGAACGTGGTGACGTTAACGGGACTAAAAAAGGAAGTACAATAGCCAGTAGCCAATAGCTGCCCTTGCGTCGTATTTGGTCCGTCAGACGAACGGTTTTCCCGGTTTGAGTCAGTCAGAATTTAGTCCGTCGGATAGATTTGAAACATGTTCTATTTCTAGGTCCGCCGGATTTTTTCCCCCGAAAAACGAACTGATTAGCCCACACACGATCACATTGTCCAAAGGACTAATCCCGTCGGACCTAGTTTGCCGGAAAGTCCGGTCGTGTGTACGCGGCATAAGTGTAATTTCTGTCTGCTGCTTTGTCCCTCTGCTATCAGCATGAATCACTTCTGACAAGAGAAAAATGGTGACAGGGGAGGGAGCTCTAGCTGATTGACACCCTCAGCTATGTTCCTGTGTTCTGTGTAAAGGGGTGTGTCTCTTCCCTCCAATCAGCTCTCAGAGCTCTGCAGAGTGTAACTTCAGCTCCTCCCCCCCCCTTTTTTTTATAACAGCTCAGACAAGCTTTATAAATTCTGGACTTTGAATGAATATAGAAAAATGAAGGCCGCAGACAAACAGGTACAACTTATGTAGGAGGCTTTGTTTAATCTCTGTGTATCATGGGAGGCCAGTCATTTCACTGGGTATATGTAAGGGTTTACAACCACTTTAATTTACAGTGGATTTTCAGGAAGGAATGAAAGTATATCTAAGGCAAAAACTTTTTTTATTCATTCATTTTGAATAGAATAGGGCTTCAAATACTGTATGGAGAACAAAAAATTAGTGGTGAATCTTATGGACGACTAAGACAGGTTTTGGACATTTTCCAGGGTAATAAGCAAACTGTTGTCAAAGAAAGGTCATGGAAAGCTGGGCACTGCCATGGGGACGATTAAAGTGGTTCCAAAGCCTAAATTTTTTTTACCATAATGCATTCATTGCATTAAGGTAAACTATGTTTAGGCATCAATCCCCCCCCCCCCCTATACTTACCTGAGCCCTTATTCGCTCAACTGCTACGCACATCTTCAGCTCTTCTCTCCCCTCACTTCTTTGTCTAACTGGCTTTGCTGCGGCACCGGGAGCCATTGGCTCCCAGTGATGTCAATCAAAGCCAGTGACGAGGGAGTGGGGGACAGGGCTCGGGAGCAAGCACGCACGAGTGCCCCCATAGGAAGTGGCTTCCCGTGGGGGCACTGGACAGAGAGGAGGAGACAGGAGCACTGGCGGGGGGGCCTCAGAAGAGAAGCTTTGGGGCCTGCTCTGTACAATTCCATTCCATAGTAGCAGGAAATAAAATATACCTGCCCCCCAAAAAATCTAAAATTTAAACATTAAGCTCAAACACAGAAACATTTTTTTTTAACCCAACAGAAAGTAAAAAATGTTAATAAATGATTAACAAAGAAAAAAAAAACACAAAAAAGTAAAAAATTAATTATAAAAGACTGCAAGTTGTTGCTGAAACACACAAAAAGGTAGTTCTATAAGGCCTCATGCACACTGGACATTAAAATAACGTTATAAAAACGTCAGCAGGTTTGCAGTGAGTATTTCAACTTTTTTCAGCTTTTTTCAACTTTTTTCAGCTTTTTTCAAAGTTTTTGCAATAGCGTTTTTTTTTTTTCAATGGATCAAAAACGTTAAACGCTGGGGAGCAATGTTTTTGAGCACTTATCGACGTTTATCAGCGTTTATTAGCGTTAGAGCATTTTTACAGCTGAAAAACGTTTCTTAGGACCCACTAGTTTTTGCCCAAAACTGCTGATAACAGCCTATGTGTGCATGGACACATAGGATAACATGATGGGGAGTTTAATGACTGTAGAAAAAAACGTCTACTGCCAAAAACAGCTGCTTTAAAAACGTCCAAAAACGTCCAGTGTTCATGAGGCCTAAAGGACAGTTGGGTCTCTGAACAGAAAATACACAGGTTGGTATATGTAACCCACCACACTGCAATCCACAGTAAATCAGCAATTTATATATCACAATATAACAACCAAAGTCCATACACTGATCAAAATTCTAAATTTCAGTGTGTGGCCGTCTCTGTTTGATAGAAGTCAATTGACTTGACTTCTGTGGAATGGACAAGTTGGGTAACTGTTCTCAATCAGTGGTTGCAGCTACTGACCAGTGTATTCTGACAGCAGGGGGTGCCGCTGTCAGAATACAATTTCCCAGTGGAGGAGGTTCCTACATCCACATGGTTTGTGTGGATGGAAGAAACTGTTAGTTTTTAGTTTTTTTAACTATTGCTACATACAGTAGACTGTCAGCTCTACCTTCTCTGCTCCAACACACACTAGCAAATGGGTGCTGGGAACCTACCCTTTAATAGTATGGGGGCTGGTAAATAACAAAGCCCCAATAACCCCAGTTGGAAGGTCACAGTTGGAAGGTCAAGGTCATAAGGTCATTATGGGTCCTTTAAACCTTGTTTTGGCAAATTGCACCATGAATTCGCCAGCACTGCAAACCTTGGACCCACAGGATTCATAACAAAACCACCAAATGACAAAGCCAAACCTCATCCCTATTCCCATTTTGGTGACAATTATACATTTAGGGGGTTTTCTTATGTAGCACCCTCTAGAGAGGGCAGGATTGGAAATGAAACGCAGGCCAATGTAGAGGAGGGCTGGACATGACGGTGTGTCTATGACACACAGGGAGTGAGGTAGGGGGTGTGGCCAGGCAAGTGCAGGCCAGTAAGCAGCGGGGGGAGCGGCCATATAAATAGGGGGCGTGGCCAAGGGAAGGCAGTCTTGCAGGAGAGTCACACGAGGAGGCAGTTTTTTCCCACCCACCCTCCCTTATATAAGGCGATCGTTTTCGAGGTGTTAACGTTTTTGTTGTCGTTTCAGGATTGGAAGCAGTGGACGGAATGAAAACAAGGGGTTGGCGGTGTTTGTTTGTTGGTCAGTGACGGCAGCAGTGATGTAGGTGGTAAGTGTGTGGGGGGCTCATCATTAGATGGCCCCTCCAGTGTGTGGGGGGCTCATCAGTAGATGGCCCCTCTGGTGTAGTACATCAAATTTATTTTGATGATTACTCTTTGTTGCACTGCGGGAAAGGTGTTTGTCTCCGGGCGGTATAAGTGGAGGCCAGTTGGTTTTGGTTAATATCCCGCAGTGCCCCCTGGTGTTTTATATATATATATATATATATATATGCAGTTAATTTATATATATATATATATATATACACGTTATAGTTCTTAGCTCCGTCACTGACCAACAAATAGGGGTGTAACTGATTGTTTACAGTTGTTATATGTGTTGATATTTTATTATCATTATGGTATTTATGTTATTTGTTATTTATATTTTGAGAAATTGGAGTTATGTTTAATAAAAGACCGTTGCGGCCATTTACTCCAAAGTATGGTGTGGTCTATCATTTAAGGTTAAGTAAAGGGGGATTATAGGGCTGTATCAGCCTGGGGGTTATTATTATATAGGCTACACTAGTCAAGTGTGCTAGAAGTGTAAATAGTTTTTTTTGTGTAGTGTAGGTAAATTTCCAGGCTTGTGTCAGAGAACTTGTGCAGCAGGTGCTCATTCTTGTGCAGTAAGAACTCATTCCTATTCAGCAGCTGCTAATCCCCATTCACCAAGTGCTGATGCTAATGCACATGTGCAGAGTCACAGACCAAGACGAGCAAGGACTGGAATGGGCGCGTACATGTTAGTATGCACACGCATCCATAGATTCTGCCTATTTAAACTGAGAGTCTGCCTGGCTTCAGTGCTGGATTGTCTTCAGCTTTGGTTCCTGTACTCCTGACTCTTATCCATGTCTGCTGACCTTGTTCCTGACCAGGCTACGTCTGACAACTCTCTTGGATCACCCCTGCCTGCTATATCTGCTTCTTGCTTATGTTACCGACCCCGGCTTGGATTTATGACTACGGCTCCGCCTCCTGATTTGGTACCCCACCGCCAGCATGTTACCATCTTCTGCCTGTTCCCCACCTTGCAATTGATCTTCATTCTGCACTTGTCTGCCTGTCTCCCGCTGAACAAGGCTTGTGACCAGACTCCATGCCACCACTGGAAGGACTCCTGTGTCTTCAAGTTACAGCTCACTCCCACAGCTGCCAGGCACCTGCACCCTTCCACTGCCCTAGCAGTCCCTGTCTCCACTACCAGGGGTGCTTGGACAGGAATTGTGCAAGAGGCCACACTCATCATCTCAGGCTCCACAGTAAGGTACGTGACAGCTTGGCTGGCAGCCAAGCCTGTGTGTTTTCTGGGTCAGGGTTTGAGTGACTCAGGGAGGGCTGGATGACTCACAGGCAGCATTACTGAGACCTCTCCCCTATTTCCAGAATGTGCAGGAACCTTCTGGAAAGATGGGAGGAGAGGTGAAGTGGAGCTGCCTGGAGTATTCTGAGGGCCCTGACCAATGCCCTACTTAGATTGGCAGGGGGCAGGCCTCTTCAAATACTCAGAGTCAGCGTAGCTGGGGAATTTTTCAGGTGGAAGCTGGAGTGTTAGGCTGTCATGGCCTTGGAGGGAGCTCCCCAGTCTAGGGGTGGGGTGACCTTGGGCTTGGGCTCTGGTGCCGACAGGACCCTCTAATGACACACAGAGGTGTCCTGGACAAGAGGCACAGGTGCAGGGAGAGGACAGCAGGAAAAAAATTGCCAGGCAAGTCTCCAGGAGAAACAACGGGAACAGCCAAGTGGGCTGGTGAGTGACACACAGTTAAGCCCCATACACACGGTCGGACAATCCGCGGACCAGGTCGGTCGGATCCTGTCCGTCATACTTTGTCTGATGTTGGTTTTGCGTACACACGGTCGGACAAAGTTGTCGGAAAATCCGATCATTCTGAACGTGGTGACGTTTGTTGCCTACGACGGGACTACGTAGAGGCTAGTAGCCAATAGCTTTGGTCTTGTAATGTGATGTGAGCATGCGTAGCACTTTGTCCGGTCGGACAACCGTACACACGATCGGATTTGGTGTGATCGGACCGTGTTGTCGGCAAATCTTTCCAGCAGGAGATAAGACTTTGTCCGTCGGACAATCCGACGTACACTGTCCGATGGTGCATACACACGGTCTGATTTTTCAACAACATTGTCCGATCGGACAGAATCCATGAAAAAGTCCGACCGTGTGTATGGGGCTTAAGGAGGGTGGTCAACAGGACAAAAAAAAGAAATCTTTTGGATCCATACAATGATGAAAAACGGTGGCTCTAACCCCTCACCACTCTATCCAAAATATAAAGCAAAACGTTTTTGGTTACATTTTTAGCCCTTGAGAAGTTTCATTGGCTTGTATTTAAATGTGCATTACATGGTGCTTGCTGATCTTATGAGTAATAACGAGGTCCATTGAAAGCAGCTGATTGCACGTAGAGTCTGTCACTAATTGTATGTCTCTCCTGAATGGAAGGTAATCAGCGTCTATTTGTATATCCAGGTATTAGGTCTCTGTGTGACAATATACAAAATTGCTAGAACCTTTTAAATGCAGAATATAAATATAATTATATCGCAATTATCTCTTTATTTTTAGGTCTCAAGTCAAGGTCTGAAGGGGGTAGTGTCTTCGTAAAAATTGCCTTCGTACCCCAGCCAGGCTCAGACTAATGTCATTGGCTTATAGTCACGTCTGAAAACAGAATAAGGCCTCATGCACATGAAGCTTTAGAAAAATTGACGTGCTTTTAGTAGCTTTTTGCATTGGCGTTAAAGCGGAGCTCCACCCGCACCAAAAATATTAAAAGTCAGCAGCTACAAATACTGCAGCTGCTGACTTTTAATAAATGGACACTTACCTGTTCCAGGTTCCAGCGGTGTCGGCAGAATGTGACGAGCGACCGCTCGTCTCTCGGCTGCCCCACCGCCATCATCTGTCAGGGAATCAGGAAGTGAAGACGCAACGTCTTCACTGTCCGGTTCCCTACTGCGCATGCACGATTCGCGCTGCGCGTCTCTATTGGTCCCTGTTGTGTCCTGGGAACTGTGTTTCCCAAGACACAACCGGGCATCCTCGGATATGGGCGGGGCAGCTCCGGATATCTCGTCCCGGAAGTGGGTGCAGATACCTGTATTATACAGGTATCTGCACCCCCCCCTCCCCCTGAAAGGTGGCAATTGTGGCACCAGAGGGGGGGGGGGGAATCCGATAAGCGGAAGTTCCACTTTAGGGTGGAGCTCCGCTTTAATGCGCGTTTAGCCGCGCTAGCTTTTAGCAGCGTTTCTCTGCCTCTATTCAAAATCAATGGTTCCCTGTGGGAGCCCATTGATTTGAATAGAAGTCGCACCAGACGTCGGATCATGATGATCCAACTTGCGGCACAGCTTGTGTGCTGAGGATCTTGAAGAGGAACCCCTCGCCAAAATTACAAAAAAACTGCCATGGGGTTCCCCCCCAAGACGATACCAGACCCTTAGGTCTGGTATGATGTTAAGGGGAACCCCCACGCCCCAAAAAACGGCATAGGGTCCCCCCCAAGATCCTTACCAAACCCTTATCTGAGCATTATCATTGATAATGTTAGCTATAACGAAACGCGTCTGAGGGTTAACGTGCTGACGTCACCACGCGAAACAGGACGGGAGCGTCTATGTGTTTGTAGCCGGCCGGCTCTGCAAATTTTAAAACTCTGCTGTTTTATCTCTACAAGTTTGTAAGTGCAAACTTTTTACTTTTAATAAACCTTTTTAGTACTATATTACGCCATGGTCTATATGCTTTTTCCCCTGGGTACTGGCTAAAAGCTCCTTGTCTACAACCGGCACACTCCAGGCTGTGGAGGATTCCTTGCTTTCTGATCGTAGTATATGCTTCCCCTATCTGGGATTGTGGTAAGGAGACAGCCTATCTGATGAGAGTGCATGTTTGCTGGCTTGTGTTTTTCTCTCTGGTAAGGAGGCACTTTGTAAGATAAGTTTTTACGGATCACACGGATGCACTTCACTGCTCTGGATTAAGTGGGAGATCTTTTGGAAAGGACCTTCTGATTTATTTGTGTTTTTTATTCTTTGGCATCTGGTAAGGAGGCCCTCTAAGAGGTGGTGGTGCACATTTATATTAATTTTCCGTCACGGGTGTCTTTAAAATTTGGCACTCAATCTATTCACCCAGTCTTTTAGTGACACATCTCTTGCAAAGTGTAGCAGTATTATGCTATGGTGTATTTTCTGCTTTTTTCCGGTAATGCGTAACCTTATCGTGTGAGCATCACATTTGGGAAGAGACGAGTACTACACTACATTTCTTGCTGTGCTTTCTTCTAACAACCCGGATCATCAACCCAGGCTGGGTTAAAGCCATATGCAATTTTTTGGCTTACATCTGGTAAGCATGCTTATTCAAGAGCAGGGATCAATACTGCTGAAAAATATTATTTCTGCTGAGAGATATCATCTTCACTAAAAGAAACAGTTTTTTTGGATTGGTTTATATTTCCTACCTCCATATAGACTCTATGAGCGCGATTTTTTTCTTTATATTATATCTGAGCATGCAGCCCAGCAGGTCAGGAAAGGGGAGGGAGTGAGTGAGTGCCCCGCCCCCTCCTGGACCATACCAGGCCCCCCTACCCCAAAGCACCTTGTCCCCATGTTGGAAACAAGAGCCTCTTCCCGACAACCCTGGCCAGTGGTTGTTGGGGTTTGCGGGTGGGGGGGCTTATCGGAATCTGGAAGCCGACTTTAACAAGAGGGCCCCCGGATGACAGCCCCCCACCCTACCCATTCACCCAAAAAAAAAGTGTCAAGAATGAAAACACTACACAGGTTTTTAACCACTTCAGCCCCGGACCAATTGGCAGCCAAAGGACCAGGCCCCTTTTTGCGATTCGGCACTGCGTTGCTTTAACTGACAATTGCGCGGTCATACGACATGGCTCCAAAACAAAATTGGCGTCCTTTTTTTCCCACAAATAGAGCTTTATTTTGGTGGTATTTGATCGCCCCTGCGGTTTTTATTTTTTGCGCTATAAACAAAAATAGAGCGACAATTTTGAAAAAAAATGCAATATTTTTTGCTTTTTGCTATAATAAATATCCCCAAAAAATATATAAAAAAAAATTTTTTTTTTCCTCAGTTTAGGCCGATACGTATTCTTCTACATATTTTTGGTAAAAAAAAGTCGCAATTAGCGATTATTGATTGGTTTGCGCAAAAGTTATAGCGTTTACAAAATAGGGGATAGTTTTATAGCATTTTTATTAATATTTTTTTTTTTTACTAGTAATGGCGGCGATCAGCGATTTTTATTGTGACTGCGACATTATGGCGGACACATCGGACATTTTTTGACACATTTTTGGGACCATTGTCATTTATACAGCAATCAGTGCTATTTAAATGCATTGATTCCTGTATAAATGACAGTTGTAGTGAAGGGGTTAACCACTAGGGGGAGGGGAGGGGTTTTGGGCTGTGACATGTGTGTTTTTTTTACATTAGGGGGCGGGGCTGACGTCTGACGTCATTGATCGGCTTTCCCGATGACCGGGAACAGCCAATCAATGACAGGCAGAGTAGGAAGCGCGGGGAGAGTTTTGTTTACACATACCTCTCCCCGTTTTTCAGCTCCGTGACCCGATCGCGGGACACCAGCGGCGATCGGGTCCGCTGGTCCCGCGGCCACGGAGCTCCCGACCGGGTCGCGAGCGCGCCGCTGGCGGCACGCACGGGATCCACGGGCAGGCATTTAAAAATTCCCGTACAGGTACGGGATTTTGCCTGCCCGTGCCATTCTGCTCACGTATATGTACATGAGGCGGTCGGGAAGCGGTTAAAGGAATTTATTAAGGCAGCCTGGTGTTTCTTCTGATTTCCTCTCTGTCTTCTCCCCCTCTCCAGTTCTTCTCCTCTCTGCACTGTCTTCTCCCCCTCTCCAGTTCTTCTCCTCTCTGCACTGTCTTCTCCCCCTCTCCTGTTCTTCTCCTCTCTCCGCTGTCTTTTGCCTCTGTCGGGTCTCCTCTCTCCTCTGTCTTCTCCCTCTGTTCTTCCTCTGATGTTGTCTCAACGCTCTCTCCTGGTATAATGCTGGGTCCGCTGTGTGCCATTACTTTTATAGGCTTGGGGCATGACCAACCGGTGATTCCATTCAAAGGGCCTGCCCCTTATGATGTCAGTGCCACATCATGCATCGGGTGGTGACATCATAAGGGGTTGGGCCCTTGGGGTGACATCATTGGGTGGCCACGCCCCATGCTTATATAAGTAATGGCACACGCGGTGGACCCAGCATTACACTGGGAGAGAGCGCCGAGACAACATCCTTGTAAAAGGGGGCTTCCAGATTCCGAAAGGGGGGGGGGGCTGGTATGGTTGCATGCTCGGTTATGGATGGTATGGATCTTGGGGGGACCCCATGCCATTTTTTTGCAGTAGGGGTTCCCCTTAAAATCATACCAGACCGAAAGGTCTGGTATCGTCTTAGGGGGGAATCCCACTCCAGTTTTTCCTTTCATTTTGGCGAGGGTTCCCCTTCAAGATCCTCAGCACACAAGCCGCGCCGCAAGTCGGATCATCATGATCTGACTTCTGGTGCCACTTCTATTCAAATCAATGTGCTTCCATAGGGAAACATTGATTTTTCTCTTTTTCAGACCATTCTCTGTAAACCCGAGAGATGGTTGTGCGTGAAAATCCCAGTAGATCAGCGATTTTTGAAATACTCAGACCAGCCCGTCTGGCACCAACAACCATGCCACGTTCAAAGTCACTTAAATCCCCTTTCTTGCCCATCCTGATGCTCGGTTTGAACTTCAGAAAGTCATTTTCACCACATATAGATGCCTAAATGTATTGAGTTGCTGCCATGTGATTGGCTAATTAGCAATTTGTGTTACCAAGCAATTGAACAGGTGTACCTAATAAAGTGTCCGGTGAGTATATATTATTCTTGCATTTATTCATCCATTTACTGTCAAGTTATTAACCAATGGCAGATATTAAGGAATAAATCACCCCAAATTAGAATTAAGAGACAAGAGGCTGTAGTCCTGCTCATGAGCTTGTTGAATGTTGACGGGATTAGACAAAACTTGAATTAAAGCCCAATGCCAGCCAAAACGTTCATGTTTTGAATTGAGTGGAAAAGGGTTAGAACCTTTTATTTCAAGAGTCCAATAAAAATCCATAAACACAATCAATGCATTTCAGGGACCTTCAATTGGTCCCTTCATCAGGGCTTGCAATAAAGTTGCAAACGCAGCTCCCTTTGAGGGAGCTTCCCAGAAGCACCTATAGGACTTGAAGTGTGTTAGTTCCATTACACACAAAGAGCTATACTTTGTTCCCAGAAGCACCTATAGGACTTGAAGTGTGTTAGTCCCATTACACACACAGAGCTATATTTTCTTCCCAGAAGCACCTATAGGACTTGAAGTGTGTTAGTCCCATTACACACACAGAGCTATATTTTCTTCCCAGAAGCACCTATAGGACTTGAAGTGTGTTAGTCCCATCACACACACAGAGCTATATTTTTTCCCAGAAGCACCTATAGGACTTGAAAGTGTGTTAGTCCCATTACACACACAGAGCTATATTTTCTTCCCAGAAGCACCTATAGGACTTGAGTGTGTTAGTCCCATTACACACACAGAGCTATATTTTCTTCCCAGAAGCAACCTATAGGACTTGAAGTGTGTTAGTCCCATTTACACACACAGAGCTATACTTTGTTCCCAGAAGCACCTATAGGACTTGAAGTGTGTTAGTCCATTACACACACAGAGCTATTTTTTCTTCCCAGAAGCACCTATAGGACTTGAAGTGTGTTAGTCACCATTACACACACAGAGCTTTATTTTCTTCCCAGAAGCACCTATAGGACTTGAAGTGTGTTAGTCCCATTACACACACAGCCCCCCCCCCCCCTGCTATATTTTCTTCCCAGAAGCACCTTAGGACTTGAAGTGTGTTAGTCCCATTACACACACAGAGCTATATTTTCTTCCCAGAAGCACCTATAGGACTTGAAGTGTGTTAGTCCCATTACACACACAGAGCTTATATTTTCTTCCCAGAAGCACCTATAGGACTTGAAGTGTGTTAGTCCCATCACACACACAGAGCTATATTTTCTCCCAGAAGCACCTATAGGACTTGAAGTGTGTTCGTCCCATTACACACACAGCTCCTATATTTTGTTCCCTGAAGCACCTATAGGACTTGAAGTGTGTTAGTCCCATTACACACACACAGAGCTATATTTTCTTCCCAGAAGCACCTATAGGACTTGTAGTGTGTTAGTGGCAGGCAGGCAGAGCTCCTATACACACACAGAGCTATATTTTGTTCCCAGAGGCACCTATAGGACTTGAAGTGTGTTAGTCCCATTACACACACAGAGCTATATTTTCTTCCAGAAGCACCTATAGGACTTGAAGTGTGTTAGTCCCATTACACACACAGAGCAATATTTTCTTCCCAGAAGCACCTATAGGACTTGAAGTGTGTTAGAAGCATCACCCACAGGACTTATATTTTGTTCCCAGAAGCACCTATAGGACTTGTAGTGTGTTCGTGGCATCACACAGAGCTCCTATATTTTGTTGCCAGAAGCACCCACAGGACTTCTAGTGTGGTTAGTGGCATCACACAGAGCTCCTCTATTTTCTTTGCAGAAGCACCCATAGGACTTCTAGTGTGTTAGTGGCATCACACAGAGCTCTACTATTTTCTTCTCAGAAGCACCCACAGGACTTCTAGTGTGTTAGTGGCATCACACAGAGCTCCTCTATTAGCTTTGCAGAAGCACCCACAGGACTTCTAGTGTGTGTTAGTGGCATCTCACAGAGCTCCTCTATATTCTTTGCAGCAGCACCCATAGGACTTCTAGTGTGTTAGTAGCATCACACAGAGCTCCTCTATTTTCTTTTCTTGCATAAGCACCCACAGGACTTCTAGTGTGTTAGTCCCATCACACAGAGCTCCTCTATTTTCTTCCCATAAGCACCTATAGGACTTGAAGTGTGTAGTGGCATCACACAGAGCTCCTCTATTCTTTGCAGAAGCACCTATTGGACTTCTAGTGTGTTAGTGGCACACAGAGCTCCTATATTTTCTTTGCATAAGCACCCACAGGACTTCTAGTGTGTTAGTGGCATCACACACAGAGCTCCTCTATTTTCTTTGCAGAAGCACCCACAGGACTTCTAGTGTGTTAGTGGCATCACACAGAGCTCCTCTATTTTCTTTGCAGAAGCACCCACAGGACTTCTAGTGTGTTAGTGGCACACAGAGCTCCTCTATTTTCTTTGCAGAAGCACCCACAGACTTCTAGTGTGTTAGTGGCATCACACAGAGCTCCTATATTTTCTTTGCAGCAGCACCCACAGGACTTCTAGTGTGTTAGTGGCATCACACAGAGCTCCTCTATTTTCTTTGCAGAAGCACCCACAGGACTTCTAGTGTGTTAGTGGCATCACACAGAGCTCCTCTATTTTCTTTGCTTCTGCACCCACAGGACTTCTAGTGTGTTAGTGGCATCACACAGAGCTCCTCTTTTTCTTTGCAGAAGCACCCACAGACTTCTAGTGTGTTAGTGGCATCACACAGAGCTCCTCTATTTTCTTTGCAGAAGCACCCATAGGACTTCTAGTGTGTGTTAGTGGCATCACACAGAGCTCCTATATATTCTTTGCAGCAGCACCCACAGGACTTCTAGTGTGTTAGTGGCATCACACAGAGCTCCTCTATTTTGTTTGCACAAGCACCCACAGGACTTCTAGTGTGTTAGTGGCATCACACAGAGCTCCTCTATTTTCTTTGCAGAAGCACCCATAGGACTTCTAGTGTGTTAGTGGCATACACAGAGCTCCTCTATTTTCTTTCAGAAGCACCCACAGGACTTCTAGTGTGTTAGTGGCATCACACAGAGCTCCTCTATTTTTTTTGCAGAAGCACCCACAGGACTTCTAGTGTGGTTAGTGGCATCACACAGAGCTCCTCTATTTTCTTTGCAGAAGCACCCAGGACTTCTAGTGTGTTAGTGGCATCACACAGAGCTCCTCTATTTTCTTTGCAGAAGCACACACAGGACTTCTAGTGTGTTAGTGGCATCACACAGAGCAGCACCCACAGGACTTCTTGTGTTTAGTGGCATCACACAGGACTTCTAGTGTGTTAGTTGCATCACACAGAGCTCCTCTATTTTCTTTGCAGAAGCACCCACAGGACTTCTAGTGTGTTAGTGGCTCACACAGAGCTCCTCTATTTTCTTTGCAGAAGCACCCATAGGACTTCTTAGTGTGTTAGTGGCATCACACAGAGCTCCTATATATTCTTCTCAGCAGCACCCACAGGACTTCTAGTGTGTTTGGCATCACACAGAGCTCCTATATTTTCTTTGCAGAAGCAGCAATAGGACTTCTAGTGTGTTAGTGGCATCACACAGAGCTCCTCTATTTTCTTTGCAGAAGCACCCACAGGACTTCTAGTGTGTTAGTGGCATCACACAGAGCTCCTCTATTTTCTTTGCAGAAGCACCCATAGGACTTCTTAGTGTGTTAGTGGCATCACACAGAGCTCCTATATTTTCTTCTCAGCAGCACCCACAGGACTACGACTACAATGGCTGGAAGACCGCCAAGGGGAGGCAGAGCGTGCAGAGCCAAGAACACAGGGCAGGCAGGCTCTGTTTCTAGTGGACGTGGCCGTGGACGTGGACGTGGTCGTGCATCGTCATCAGCACGTGGCCATGGGACACGCGCGTCTTTGTTTTCGGCAGCTGGACATGTGGAGCCGCATCATGCTGAAGGCTTGGTAGAATGGATGACCAAGCCCTCCTCATCCTCTCATCCTCTCTCACCCAGGCTCAGGGTACTGACAGAGCATCATCAGCCACCCCTTCCCTAGACCCACCATGTCCTCCTGAGGAGTCCCCCGAACTCTTTGAGCACAGTGTTGGGTACATGCTCCAGGAGGATGCCCAACGATTCGAAGGCTCGGATGACGATACCCAGCTTGAGGAATCTGGCAGTACAGTTCCACCAGCTGCAGCTTACTGCCAGGTTTGCTCTAGTGGTGAAGAGGGAGGGGATGATGAGGTCACTGACTCCACGTGGGTGCCTCAAGGGAGAGAGGATGAGGAGGAGGACGAGGAGGAGGAGGATGCGGCGTCACATGTCCAACGAGGCAGGATGCCCCCTGGAGGCCAGGTAGAGGCCAGCACAGCAACTGTACAACACCGCAGAGCTCCGCCTGTGCAGGGCTCTGCCTCTGCACGTTATCAGAAAAGTTCTTTGGTGTGGGCCTTTTTTGAGACGAGTGCAGCAGATCGCACCACTCTATTTGCAATATTTGTCTCAAGCGTATCTCGCGTGGCCAAAACATCAGCCGCTTGGGCACGACAAGCATGACCAGACATATGGCGACCTGCCAAGCAGCTCGTTGGCAGGCACACATAAAAGACCCACACCAAAGAACTAAGCGGACCTCTCCTTGCTCCTCCTCAGCTGGGATCTCCATCCCCACTACACCTTCAGTCCTCTCTGAAAGCTGCTCTGAGAGGACTGAAGGTGTAGAATTCGGTGTGTCACAACCAAGTACTTGCAGTACACCGACGTCCGAATGCAGCAGGCAAATTTCCCTGCCCCAGCTGCTGGACCGTAGAAAGAAGTACACTCCCAGCCATCCACATGCCCAGCGGTTGAATGCTAGCCTTGCTAAATTGCTAGCACTTCAACTGCTGCCTTTTCAGTTGGTAGACTCGGCCCCCTTCCGTGAGTTTGTTCAATGTGCGGTTCCTCAGTGGCAGGTTCCCAAACGCCACTTTTTCTCGCGGAAGGCGATTCCGTCTCTCTACCGGCATGTGGAGGGCAATGTCCATGCCTCGCTGGACAGGGCGGTCAGCGGTAAGGTGCATATTACCGCTGACTCATGGTCCAGCAGGCATGGACAGGGACGGTACCTTTCTTTCACGGCCCATTGGGTCACTCTATTGGCAGCTGGGAGGGATGCAGGACAAGGTGCAGTAGTGTTGGAGGTTGTTCCGCCACCACGCCTCCAAAACGCGACTACTGCTACTGGTTGTGACACACCTCTCTCCTCCACCCCCTCCTCTTCTTCTTCCTCCAGTGCTCTGTCCTTGGAACCAGCGGTGCTCCGTAGGCGTACAAGGGGCTACGCAAGTACGCAGGCAAAAAAGATGCCATGCCGTGCTTGCGCTGGTGTGTTTGGGGGACAGGAGCCACACTGGGCCAGAGGTTCTGGCAGCTCTGCAGGGGCAGGCCGAGAGGTGGTTGACGCCACGTCAGCTTAAGCCAGGAATGGTCGTTTCTGACAATGGCACCAACCTCCTCTCCGCCCTGCGACAGGGGCAGCTCACCCATGTGCCCTGCATGGCTCACGTCCTCAACCTGGTGGTGCAGCGGTTCTTGGGCAGGTTCCCAGGCTTACAGGATGTCCTGAGGCAGGCCAGGAAAGTCTGTGTGCATTTCCGCCGATCTTATAATGCCAGTGCTCGGCTGACTGAGCTGCAAAAGGAGCTGAACCTGCCCAAGAACCGCCTAATATCTGACATGCCCACCAGGTGGAACTCAACGTTGGCCATGCTGCAGCGACTGCACACGCAGCAGAGGGCCATCAATGAGTACCTTTGCGACTACGGCACCAGGACAGGGTCAGGGGAGCTTGGGTTTTTTTTCCCACGTCAGTGGAGCATGATCAGGGATGCATGCACTGTCCTCTCACCATTTGAGGAGGCCACGAGGATGGTGAGCAGTGACAGTGCATGCATCAGTGACACTGTCCCTCTTGTCCACCTGTTGGAGCATACGCTGCGTGGGATAATGGACAGGGCACTTGAGGCAGAACAGAGGCAGGAAGAGGAGGACTTCCTTGCCTCTCAAGGCCCCCTTTATCCGGACAGTGTTCCTTCTGTCCCACCCATCACACAGGAAGAGGATGAGGAGGAGGAGGAGGAGGAGGAGGAGGAGGATTGTGTGAGCATGGAGGTGGAGCCTGGCACTCAGCATCAGCAGCAGCAGTCTTTTAGGGATGATGTACAGTCCCAACAAGCCAGTGGACTTGTACGTGGCTGGGAGGAGGTGGCTGGCGATCATGTCATCCTCAGTGACCCAGAAGACTCCGGACCGAATGCCTCAGCTAACCTACGCTGCATGGCCTCCCTGATCCTGCAAAGCCTGCGGAAGGATCCTCGTGTTCTTCGGATCAAGGAGAGGGACCATTACTGGCTGGCCACTCTCCTTGATCCGCGGTACAAGGGTAAGGTTGCGGACCTTATCTTGCCGTCGCAGAGGGAGCAGAGGATGAGACATCTCAGGGAGGCCTTGCAGAAAGGTCTGTGCAACGCGTTCCCAGAAACTGGGAGGCTACAAACTCCTGGTCCTGGGCGACGAGTTGCTGAGGCTTCGGTCAGTGGCAGAAGGAGCGGTGGGGAAGGTGGACGTCTGACCGATGCGTTCAGACAATTTTTTAGTCCGCAGCCCCAAGGTATGATCGGTTCCAGCAACCATCGCCAGCGTCTGATATACATGGTGCAGGAATACCTTGGGGCAAGGTCAGACTTGGACACCTTTCCCACCGAAAATCCTCTGGCTTACTGGGTCCTGAGGATGGATCACTGGCCAGAGCTTGCACAGTATGCAATTGAGCTACTGGCCTGTCCTGCCTCCAGCGTTCTTTCCGAACGCACATTCAGTGCTGCTGGAGGATTTGTGACTGATCATAGGGTGCGCCTGTCCACCGCCTCGGTTGATCGACTGACATTCATCAAAATGAATCAGTCTTGGATCACCACCAGCTACCAGGCACCTGAGGCGGATATAACCGAATAATTTTTAATGTCACATCCCTTCAAGACTGCCTATGCTGATGCTGAGTGACTGTCCTCTTATGTTCACTGACTATCCTCTTCCTCCTCCTCAATGATCCATGCCACAGCACCAGTGCCTAAGGCACAATTTTTCAGCCCCTGTTTAACAGGGGCGTGTACTTACAATTTTTTAAAAAAAAATGCTTCGCAACACGTGTGACTGCTGTGCTCCAAGTACAGTCTCTGTGAGGGCCGTGTTGCAGTGTTGTGGCACCAGCACCAGTGCCTAAGGCACAATTTTTCAGCCCCTGTTTAACAGGGGCGTGTACTTACAATTTTTAAAAAAAATGCTTCGCAACACGTGTGACTGCTGTGCTCCAAGTACAGTCTCTGTGAGGGCCGTGTTGCAGTGTTGTGGCACCAGCACCAGTGCCTAAGGCACAATTTTTCAGCCCCTGTTTAACAGGGGCGTGTACTTACAATGATTTAAAAAAAATGCTTCGCAACACGTGTGACTGCTGTGCTCCAAGTACAGTCTCTGTGAGGGCCGTGTTGCAGTGTTGTGGCACCAGCACCAGTGCCTAAGGCACAATTTTTCAGCCCCTGTTTAACAGGGGCGTGTACTTACAATTTTTAAAAAAATGCTTCGCAACACGTGTGACTGCTGTGCTCCAAGTACAGTCTCTGTGAGGGGTTGCAGTGTTGTGGCACCAGCACCAGTGCCTAAGGCACAATTTTTCAGCCCTGTTTAACAGGGGCGGGTAATTACAAATCTTGATCTAATAGTTCACAGCAGGGCCCATTCCTGCGCCCACCAAGAGTAACTATGAGGGCCTACAGTCTTGTGGCAACACCGTCCACCACCACCGCCAAAGGCCCAATTTTTCTGCCTGTTCATCAGGTGCTTGCAATTACAAATCTTGATCTAATAACTCACAGCAGGGCCCATTCCTGCGCCCACCAGTCTTGTGGCTACACCAACATCTAATAGGGCAAATTTCTGCAGAGTATATACGCCAGGCCCCTACTTTCAAACATCCAACTTACAAACGACTCCTACTTGCAAATGGAAAGAGAAAACAGGAAGTGAGAGGAAATCTACCCCTAGGAAGGGAAATTCTATCCTGTTAGATTTAATTTGGGAAAAAGGTATCTCCTCTCTACTGATACTTTATCACCAATCCTTGTTTCAATTAAAACCCCACTTTTCCAAAAACATTTATCATTGGGACGGAAAGTGAGGTGACATGTTCTGAACAGATGTGCAAAGACAGCAAATGTTACAGGGGTGATAACCCCTCCCTATGTTCTCCAAAAAGCTTAAAAATAGATTTTTTTGGGATGGAGCTACACTTCATAATGTACCTGTTCAGATTCTACTTAAGATCAAACCTAAAGCCGCAAGTGGTTTTAAATGGCTTCTTTTTTTCCTTTACAAATGTCATTTTTGTGCAAGGACAGTTCTAAACACGGGAAACACATGCCACTTCACAGGCATACTTTGGACACCCCCCAGGTACCATATTTAAAGGAAAATGTCACTTTTTTTTTTTTCACTTTATGCATCATTAAAATGACTGCTCCCGAAAAAACGTTAGTTTTTAAAAGTTCTTTTTGCATTGATATATGTCCCCTGGGGCAGGACCCGGGTCCCCAAACCTGTTTTATGACATTAACATGCATATTGGCCGTTGTAATTAGCACTTTTGATTTCGAACGTTCGCGTCCATTATAACGTATAGGGTTCGAAAATTTCGCGCGAACTTTCGGTCCGTTCGAAGGTTCTGGTTCGAACCGAACCCGGGGGTGTTCGGCTCATCCCTAGTCTTGTGATATTAGCAGATATAGTTCTTGGCAGTAGATTGTTGTAGCAACAGGTCACAATTGCCATCTGTTTTT
Organism: Lithobates sylvaticus; assembly: GCA_028564925.1. NCBI lineage: Eukaryota > Metazoa > Chordata > Amphibia > Anura > Ranidae > Lithobates > Lithobates sylvaticus. Next base: position 600,681,941 of record CM053027.1, on the reverse strand, counting down.
CCTTTGGGGCATTTCTTTTCATTTCTTGCTGTATTTGATAGGTGTCAGACAGAACAAGAAGTATAAGGGAATCCCCTAGTGGGGACACTGTGAACAATATAAGCACATTTTCAAGTAGGGTGTGGAAAGTTTAGAACTGTTACCACGACTGTATTGCTGTCTGCACCTCCTTTAGGCTCGATTCACTTCTATGCATTTTGCTTTTGAGCGTTTTTGCAGTGCTTTTTGCGGTGCTTGCCGCGTTTTTGGACATGCGTTTTTACTGCGGTTTTGCGTTTTTTTTTCAACATTTTTTTTTTACACTGTGGTTGCTTAGCAACCAGCTATATACAGTGTAAAAAAAAAATACGCAAATCGCGGCAAAATCGTGGCAAAAACGCGTTGCGTTTTGGATGCGGGTCCATTGACTTCTATTACATGCAAAACGCTGAATTTTGCATGAAAAAAAGTCCCAGACCCTTTCCAAAAACGCAGAGTCACAAAAATGCATTGATCTGAACATGTTTCATAGGAACCCATGTTAAAAAAATGTCCTTGCATTTCTGCAAAATGCAAAATGCATCAAAAAACGCGTTAGTGTGAATCAAGCCTTAGAAGATTTTTTCTAATTTTCAGTAGTATTTGATGAGTGTCAGAACAGAAAGTAAGGCTGGATTCACACCTAGGCATTTTTTGTGCTTTTTGCATTTTGCAGATTTGCACTACAACTTCTTGTAGTTCTTCAGCCCACTGAGCTCCCGGTCTCTCACTAGACCCGCTGATTCACTGCCACTGAATCCCTTGAGTTCCTCCAATCTTTACGGTAGTACCTTCCTCAAGCTTCTCTCCTGGGTCCCTAGCTTGGCACTCCTGATACTTCTCAAGCTTCACCCCCGCTGGCCTGCTCGGTCCATGACTTGACACACAAGGCTGCTCAGCAAGTGTCACCTCTGCTGGTTGGGTCCCTGATTTGATCACCGTCTGAAGTTTCCCGATTCTCCACCGTGCCCGTTCAGTGAGAATGTGACTCCGGCACTTGCTTCAGTTACTCACTGTGGTCCCTGGTAATAAGGAGGATGGTCCCTTTGTTGGCGACAGCTTCCCCTCTACCTCCGACCACTGACAGTTTCTCCGGCCGGCAGAACCGTCACTTCTGGTTGGATTGCAAGCTGCAATCCCAACTCTGCGCTGCTCTCTTGCTTCTGGATAGACCTTAGACAATCTTGCAGCCAGATGTCCCCAGGGTCTCCGGCCTAGCAGCCCGGGCAGTACAATACACGTCCACCCAGACAGCCTTTCAGGTGGCACAGAACACAGATCACCTGACTCCACCCAAATTTATAGGTTCTCCCAGCAGGCCAAGGAATCCAAGAAAACCCCTGCTCATTGGCTGAGATACCCCATATACCCATAACCTGACCTTGAGTTGCCCTTCTCATATCTAGTACCACCAAGTACCCGGCCACCTAGTGGTAGAAGAGGAAAGTGCAAAAAGGCAACAGCAAGGAGGGGGGTGGTTGTTTGCCACCCCCACCCCAGAACAAAAAACTACCAGTCACCACTGATGCCAATAGGTAGAGAGAGCAGAGTGACAGAGAGATGGGCTTATCAGTCTGCTGCTTCTCCTTTCACTGTCCAGTCACAGGTTGGGGAGGGACAAGACCTGTAAGTGGAACTGAACTTCAGCAGAGAAAAATCAGCTCTCCTGCTGTGCCAGAGTGTACTGTTTGTGGCAGAGCTGTGCAAATGTAGAACTGGATGGAAAAAAAATGTAAATTCTTTGTTGGGTAAAACAACTTCCTTATATGTACTTTATCTGTGAATTTAGCTGTTTGCAGCCATGTATAAAATGCAAACGATGAATAAAGTCTGAAGGTGTGCTAGGAATACACCGTGACTGACAAGCCTTCCTCGATAATGGTAACTTTACTGTCTTGTGCCCTGCAGATATTTCCTAATAGGCTTGGTAAGAATAAACATTTCTCAGTACTGCCGGAGACCTCCTGATTGACCTGTATGAACATATTCATGCATCCGCTACTATACAATTCCCTGCAGCCTCCAGCCAACGACAGCGATTATCCGCAGAGAATGTAACGCCACGGGTTAGTAAATAGGAGGTTGTGACCTCATGGATGACAAGCTGGTCTGGGATTGAAATAGCATCAGTCAAAGGGAAATTCTAACGTCATGCATGTTGGCAGAGTGGAGGGAAGACAGTAGCCAAAGGCAATTTTTCAGGCAAGATACAGAATGTTACACTTATCGGAAAGATTATGTTTTCAAATACAGTATCTCACAAAAGTGAGTACACCCCTCACATTTTTGTAAATATTTTATTCTATCTTTTCATGTGACAACACTGAAGAAATGACACTTTGCTACAATGTAGAGTAGTGAGTGTACAGCTTGTATAACAGTGTAAATTTGCTGTCCCCTCAAAATAACTCAACACACAGCCATTAATGTCTAAACCAGCAACAAAAGTAAGTACACCCCTAAGTAAAAATGTCCAAATAGGGCCCAATTAGCCATTTTCCCTCACAGGTGTCATGTGACTCATTCGTGTTACAAGGTCTCAGGTGTCAATGGGCAGTAGGTGTGTTCATTTTGGTGTTATCGCTCTCACTCTCTCATACTGATCACTAGAAGTTCAACCTGGCACCTCATGGCAAAGAACTCTGAGGATGTGAAAAAAAAATTGTTGCTCTACATAAAGATGGCCTAGGCTATAAGAAGATTGCCAAGACCCTGAAATTGAGCTGCAGCACAGTGGCCAAGACTTACAGCGGTTTAAAAGGACATGTTCCACTCAGAACAATCCTCGCCATGGTCGACCAAAGGAGTTGAGTGCACATGCTCAGCATCATATGCAGAAGTTGTCTTTGGGAAGTAGACGTATGAGTGCTGCCAGCATTACTGCAGAGGTTGAAGGGGTGGGGGGGTCAGCCTATCAGTGCTCAGACCATACGCCGCACGCTGCATCAAATTGGTCTGCATGACTGTCGTCCCAGAGGGAAACCTTATATAAAAATGATGCACAAGAAAGCCTGCAAACAGTTTGCTGAAGACAAGCAGACTAAGGATATGGATTACTGGAACCATGTCCTGTGGTCTGATGAGACCAAGATAAACATATTTGGTTCAGATGGTGTGAAGCGTGTGTGGCGGTAACCAGGAGAGGAGTACAAAGACAAGTGTGTCTTGCCTACAGTCAAGCACGGTCACGATCCCCCCTGGTGCGCTGAACGTCCTTTCGGACAGGACACTGGACGAGGGGCAAGCCAACAGTTCCATTGCAAGTTGTGCAAGCTCTGGCCAGAGGTCAACCCTGCCCACCCAGTAGTCCAGGGGTTCATCACTTCTCAGAGCGTCCACATCGGCAATTAACCTGATGTAGTCGGACATCTGTTGGTCTAAGCGTTCCCTGATGCTGGATCCAGATGACACCTGTCGATGGGTCGGCTGAAAGAATGATCTCATATCAGAAGTGACCACCACATCTTCAAACCGCCCTCTTCTTGCAGGCGCTGTTGGATTGGTACCCGCAACTCTTTCTCTGGGAGTGGAAATTCCTCTGCCAGCGCACGCAAAAGCAGAATGCAGTATTTCTCTAAGCAAGGCCTGGAAGTGCTCTATTCTGACAGCCCTCTGTGATGGTGGTAACATTTACGCCATTTTGTGTGTGTACCGGGGTTCTAAGTATGTTGCCACCCAGTACTGGTCCTTGCCCTTTATTCTTTTTATACGGGGGTCCCTGTTAAAACACTGGAGCATGAAGGCCCCCATTTTCACTAAACTGGAAGCGGTGTGGTGGCCTGGCTCCTGCTCATCATCCAGGATAATGTCGTCCTCCTCGTTCTCCTCCCCCTATCCGCGGACAACAAAAGGGATCCCAGAAAGGTTTAAAGCATGCTTTTTTTGCTCCTCCTCATCCGCCCCGGCACCATCCTCCTCCGACTCCTCTTCAGTCTCCTGTTATTGACTTGTCTCAGATAGAGTAGCCCCCCCTTGAAATTCATCCAGCATTGCGACTTCCTCATCTTCCTGCTCCTGCTCCTCCACGGCTTGATCAATGACACAACGCAATACACGCTCCATAAAGTAGGCGTAAGGTACAATGTCACTGATGGCGCCATGGCTGCGACTGACCAGTTTGGTGATCTCATCAAATGGCCGCAGAAGTCTGCATGTGTCGCGCATGAGCAGCCACTGGCACGGTGAAAAAAAAACAAGCTCCCCAGAACCTGTTCTGCCGCAGAGTTCGTACAGGTAGTCGTTAACTGCGCGTTTCTGCTGGAGCAGCCTATCAAGCATATAGAAGGTTGAGTTCCATCGCGTCAGGCAATCACAAATAAGACGTCTGACCGGCAGATTGTGTCGCTGCTAAATGTCAGCAAGGCGAGCCATGGCCGTGTAAGATCTTCTGAAATGGGCCGAGATTTTCCTTGCCTGCCGCAAGACGTTCTGGACCCCAGGGTATTTGACAACGAAACGTTGCACGACCAAGTTTAAGACGTGTGCCATGCATGGCACATGTGTCATTTTGAACTGTATAGTAGAGACTAAGAGCTTATTGAAAAAAGGTGTGCAGACACAATATAGATCTACCATGAACTAAGCTAATTAATAACTATTTAAAGTGACAATAGTGAACCACATTTGGTTACCCATACATTACAACCATTATAATGTGAATAATTAAAATTAAAAATAGGTTACAGTGTGTTTATACAATCAATAATAACACCAGACACCTAACGTGACTCAGTGAGGTATAAATTAATTGTTACCCCAGAGATAATTAGCACACAAAATAGAGCTGACCGAGCTCTATTTAAATTATATAATATAAATATAACAAACCCTGTACCTTGTATCACAATGTGTACAACAAAAGTTAATGATCAAGCACTTGTGCCCAATCTAATATATAAAAAGTGCAAACCAACAAAATTGGCAAATAATCCCAATATCTTGGGTACATCCAAAAAACGTGAAAAATATTATATAAATTAGACAGTGTTAATTGATATAACGCAAAGTTCATATAGTAGTCCTTGCTGTAAAACGCCACAATCACTCCTGTAGATATAGCTTGTGCACCATCACCAGACAAATTCTCGATCCACCCAATGTGAGAACCAGCAGTATTAAATGGCCTCTTACCAAATGGAGTTAATTACTTTGTTTAGAAGCAATCAAATGCGCTTTCACAGGATTGTGCCTGTACACTGAGTGACAGGGGGGGGAACTGGGAGGAGAATTGTGACAGATTTTGTGCTGTGAGATGGAGGGTTTGTCATCGCCCGTCTGCCGAGTGGGTGATTAGAAGATCTGTTCAGACTGCCCCATATGGATTACATCCCATGTATTGACATTTAGTAAAGAGTTAATTAATAGAAAATACACCCATACATAGAATGGAGGCAGGAGATGTATATAAACTGTCTGGAGTGAATATACCATATGTAGTGACATCTTGTGGACCGTATGAGTAATACAGACGCCACATCCCATAGAGAATAATATAAAATTCATATAAAATATAAAATTCAATAAATTTAAAAGCAATATGCCGTAACAACCAGTTTGCGAGCAGTGAATGGTTTGATATAAAAGTTGATTTAATGACCAAATAGATATATACATCTGCATCTAGGTAATTAAAATAGTCAAATGTTGATTGAGAGGGTGATTTAAAAGCTATCCCATCTTACTGAATGGAAGATGTGGTTCCATAGATAGTATGACACAGTAGTGACATCTTGTGGATTTGATGAGTACTGCAGACTCTATACTCCATAGAAAAACAATATAAGGTCCTAATAAATAAGCCAACATATATTTTTTTTATAGTTGGTGGTTAGACATGGGCATGTTCACCTCCGCCCTTTACTAATCAAATGAGACAGAAAAAATCCGTGCCTATTGTAAGGGTTTATATTAGTCCCAGGATTAGACGTTGAAAAGTTATTTATTTAAAAAATTATGCAAATGAAGTCCCATATCTAATTAATACCCAGAAATATAAAATAAAGCCCCGTTTGGAGTCAGGGAATAATGAGGCAAAGTTACATCTAAAACATAGATAATTTATATTCCAACTGTGGGGGTTAATACTTATCAATTATGTATAGATTTTTTGCAGCTGTGACCGTGTTGTGAGCTTAACCGGGACTGAGGCTGTGCACACACTAAGTCGTCATTGGTTGGCCACTAATGAGGATCACTATATTAATCAGGTTATTCAGTGATCAGGTACGCCACCCTGAAGACGTGACAAACACGAAACGTGCGGCGGTAGGCGGTACCTGATCACTTTGTTATCTTTGGATGCACTATTGCTGGACTTCCTGTGATATTGGCTCTGGTTGTCTGGTGAGTGGAACGCACGCTAGAGACGCACGCCACGAGGGAAGGATCCGCTGCTCCATCGAACCTTTTAACATATCGCAAGCAGCCTCAGTGCCGGGTAGGCACTGGAAAATGTAAGTGAGCAATTGGCTGCTGTGTTTTTTTATGCTATTTTTTAAATAAAAACGTTATTACGCTATGAGGTGCGCCTCTCTTTATATTCCCATATATGTTTCCAATCCATTCCATCTGAGCTGGTCTGATAGAGGGAAGAGAGCCCTTGAGTGAGGGTGTGTCACTCAGTGTACAGGCACAATCCTGTGAAAGCGCATTTGATTGCTTCTAAACAAAGTAATTAACTCCATTTGGTAAGAGGCCATTTAATACTGCTGGTTCTCACATTGGGTGGATCGAGAATTTGTCTGGTGATGGTGCACAAGCTATATCTACAGGAGTGATTGTGGCGTTTTACAGCAAGGACTACTATATGAACTTTGCGTTATATCAATTAACACTGTCTAATTTATATAATATTTTTCACGTTTTTTGGATGTACCCAAGATATTGGGATTATTTGCCAATTTTGTTGGTTTGCACTTTTTATATATTAGATTGGGCACAAGTGCTTGATCATTAACTTTTGTTGTACACATTGTGATACAAGGTACAGGGTTTGTTATATTTATATTATATAATTTAAATAGAGCTCGGTCAGCTCTATTTTGTGTGCTAATTATCTCTGGGGTAACAATTAATTTATACCTCACTGAGTCACGTTAGGTGTCTGGTGTTATTATTGATTGTATAAACACACTGTAACCTATTTTTAATTTTAATTATTCACATTATAATGGTTGTAATGTATGGGTAACCAAATGTGGTTCACTATTGTCACTTTAAATAGTTATTAATTAGCTTAGTTCATGGTAGATCTATATTGTGTCTGCACACCTTTTTTTCAATAAGCTCTTAGTCTCTACTATACAGTTCAGAATATACAATTAATTAACCTATTAATTAATTTAGTATCTCATGTCGGTACTAGCGCCCCTCATTTAATTAAACTATCAATTAAATCATTTAGATTTCATAGGGAGCAGCTGTACTGGGTTTATAGTAATAATATTAGTATAGACCTTTTTGAATTATCCTAAGCGCGGAGCCAGACAAGCCAATGTGAGTGGCCGTCTATAATTTTTCATACATGTGTCATTTTGCCCTGTTTCAACGCGCTAAGCAGATTGGCACCGTTGTCGCACACCACTTTACCAACTGTCAAATTGAGCGGTGTTAGCCACTGATCTGTCTGTGAACGCAAAGCTGAAAGGAGTGCAGGGCCAGTGGCTCTTGGCTTCCAGGCACAACAGACATAGCACAGCATGGCAACGTCTCACCTGGCATGTCGAATAGGTTCTGGGGATCTTGGGCGGCTCAGCGGAAGAGACGCTAGCAGCGGAAAAGGAGGAGTCAGCCGAGGAGGAGAGGGAGGATGGAGGAGGAGAAGAAGAGGCAGGCCTGCATGCAATCTGTGGTGGTAAAACCAAATCTACACGGGTGCCACGGGCTACATGCTTGACGGCTGTCAGAAGGTTCACCCAGCGGGCAGTAAAAGTTATATACCTTCCCTGCCCGTGTTTGCTAGACCATGTGTCTGTGGTCAGATGTATCTTGGCACCGACACTGTGTGCCAGAGATACATTCACTTGCCGCTGAACATGGCCATATAGCTCTGGGATGCCCTTCTGTGAGAAATACTTCCTTTCGGGACCTTCTATTGTGGTGTTCCAATGGCCACAAATTTTCGAAAGGCCTCCGAGTCCACCAGTGTATATGGCAGTAGTTGGTGGGCTATCATTTCTGACAAGCCAGCGGACAACCGTTGGGCAAGAGGGTTATCCGGCATCATCATTTTTTTTTTTTTTTTTACGCTCTAACATTCGGCCCACGGAAGCCTGCCTTTTTCCAGAAAAACGTGAGGACGGCATGATGGAAGGTGGAGTCGAAGACAATTCTGAGGAGAAAGGAGAAGGAGAAGTAGAAGAGGCTGGATGGTGAGAGCCTGGAGTGTGGCTTTGTGGGTTCTGACAGCGTTGCTCCCACTGGGCTCGGTGATGGCAGCTCATGTGCCTTCTTAAGGCGGTCGTCCCTAGGTGAGTGTTGGGCTTACCGCGACTTATGTGTTGCATGCAAAGGCTGACGATGGCAACACTATTGTCAGCAGCGGACACGTTAAAAAAAGCCCACACTGCGGAGCCATGTGCCGGCGTCCTGGGAGCGCCAGATGTGACCGTACATGGTTGATGCCTCGCTCCTGATACATTAGCAGTCTGGTTTGTCCCTCCTGTGCAATGTAAGTTCTGCCTGCTTCTCCTCCCTATCTGCTGGTCCATCTCTCCCTCTGAACTCCCCTCCTCTTCCTCTCTTGTGGGCACCCACGTGACGTCCCTAGACACGTCATCATCGACGTCACCTTCCCCACCGATATAATTAGAGATCTCGGAGTAGGCAGCAACAGCGGGGACCAACCTCCTTGGGCTGATCTGGGTACTGTCGTCAGACTGCTGAGTGGCGGTTGTTGCTACCTTCTCTTCCTGATCCAATGCCAAGAATGGCTGCGCATCGGAAATGTCTTGTGATGATGGATTGGAAAATAATTCCTGTGACTCAAGCGGAGGGTATGTGGTGGTGTTGGTGGTAGTGTCTTTGGGGTGCACACAGCAGAGAGGGAAGAGGGTGCAGATAGAGAGGATGAGGAGGGTGCAGAAGAGTAAGGCTGAGTGAGCCACTCAACCAAGTCTGGTGCGTCCTTTGACCTAATCAAACGCACCTTCTGCAACTTCCCACTTTGGCTCAAGCCTGGTGCTCCTGCCCTACCCCTACCACCCCTGCGGAAGGGCCTGCCTCTTCCTCTGCCTGTCATTTTTTAAATGACCCTGTGACATAAGTCTCTAGAGAAGTGCAGTATATGTGGAAGAAGGTATATAAAACCCCGCTTCAATCTGTTGTTTTGGGGGGCCACTGGTCTACCAGTTATAATACTTTTTTTATAATTGTGTTTGTTACTCTTTGTAGTATCGCTGCAGAACCGCTCTGCAGTCACAATGCTCCACAGTAGAAATGCACTATACTATGCTTTCTATATTTGAAATTATTTTATTATATTTAGTATATTATCAGTGTATTTCACCTCTATATACAGTACACCTATACCAGTCCTTAAAAGGACTTTTGTGGACCTAATAGTAATAGCTAGTGATTAGACTGACTGTCCCTGCTCCACACAGCGTCCTTTCCCTATACTGACAAAAGACAGAATGTAAAATGGCCGCCAGATCAGGTCTATTTATAAGGTAGGGGGTATGTCCATGTGCTGAAATGTCTCAACTAGCTGTCCTGTACCCCATGATGGATGTATCATGGGTCAAAGTTCTTCACAATGTAAAGAACATGGCTGCCGCGAACAGCGCCATAAGTCCGCCGGTTTGGCGAATTGCGAACAAGCAAAGTTTGCTGCAAACCGACTGCCGGGCGAACCGCAAGGCCATCTCTAGTCATCACTGATGGCATGTGCTTCATCTTGCACATACACCATACATTGCATAAGGGTTCATCTACACCTGGCTCTCTCATCCTGGGCGGCCGTCATATGACGTCCACGGCTTCCCAGCTGCTAGGGGGCACGCACGCCCACCACGTCACTCGGGAGCCGATGCGGGTCCCTGGTGGCCGCAAAGTCCGCCAGGCACCGCGATTGCCATTCACAGAGCAGGGACGTGGATCTGTGTGTGTGTGTAAACACACAGATCCACATCCTGTCACGGGAGAGGAGACCGATGGCATGTTTCCAGTACAGAGGAACAGAGATTGGTCACCTACCCCTGTCAGTCCCCTCCCACTACAGTTAGAATCACTCCCTAGGTAACACATTTAACCCCTTGATCGCCCCCTAGTGTTAACCCCATTCCCTGCCAGGGACATTTATACAGTAATCAGTGCATTTTTATAGCACTGATCAATGTATAAATGTGAATGGTCCCAAACTAGTGTCAAAACTGTCCGATCTGTCTGCCGCAATGTCGCAGTCCTGACAAGACGCCAGTCCTGACGCCGCCATTTCTAGTAAAAAAACTAAAAAAAATTCCATAAATCTATCCCCTATTTTGTAGACGCTATAACTTTTGCACAAACCAATCAATATATGCGCTTACTGCTTTTTTTTTTTTTTTTTTTTTTTTAAAAAATAATATGTAGAAGAATACATATTGGCCTAAACTGAGGAAGAAATAGATAGATAGATAGATATATTTTTTTTTTGGGGGGGGGGGTATTTATACCATATTTATCAGCTTATAACACACACTTTTCCCCCTAAAAACAGGGGAAAATCATGGGAGAGGAACAGAGAATAGCTGAAGTACTCTCGACTTTCTCGACTCCGCTCGCTCCTCTCCGCTCACAGTCAGCGGAAATCGGCGCCAAATTTAAATCAGGGAAATGCTAAAGAGACTGGCAAAGCTGCAAAGGCACTGGACAAGGCTGCAAAGGCACTGGGCAAGGCTGCAAAGGCACTGGGCAAGGCTGCAAAGGTACTGGGCAAGGCTGCAAAGGTACTGGGCAAGGCTGCAAAGGTACTGGGCAAGGCTGCAAAGGTACTGGGCAAGGCTGCAAAGCTACTGGGCAAGGCTGCAAAGGTACTGGGCAAGGCTGCAAAGGTACTGGGCAAGGCTGCAGATGGGCACTGGGCTAGGCTGCAATGATGGGCAAGGCTGCAATGACACTGACAAGGCTGATAAATACGGTAATAGCAAAAAGTTAAAAATATTGTGTTTTTTTTTAAAAGTCTTTTTTTATTTATAGCACAAAAAATAAAAACTGCAGAGGCAATCAAATACCACCAAAATAAAGCTCTATTTGTGGGGGAAAAAATGATCAAAATGTCCTTTGGGTACAGTGTTGTATGACCGCGCAATTGTCATTCAAATCTTGACATCACAGAAAGCTGAAAATTGGCCTGGGCATGAGGGGGGGGGGGTGAAAATGTCCCAGTATTGAAGTGGTAAAGTTGTTGGATAAGTTTGGTTCTCACGCCAGTACTAGAAAACATTCACATGTGCTGAGTCACTCAGACTTCTGCAATATTCAGTAATGTTTGCAGAATCTTATCTGCTTCAAAGAGCAATCCTTTAATGGATGGCTTTCTCACAACTCCTGGAATTGTGCCAGCTATGGAGAAATATGCATCTGTCTGTATGCTGGGAGGACTTCATAGTAACTAAGTATCCAATGCAGAAGAAGTAGATGTTTACATTATTATGTTTACTTGTCAAAATCTGTCATTATCCTCATACATGACCCGCATGCACAGTCCTGTATGTGTTCATTGACCAAACAAAAAAAGTAACAATCGGCAATAACATTCGATGAACATTAGAAGATCCAGGCCAGGGAACAATGGGGTTGATTTACTAAAATGGAGAGTGCAAAATCTGCTGCAGTTCTGCATAGAAACCAATCACTTCCAGGTTTTATTGTCAAAGTTTAATTGAACAAGCTGAAGTTAGAAGCTGATTGGCTACCATGCACATCTCCATCTGATTTTGCACCCTCCATTTTTTGTAAATCATCCCCATAGTGTCTGCAGACATCGGAAACCCCTTTGCTTAACCGCTTCCCGACCGCCCACTACATATATACGTCAGCAGAATGGCACGGGCAGGCAAAATCACGTACCTGTACGTGATCCTTTAAATGCCTGCCTGTGGGTCGTGACCCGGTCGGGAGCTCCGTGACCCCAGCCGCGGGACCAGCGGACCCGATCGCCGCTGGTGTCCTGCGATCGGGTCACAGAGCTGAAGAACGGGGAGAGGTCTGTGTAAACAAACCTTTCCCCGCGCTTCCTATTCTGCCTGTCATTGATCGGCTGTTCCCGGTCATCGGGAAAGCCGATCAATGACGTCAGACGTCAGCCCCGCCCCCTAATGTAAAAAACACAACACACGTCACAGCCCATAACCCCTCCCCTCCCCCTAGTGGTTAACTCTTTCACTGCATGTGTCATTTATACAGGAATCAATGCATTTAAATAGCATTGATTGCTGTATAAATGACAATGGTCCCAAAAATGTGTCAAAAATGTCCGATGTGTCCGCCATAATGTCGCAGTCACAATAAAAATCGCTGATCGCCGCCATTACTAGTAAAAAAAAAAATATTAATAAAAATGCTATAAAACTATCCCCTATTTTGTAAACGCTATAACTTTTGCGCAAACCAATCAATAATCGCTATTTTTTTTTTACCAAAAATATGTAGAAGAATACGTATCGGCCTAAACTGAGGAAAAAAAAATGTTGTTTTATATATTTTTTGGGGATATTTATTATAGCAAAAGCAAAAAATATTGCATTGTTTTCAAAATTGTCGCTCTATTTTTGTTTATAGCGCAAAAAATAAAAACCGCAGGGGCGATCAAATACCACCAAAAGAAAGCTCTATTTGTGGGAAAAAAAGGACGCCAATTTTGTTTGGGAGCCACGTTGCATGACCGCGCAATTGTCAGTTAAATTGACGCAATGCCGAATCGCAAAAAGGGGCCTGGTCCTTTGGCTGCCAATTGGTCCGGGGCTGAAGTGGTTAATTGAACAAGCTGAAGTTAGAAGCTGATTGGCTGCCATGCACAGCTCCATCTGATTTTGCATCCTCCAGTTTTAGTAAATCATCCCCATAGTGTCTGCAGACATCGGAAACCCCTTTGCTTAAAGCGGTTCTGCACACATTTGGCTATGTTTGGCTCAATCGTTTCGACATGCACTAAAAAGTTCACAACGGACGTTTAAATATCTTTTATTCAATCGTACCTTTTCTGCTTTTCAATGTTATTTTTCTTCTGTCCCTGCGGCGGTGGGCGGGGATCCGCATCATATCCAGTGACCGCCGCACTGTCTCCTGGGATCTCGTGTAATTAATCCCAGAAGTCAGTGCGGAGGACCGATGCCAAATCTTGCGTTATTTCGGCGATTTAGGATTACGCCGCTCGTAGCGGTAGCCACTGAGCATGCGCGGGAACCAGCAAGGCATGCTGGTTCCTCCAAATCGAGGGAAGGAGGAAGTGATTGCCTGTGGGCTTCACATGCCCACAAGCAAGATGACATCAGCCGGGAATGATTTTTATAAACTATCGATTAGATGGAAAAACAGACCTGGATAACGGGCATCATCACTGCAAGTGAGTATGATGTTAGCAAGACATGATTTTTAAACATTAAAAAAAAAATTAAAAAAATAAAAACGTCAGTGCAGAACCGCTTTAATATTTTTTAATTGTAAAAAATTTTGTTTCACCCAAACACATAAAATTCTCTCCCCTCCCCCCAAAAAAAACAACTGAGCCCCCCCCCCCACCCCCACATATACGCTCACGTTGGAGCACCTACGCCTGAAAACGTTGATTGCGATACACACGTTACATATCACCACGCACGCCGGAATGAGAGCAATAATTCTAGCATCAGACCTCCTTCGTAACGGTAAAATATGGGCCTTTTAGGGGACTTTTAAAATGATGCCTATGGAAAATATAGGGTATTGAAGTTTGTCACAGGCGCACGCAAATTTAAGGCTTGACATGTTGGGTGTTTATTTCCATCTTTTATATTTTACCAAAAAATTTGGTAATTTATTGCGTTTTGTGCCCCCTTAAATGAACTATAATGTGTTTTTTGCTGAAATGTTGTGATAATATACTTCTAGATTGTAAGCTCTAACAAGCAGGGCCATCTGATTCCTCCTATATTGAATTGTAATGTAACTGTACTGTCTGCCCTCATGTTGTCAAGCGCTGCGCAAACTGTTGGCGCTATATAAATCCTGTATTATTAATAATAATAATAATAATATTGTGGTACATAAAAAATTGGAACTACCACAATTTTATTCTAGAGGGTGTCTGCATCCAGAAAATATATCATTTGGGTATTTTATGTAATCTTCAGGTCTAAAATGATTTTTTTTAACCACTTGCCGACCAGCCGCCATCATTGTACTGCGGCAGGTCAGCTTGTTCCCACGAATCGCCGAAGCTGTACGTCGGTCCATCTTACGGGGGAGCTGATGCGCGTGGCCGGCGGCCGCGGTGTCCGCCAGCCACCCGCAATCGCTCCACATAGAGCCAGAACGGGGATCTGTCAATGTAAACACACAGATCCCCATTCTGACAGGGAAGTACAGAGTGATCGTCTGTTCCTAGTGATCAGGAACAGGGATCTCGCTCTACTCCCAGTCAGTCCCCTCCCCCCGCAGTTAGAAACAGCTCCCTAGGGAACACATTTAACCGCTTGATCACCACTAGTGTTAACCCCTTCCCTGTCAGCGTCATTTATACAGTAATCAGTGCATTTTTATAGCTCTGATCGCTGTATTAATGTCACTGGTCCCAAAAAAGTGTCCGCTCTGTCCGCCATAATGTTGGAGTCCCGCTAAAAATCGCTGATCACCACTATTAGTAAAAAAAAAAATGCCATAAATCTATCCCCTATTTTGTAGATGCTATCTTTTGCACAATTTAATCAATATAAACTGAAGAAGAATTATTTTATTTTTTTTGGACATGTATTATAGCAAAAAATAAATTTTAGTTTTTTTTTTCTAAAATGTAATATTTCTTTGTTTATGGTGCAAAAAAAAAAAACTGCAGAGATGATCAAATACCACCAAAAGAAAGCTCTATTTGTGGGGAAAAAAAAGGACGTCAATTTTGTTTAGGTACAAATTTGCATGACTGCGCAATTGTCAGTTAAAGCGACGCAGTGCGGTATCACAAAAAATGGCCTGGTCATTAAGGGGGTAAAACTTCTGGTCCTTAAGTGGTTAAACATGGGTGCAAAAAGTGCAGTGAAAGTGTTAAAGGATAAGTTCACCTTCAGGAACATGTTCTGCCTGAAACCTTTGTCAGTTAGAAAAAACCTGGCTCCTAACTTTTTTTAGCTGGCTCTTAAGCCTCGTACACACGATCAGATTTTCCGCAGACAAAACCTCTGACTTTTGAAGGTGTGTGCCTGGATTTTGTCTTGCATACTAACGGTAAGAAATTGTCGGCCAACAAACACAAACGTAGTGACGTACTACGTGGTTTTTCAGCTCTGTAGTTCCACTCTTTGGGCTCCTTCTGCTAATTTCGTGTTAGTAGAAGTTTGGTGAGTGTTGATTCGCACTTTTCATTTCGCGCTTTTCATTTAGAGTTTTTGAGTTTGTTCGTCAACCACACAAGTTGGGGAATCGGAGGAGATAACGTGTTATTTATTATTGGCCTTGGAGTTATTGCTTTGACCCAAGTCCAGTCCAGGAACAGGAGGAGGAGTTATTGGACTAAAAATTGGTTGCTTTATTAATCGTGACCAATTATGTCATATGCCTTTGCTGTGGGAGCTCCAGGAGAATAATCCAAATGATTTTCGGAATTATCTCCGGATGACGGACCCCTGCTTTCACCAACTCTTGCCATGGTTGACCCCATATATTAAGAAACAGGACACATGCATGAGGCTTTTATTTTATTTTTTGGTTGAATAATGATTTGATTTGGTATATTTTCTATATTTTTGGATGCATAGAATGCACTTTTTGGTTAAGTTCTATTGGCAGATAGCATGTCTAATTTTATTTGTTTTCTTTTTTTAATGCACAATAAAAAAATTGTGGAGAATAATACTTGGCTATGTGTTTTACTTCAAATGACAGTTTGGGAGTAGACAGTTACATTTTAAAAAATACAATGTAAAATTAACAAGAGACACCAACATAGTTGTATCTTTGATCTTAAAAAACTACAGGATAATGGTGTTGTGGTAACGTGCCCAAAAAAAATTGATATCACTAGAAAAAAAAAGCCTTTGAAAATTAGTTTGCAATAACCCCATCAGTATCACCAGCAAAGCAGCTTCATTATTATCCCATTAACCACTTGCCTACCAGGCACCAACACCCCCCTCCCATCCAGACCAATTTTCAGCTTTCGGTGCTCTCACGCTTTGACTGACAATTACTCAGTCATGCAACACTGTACCCAAATGAATTTTTTGTCCTTTTTTTCCCACAAATAGAGCTTTCTTTTGGTGGTATTTGATCACCTCTGGGTTTTTTTATTTTTTGCGCTATAATTGAAAAAAGACCGAAAATTTTGAAAAAAAACGCATTTTTCTTTGTTTCTGTGATACAATTTAGGAAATTATTAATTTTTCTTCATAAATTTTGGCCACAATTTATACTGCCACATATCTTTGGTAAAAATAACCCAAATTAGTGGAAATTATTTGGCCTTTGTGAAAGTTACAGACTCTACAATCTGTGGTGCAAATCATACAAAATTGATCACACCTGATGTACTGGTGGCCTATCTCATTTCTTGTGACCCGAACAAGCCAGGAAAGAACAAATACCCCCCCAAATGACCCTTTTTTGAAAGTAGACATTCCAAGGTATTTAGTAAGAGGCATGGTGAGCTTTTTGATGTTGTCATTTTTTCCCACAATTCTTTGCAAAATGAATTATTTTTTTATTTTTTATTTTTTTTTTCTACAAAATTGTCATTGTAATAGGTTATTTCTCTCACATGGCATGTGTATACCACAAATGACACCCCAAAATAAATTTTGCTACTCCTTCTGAGTATTACGATACCACATATGTGGGACTTTTCCACAGCCTGACCACATAGAGAGGCCCAACATGCAGGGAGCGCCATCACGTGTTCTAGGAGCATAAATTACACATCTAAATTGTTGACTACCTATTACACTTTTGAAGGCCCTGGAGCACCAGGACAATGACACGTGACACTGACGTGGCACTGATGACACGTGACACTGACGTGGCACTGATGACAGATGGTACTAATACGGGGCACTGATGACACGTGACACTAATGACAGATGGCACTAATATGTGGCACTGATGAGAGATGGCACTCATACATGGCACTGATATCACGTGGCACTAATATGTGGCACTGATGAGAGATGGCACTAATACGTGGCACTGATGACAGATGGCACTAATACGTGGCACTGATGACACATGACACTGATGACAGATGGCACTGATACGTGGCATTGATGACAGGTGACACTGATAACAGATGGCACGTGGCACTGACAGGTGGCACTGATGACAGATGGCACTAATATGTGGCACTGATGACAGATGGCACTATGTGGCACTGATGACAGATGGCACTGATGACAGATGGCACTGACTACAGGTGGCACTGACTACAGGTGGCACTGACTACAGATGGCACTGGCAGATGGCACTGGGGATGGCACTGGCAGATGGCACTGGGGATGGCACTGGCAGATGGCACTGGGGATGGCACTGGCAGATGGCACTGGGGATGGCACTGGCAGATGGCACTGGGGATGGCACTGGCAGATGGCACTGGGGATGTCATTGGGCACAGATGGCATTGGGGACAGATTGCAGTGGTGGCAGTGGGCACAGATGGCATTTTATTTTTTTATTTTATTTTTTTAAACTTACGGCGCTGCAGCCGTTCATCTCCCCCTCCTCACACGCTGTCTCTGTGTGAGGAGGAGGAGCGGCGCTGAGAGATGATCTCATATGTTTACATATGAGATCATCTCTCATTGGCCAGGGCGATCGCGCTGTAAACGGCCGCTGTTATTGGCCGTTTACAGCGATCTGTGATTGGCCGTGTCCGAGGGACACGGCCAACACAGAAATTCCCTGCTGCGCGCTCGTGAGCGCGCACAGGGAACGAGGAAAGGGAAGGCCGTCATATGACGGCCTCCCGGGATTTGGCATCCGCGCTGTGGCCGTCATTCGGCTACGGCCGGATGCAAAGTGGTTAAAGAAGAAGAGAATGTGAGATGCATTTCGAGATTTCATAATTTGCCGCGTCATGAAGAGGGATGAGCTTTATGTTCGAGACGAACTCATGTTCAACTCGAACATTGGCTGTTTGCCAGTTCGCCGAACAGCGAACAATTTTGGGTGTTCGCAGCAAATTCGAAAGCCGTGGAACACCCTTTAAAAGTCTATGGGAGAAATCAAAAGTGCTAATTTTAAAGGCTTATATGCATGGTATTTTCATAAAAAGTGTTTGGGGACCTGGGTCCTGCCCCAGGGGACATGTCTCAATGCAAAAAAAGTTTTAAAAACGGCAGTTTTTTCGGGAGCAGTGATTTTAATAATGCTTAAAGTGACATGTCCCTCTGACAGCATGGGAAAGCCATAGGGAAGTCCCCATGCATCAGTGGCCCCACCCTCCGTTATTTAAGAAATGTCAGAAGAATCGAAGCGTCGCGCGACGGAAGACTCCCACTGAGGTGGATCGTGCGGACAGAGCGGAGAAGAAGCCGGAGCAAGATGCGGGACGAGAAGAGTGGAGGGGGTTGAGGAGGGGGGGTACCAGGCCTGCGGCCTGCCAGGTTGCGTGCTCGGATAAGGGTCTGGCATGGATTGTTGGGGGGACCCTACACCATTTTTTTTTTACAAAAATTGGTGCAGGGTTCCCATTAAAATCCATACCAGACCTGAAGGGCCTGGTATGGAATTTAGGGGGATCCCCACACACTTTTTTTTTTTTAAATTTTGGTTTGGGGTTCCCCTGTGGGGAAATCCCCATGCCGTTTTTATCAATGAACTGTTATGTATATTGTCGGACCCGACAAGTCATTGTAGCCGCGAGTAGTTTTAAATTCGTTTTTTTCCTTTAGAAATGTAATTTTGCTGTCAGACTGTTCTAAACACGGGAAACATGCGCCCATTTACAGGCATACTATAGACACCCCCCAGGTACGAAATTTAAAGGAATATTACACTTTTTATTGTTTCACTTTAAGCATTATTAAAATCACTGCTCCCGAAAAAATTTCTGTTTTTAAAACTTTTTTTGCATTGAAACATGTTCCCCTGGGGCAGGACTCAGGTCCCCAAACACTTTTTATGACAATAACTTATAAGCCTTTAAAATTAGCACTTTTGATTATTCATGTTCGTGTCCCATAGGCTTTAAAATGTTTTGCCTGTTCGCATGCTCTAGTGCGAACCGAACTGGGAAGGGGGGGGGGGGGGAGTTCGGCTCATCCCAAGTCATGAATGTTAATTCTCCATTATGAATGCTAGTTTACAAGACCGACCGCTTCTGGCTCGTCCTTGCTTCCGAGCATGCGTGTTTGTACTTTGGACTTCTGTCTGACGGACTTGTGTACAGACACTCGGAATATCCGACAACAGACATTTGTCCGTGGAAAATTTTAAAGCCTGCCATCCAACATTTGTCCGCGGAAAATCCGACAACAATTGTCCGATGGGGCATACAAACGGTCGGATTTTCCGCCAACGTCCTGTCATCACACATTTCCCGTCGGAAAATTTGATTGCGTGTACGAGGCTTAAGCCTCCCTCTTTGATTCCCAGTTCACATATATGCGATGTGGGAACCGGCGAGATTCCAGTGCGGGTTCCCGCATCGCATTTCACCTTCCGGCGGTTCGCACTCCCGTATGCGAACCTCTGCGGTTGTCAATACAATGTTAACGACACCCCAGATCGCTTTGAAGATTGTAGTGCGAACTACCAAATGGTGCAGGGATCGATTTCAGTGCGGACCAAAAAAAAAAAGGGTCCTGTGCCATTTTGGTGCAAACTCAATGCAAATTCAGCCATACAAACTGCATGGCTGAATTCGGATCGCACAGACATTGCATGTGATCTGCACAGCAGTGCGGTACAAATCTAACATCGCACCAGTGCGAACCGAGCCTGAATGAGAACAATATCAATTGACTCCTGATGTCCAGTGAATCCAGATGTACTTTACAGCTTAGAACATAATAGGTTAGATTTACAAAAGTTTTAAGTTACCTTTGCTAAATAGGACGCTTGTATTACACAGTTAATCGATAAAGACTAAAAATACACAGGCAAATATTGGAAGCCAGGTCCCTGTGGGTATCTGGTGGTGAGATTGATGCTTCCTCCCTCGGTGATATATAATAGCAGAACGGTCAGTGAAGACTTTTTCTATATTCATTAATCTTCCGTAGATAATAGGAGACAAATTCCTGATAATGGTCATAAATAACCGCCCGAGACATTTCATCACTGCAGTCTATTTGCGTTATGCCAAACTATTTAGGCAGAAGATACATCAAGAGTGTAGATCAGTAATTACAGCACATTCCAATAAATTCACCGCTGCAAATAGGCAGGTCGTGATCTAGATGATCTCATACAAAATGGAGTCAGAATTGTCAAGAGAAGGTGACAAAATTATGAGTCTGCTTCCCTAAGGTCTCTCTTGGGACAAATTAATGAATAATGTTTGGCTCATGAATACTGCAAGGAGAACGACCGCTGCACCTTGATTAATGATGGTGTTATTTTACAATACATGTAAGATACTGTATTTTAAAACTTTATTAACCGCTTCCCGACCGCCTCTTGTAGATATACGTCAACAGAATGGCACGGGCAGGCAAAAGCACGTACCTGTACGTCCCCTTTAATTTGCCTGCCCGGGGGGGCGCGCGCGCGACCCGGTCGGGAGCTCCGTGACCACGGCCGCGGGACCAGCGGACCCGATCGCGGGATTACGGAGCTGAAGAACGGGGAGAGGTCTATGTAAACAAACCTCTCCCCGCGCTTCCTACACTGACTGTCAGTGATCGGCGGTTCCCTGTCATCGGGAACGCCGATCAATGACGTCAGACGTACAGCCACGCCCCCCTACTGTAAAAAAAAACACAACACGTCACACTGACTCCTCCCCGCCCCCTAGTGGTTAACCCCCTAACTACAACTGTCATTTACATAGGAATCAGTGCTATTTAAATAGCAGTGATTGCTGTATAAATGACAAATGTCCCAAAAATGTGTCAAAAATGTCCGATGTGTCCGCCAAAATGTCGCAGTCACAATAAAAATCGCTGATCGCCGCCATTACTAATAAAAAAAAAAATATTAATAAAAATGCTATAAAACTATCCCCTATTTTGTAAACGCTATAACTTTTGCGCAAACTAATCAATAATCGCTAATTGCAATTTTTTTTACCAAAAATATGTAGAAGAATACGTATCGGCCTAAACTGAGGAAAAAAAATGTTTTTTTATATATTTTTTGGGGATATTTATTATAGCAAAAAGTAAAAAATATTGCATTTTTTTAAAAATTGTCGCTCTATTTTTGTTTATAGCGCAAAAAATAAAAACCGCAGGGGTGATCAAATACCACCAAAAGAAAGCTCTATTTGTGGGGAAAAAAGGACGCCAATTTTGTTTTGGAGCCACGTCGCATGACCGCGCAACTGTTAGTTAAAGCGACGCAGTGCCGAATTGCAAAAAGGGGCCTGGTCCTTTGGCTGCCAATTGGTCCGGGGCTGAAGTGGTTAAAGAGGTTTAACTTCCATCTAGGCCTACATTGTAAGAGCAACAAGGATTCATGTATCTTAACCACTTCAATACCGAGCACTTTTACCCCCTTTCTGCTCAGGCCAGTTTTCAGCTTTCAGGATTGTCGCACTTTGAATGACAATTACTCAGTCATGCAACACTGTAACCATATGAAATTTTTTGAATTTTGTTCACACAAATAGAGCTTTCTTTTGGTGGTATTTGATCACCACTGGGTTTTTTATTGCTTTTTTATTGCTTATGTCACAACTCCAGATAGATTTCTTGTGGTGTAGGAGCGCTGAACCTTATGATGATACGATTTTCATGTAATGGGTGGTGCGCACTCCCTAAAGGCTGCTCACCAGGACCGGGACAAGGGGTGGGCAGGAGGGGTGGCTGCCCTGGGCACTGTGGTATCATGTGAGGTGGGGGGTACCACAATGAGATTGGAGGAAGGGGATTTATGTTAGGAGGGGGAATTTGGGGGGGCAGCAGGGGGTAAGAATTGTTTTAGGTGGGAAAATTTGGAGGAGAGTGCTAGGAGTGGTGATTTAGGGGGATTTGTGTTAAGAAGAGGGATGGGGGAAGAGGATTTGTGCTAGAAGGTGGGTTTGGGGGGTTTGTGCTAGGATGGAGAAGTGGAATTTTTGCTGGGAGGGGGGAATCTGGAGTTGGGGGAGAGGATTTGTGCTCAAAGGGGAAATTTGAGGGGTAGAGGATTTGTGCTAGGGGGGGCTTTTTTTTGGGGGGGGAGTATTTGTGCTGGGGGCATACTGGGAAAGAGGATGTGAGGCGAGGGGGCGATGGGGGAAGATTTGTGCTGGGAGGGGGGAATTTCTGCTTAGGCAAACATGCAGACTGGTCCTCAATTTTTTTTTCGGGGTGGGGGGCGGGATTTTCCTGAACATAGTGGTCATACATCTTGGGGTGGGGGGGGCACAATTTGGCATGTTCGCCCTGGGCTCTAAATGATTGTCCCGGCACTGCTGCTCACCAGCAACTGTTGTGTCCTGCTGGCCCCTTTAGAAGAGTTTACTGAAGTATTGAAAGGATGGGAGCATTTCACTAGCTTGTACAGTCCTTTGAAAGATTTTATTGTGCAAAATTTCAACATTGCAGTGTTTTTCAGGGGGTTCAGCCCCCCCCCCCTCCCTTCATCAGAGCTAAAAAAAACAGATCATGCAGGCACCTGGATTAATAAAGCGCCTGCATATCTGCTTTTTTAACCCTGATGAAGGGGAGTGCCGAGCCCCGGAAACATGCTGGCTGTTGCAAAATAAACTCTTTCAGACTGTACAAGGTAGTGTGGTGCTCCCTTTCCTTAATTAATGCGTGTACGGGTTCTATATAGCTCCGGACAGAATATAGGCATAACCTAGCTATTCTTGCATAGAATTCAATAGAAAAGAAATTGACATATAACAGCTTACAGCAGTCTTTTTCAAGCAGGGTTCCTCCAGAGGCTACCAGGGGTTCCTTGAGCAATTAGCAATGTATGCACTCAGATAAATAACTAGTGAAACCAACAATCTTTTTACCATGGGGGAAAAATTCTTCCCACTGGTCACAAATATAAAAAGCATTCTTCCCACTGACCATCCAGCTAATGTACAGTGAGCTGTAGAAATAGTAATTATTAGTAGTCGCTCCCTAAGGCCAGAAAGTTATTTTAAGGGTTGGGAAAGGTTAGCCTACAGAATCCTTAATGGCTTCTAATGTTTTCAGTGGTAGGGCATAAAAGCAGTGGGAGAATTAGATGCTATAAGGCGTTTCAAAGTTTTAATGTACAGTATATGTCAAAGATTTCTGATCAGTGTATTTCCCACCAGTCCTAGACGTGTGGAAGGTCCTCGAAGGGTGGCCTACAGCAGCAAAGTTCCAGAAGAAAGGCTGATTCCTTCTTACTACAAGTCCTCTTCAGAATGAGAGAGCACCTAGGGCAGTGATGGCGAACCTTGGCACCCCAGATGTTTTGGAACTACATTTCCCATGATACTCATGCACTCTCCATGGTAGCTGAGCATCATGGGAAATGTAGTTCCAAAACATCTGGGGTGCCAAGGTTCGCCATCACTGACTTAGGGGCTTTTACCTAAACGTTTCGTCTTGTTGAACAGAGGCCTGGTGGAATCCATTTCCCAGCAAGCATTTCTGAAAGTCTTCCTACTTTTTCTTTATACACACTGGATGTTCAATGTTAAATATCTAGCTTCCTTGTCATCTCCTCCAGGACTTTTCCCGAGTCTCTTCCATCCTATGGAACTCCTTACGCCAATCTGTCCGATTATCTCCTAATCTGTTTGCTTTTAGACGATTGCCTGAAAACCCGCCTCTTCAGAGAAGCCTATCATGCCTTCACCCAACAACTGTACTTTTATTTTATCCACCGGCTCCTCCCCCCACAGCTATTACCTTTTGTATCACTTGACCCTGAATTCTAAGCTCTAATGAGCAGGACCCTCTGATCCCTCCTGTATTGAATTGTATTGTAACTGTACTGTCTACCCTCATGATGTAAAGCGCTGCGCAAACTGTTTACGCTATATAAATCCTGTATAAAAAATAATAATAATAAAACATGCATTAAATGGCAACCACGAAGTGAGTGACCACCAACCACCCAGTTGGATGAACACACAATAGATAAGTTTGTGACAGCGGGTTTCTATTCATATAGTTAGCCCCAGATGGAACCTGGAGGCATCTTCTCCCCATGAAATGTATTTCAGACCTTCTACTGCTCTTATTATTCCACACCAACATCATTTTCTTAACACAACTTTATATTAAAGGGGTTCTGCACACATTTTTCCTAGTTTAGCTCACTTGTTTCCAAATCCAGCCCAGAGTGCTCAATGGACATTTTTTTTTTGAGCATACCATTAGATCGGTGGCCTTGTGTATATTCCCTTTGTTATCTGGCTGTGGCTGTGGGCAGGGATTTTGCGGGGATCCGCATCATTTCCTGTCCCCGCCGCACTGTCTCCTGGGATCTCGTGTCATTCATCCCAGGAGTCAGTGCGAAGAGCCGCCGCAAAATCCTGCGGGATTTCAACGGACGTGACGCTTCACATCAGAATGGGGATGGGAACTTCCTAAGACGCCACCCGTTGTGATGGCAACAGAGATATTTACGCCGCTCGGCGCAGTTGCCACTGAGCATGCGCAGGAACGAGCAAAGGCATGCTGGTACATACACATTACTGGAAATAGGAAGTGATTGCTTGTGGGCTTCAAATGCCCACAAGCAAGATGAAAACTACTGTTTATTATTATTATAAGTTGCGATTTGATCGAAAAACGTACATGGAGACCGGAAAGGAGCCATAAAAGTGAGTGTGACATTAGAAAGAATGACATTTTAAACTGTTAGAAAAAAATAATAATAATTTGTGTGTACAGTACCGCTTTAATATTGTAGTACACGTCTGCTTTAATCCATTAACTTGTTTTCCAAATCACTGGTAATTTGAGTCATACGACTGACTAAGGTCCATTAAACTGGCGTGGAGTTCCAGTGACCTCTAGCAAAGCAGGGTCACCTTGATATAAGTAAGATGTACCAACATATTGATAAACAGTGAAAACTGTTTTCATAGCAGTTAATTATTGTTAGCTTGTCATAAAATCCACAGTGAGAGAACAACATCATAAGCTCATGAAGCTAAATGGATTTTTTTGTTATAATATACTGTATATACTGTATTTATTTAGTATTATTATATGATATATTTTGTATATAAAATAGTGCATATAAATAGTGGCATGATATATAGGGTATATATACTGTACTGTAAAAAAAAATTTTTAGACAGGTATGAAGAAATGCTGTAAAGTGAGGATGCTTTCAAATATATACAGTGGAACCTCGGCTTGCAAGTAACGCGGTTAACAAGCGTTTTGCAAAACGAACACTGTATTTCTAAAAATCCTAACTAGGCTTGCGAGTGTTGCCTCGCAAAACGGCCAGGATTCAGGCCAAAAGCGGTGTGCGGTACCACTTTTGGCCTGAGGTGGGGGGGCGCTGGAGCCAAACAGCGCCGATCGTTGGCGTTCGGAAATGCACGGAAAGGCCCGAGGAGAGTTCGGCTGACCTCAGCAAACCTCGGAAAGTCTCATGAACGGAGTCTTTCCGAGATTTGCCGAGGTCAGCCAAAGTGTGCTCGGGCCTTTTCGGACGTTTCCGAGGCTCTCCGGCGCCCCCGCCTCTGGCCGCATGCGGTATTGCATCCCATTGAAGTCAATGAGGAACAAATTATTTTCGTTTCCATTGACTTCAATAGGAAAACTCGTTTTGATATGCGAGTACTTTGGATTACGAGCATACTCCTGGAACAGATTATGCTCATAATCCGAGGTTCCACTGT
This sequence comes from Lithobates sylvaticus, assembly GCA_028564925.1. Classification (NCBI taxonomy): domain Eukaryota; kingdom Metazoa; phylum Chordata; class Amphibia; order Anura; family Ranidae; genus Lithobates; species Lithobates sylvaticus. The sequence continues at coordinate 600,655,825 of CM053027.1, read as the reverse complement.
ATACAGTTAGGTCTATATATATTTGGACACAGGCACAATTTTATATATTTTTCAGATATTTACCAAAACATATTTAAGCTATAGTTATATAAAGGACTGAAAGTGCAAACTCTCAGGTTTAATTTGAGGGTATGTACATCCAAATCGGAAGAAGGGTTTAGGAATTACAGCTCTTAAGAATAGCCACCCCCCCCCCCCCACCCTCTTTTCAAGGGATCAAAAGTAGTTGGACAATTGAATCAAAAGCTGTTTCGTGGCCAGGTGTGGGCTACTCCTTCATTATTTCTTCATCAATTAAGCAGGTAAGTCTGGAGTTGATTCTAATGCCCAGTACACACGATCAGACATTGATCGGACATTCCGAGAACAAAGTCCATGGATTTTTTCCGACGCATGTTGGCTCAAACTTGTCTTGCATACTGTCATGAAGATCCTGCCAGTAATCGGCGGCCTGGGCTCCTTGGCGCACGTCCGCGGGTGCCATTGCGCATGCGCGTGACCGCGTGTGCGCGCGCGTCCGTGCACAGGAGGGCGGGTGCATGCCCCTGTTGGCGTCAGATAGGCTATTTAAATCTGCCTGTCACAGAGGGTCCCCGCTGTCTGCTCTATAATGTTGTGTGCCCTTTACCTGACCGGAAGTGCCTATCTGTGTTTGACCCGGCTTACCTGTGACCTTCCTGTTATCTGCCTGTACCCGACCTCAGCTTGTCTGTGACCATCCTTCTGCCTGCTCCACCTGTACCTTGTTGCCAGCCTGCTACCTGACCCGGCCTGTTTGACTACCCAGTCTGACCACAGAGATCCAGTGCGCTCTGCTGATCCAGTGCGCTCTGCTGATCCAGTCTGCTGTGCTGATCCAGTCTGCTGTGCTGATCCAGTCTGCTGTGCTGATCCAGTCTGCTGTGCTGATCCAGTCTGCTGTGCTGATCCAGTCTGCTGTGCTGATCCAGTCTGCTGTGCTGATCCAGTCTGCTGTGCTGATCCAGTCTGCTGTGCTGATCCAGTCTGCTGTGCTGATCCAGTCTGCTTTGCTGATCCAGTCTGCTTGCTGATCCAGTCAGCCATACTCACCCAGTCCGCTGAGCTGATCCTGTTGATCCCTCCAATCCGGTCTGTTGATCCTGCCAGGCACCTGTGCCCCTCCTTACTCCTGTGTCCTCTGTCACCTTACCAGGGAACCGGGAGTGGGAGCCGCAAGGGAGGCCCTCCTCTGCAATTCGGGCTCAATACCACTAGGTACATGACACATACACACGGCCACACAAAGTTGGTCGGAAATTGCGAGAACGTCAAGAACGCGGTGGCATACAACGCGTACAACGAGCCGAGAAAAATTAAGTGTGGCTCTTCTGCTTGATTCCGAGCATGCGTGGAACATTGTGTGTCGGAATTGTGTACACACACTCGGAATTTCCGTCAACGGATTTTGTTGTCGGAAAATTGGAGAACCAGAAATTCCGATGGAAAATGTCCGATGGAGCCTACACACGGTCAGAATTTTCGACAAAAAGCTCCCATCAAACATTTTCCGTCGGAAAATCCAACCGTGTGTACGGGGCATAAGTGTGGTATTTGCATTTGGAATCTATTTCTGTGAACCTACATCATGCGTTCAAAGGAGCTGTCCATGCAAGTGAAACAGGCCATTGTAAGGCTTCGTAAACTAAACAAATCCATCAGAGACATAGCAGCAACATTATGAGTGGCCAAATCAACAGTTTGGTACATTCTGAGGAAAGAAGAACGCACTGGTGAGCTCAGCAACATAAAAAGGCCTGGACGTCCATGGAACACAACAGTGGTGGATGATCGCAGGATCCCCAAAACATCAGCGATCCACCTCCATACCTTTCATCATAGGCCTTGTTGACTGAAGGTTTGAGGCGTGTCTCTGTGCTGTTTGGCGTATTGTAAGCGAGATACTTTGTAGCATTCGCGTAGTAATGGCTTTCTTCTGATGACTGGACCATGCAGCCCATCTTTCTTCAAGTGCCTCCTTATTGTGCATCTTGAAACAGCCACACCACATGTTTTCAGAGAGTCCTGTATTTCACCTGAAGTTATTTGTGTGTTTTTCTTTGCATCCCAAACAATTTTTCTCGCTGTTATGGCTGAAATTTTAGTTGGTCTACCTGACCGTGGTTTGGTTTCAACAGAACCCCTCATTTTCCACTTCTTGATTAGAGTTTGAACACTGCTGATTGGCATTCTCAGTTCCTTGGATATCTTTTTATATCCCTTTCCGGTTTTATACAGTTCAACTACCTTTTACCGCAGATCCTTTGACAATTCTCTTGCTTTCCCCATGACTCAGAATCCAGAAACGTCAGTGCAGCACTGGATGAAAGATGCAAGGGTCTGTCAGGAGTCCAGAAACCCATTGACCTTTTATACACACACACTAATTACAAGATAACAGATCACAGGGGAGGATGGTTACCTTTAATAGCCATTGAACGAGAAAAAGGTTTTTTTGGGACTTTATATGAAGCACGAACCAAAGGGGTACCTGCCTCCATCCCTGTCATTAATTTGTAAAAGGGGAAAGAGCAAGAAATGGGACTTTATATGACGCACACAGTAGAAAATAAAGAAGTCAAGTGACTGGGAAGTTATGTTTATTTATATAGTATAATCTCTTATAGGACATTTTGGGCATAAAACCTCTAAACAATAAACTTTGGATCACTTTCAACATAAGTTATAAAATAATCCACAAAACAATAGACATTCATATATAATACACGCATAAATTGCAACTGATACATCTGTATACATAGTCATGGTACAATTAGAGTAGAGCCTAAGTGGCCTGAATGACCTTTCTAGATTCAAAACAGAAAAAGGGAGGGTAAAAAAAGGGGGTATAATAGCAAAATTACTGTAATGAATTATTCTGGGCATAGTTTAGATCATTAAGAATCTTGTTAATCCATGATTGAAGGGGTAGTAAAAATTGATGGCTTGCATACAACTCACATCTGTATCCACGCACCGGCAGTGCGCCATCGAAGAACGCCAATACACCACAAAGCACCACCCCCTTTACCCATTTACCCATTTTCTCCCTTTTTCTGTTTTGAAAGGAATCTAGGAAGGTCATTCAGACCACTTATGCTCTAACTGTACCATGACTATGTATACAGATGTATCAGTTGCCATTTATGCGTGTAAATATATATATATATATATATATATATATATATATATATACACACACATATATAAATCTTCCCATACTTTTTGGATTGTCAAAAGGTCAAATAAACATCAACAGTAGTTACTAATGTATTCATGTTTTTACCTTGTTTTTTTTTTTGTGTTTATACTATGTTATTTATCTTTTCCAGTGCAAGAAAAAAGTGAAAAAAAGGAGATAAAAAAATTGAAGGCGCACAAAAATGTATTTGTGCTTTTTTTGAAATATATTTGTTTATTATTTTTTTTCAAATAATTCACAAACATTAAAACACTTAAAACAAACAAACAAATAACATAATCCGCTTTGCTACATACATATCAGAATCAAAAAGGGTCTACAGTTCTTCATCACTAAATCTTAAATCAGATATTACACAAAAAATAACTAAAATCAAACATATAGTGATGCACCAAAGTACAAACCTTTAAAGATCCATAAACAGGAAACAAACAAAAAAAAAAGGGGTCGGAAAAGGAAAAGGGAAGGGGGTAGGGAATAGGAGTTTTACCTTCGTTATTCGCAGGTTCTATGTTGGTGGTACTTGATCTTAAGCCTCAATGAAGCTCAGCCAAGAAATCCACTAGCTTTGAAGAGTCTTTAAATGTTAACTATGTCAACCAAACCCTATTAAACTTCTCAGTAGTATCATTATTTTCAGCTACCAGTTCTTCCATACGCATAACACTATTTAGAGTCTCAATCCACTCCATAAATGAAGGGATGGTAGATGATTTCCAATACCTAGGGATGAACTGTCTTACTACTGAAACAAAGAAACCTAAAAGAGATTTCCTAACTTGGGGTAAATTCTGAGGAAAAAGAGAAAGAAGGGTCACTTCTGCAGCATTATGAATTGACTCGCCTGTAACTATGTTATAAAGATTTATTATACGTTTATTAATAGGAGGACAGGCCCACCAAACATGTAGGAAATCTCCCATAGAGACATGAAAGTGCCAGCACAGTTCCGACTGGGACGGAAAAGTGCAATGTAAATTGACTGGAATGCGGTACCACCTTGATAGCAGTTTAAAATTACGTTCCTGGGTATCACAGGCCAATGAAAATTTATGAGTATTTTGAAAGATTTGGTCCCATTCTTCTTCCTGAATTGAATAGCCTAGTTCCATCATCCACTTTGCTGTTCATGTGGGTAAACCTGGTGAATCTAAATTAGATAATATTTTATAGATCTTGGATATAGCATGGGTTGGGGGCTCAACAGATGCACAATTGCTCAAATTCTGTGAGTGGCCGATGGATGGTAGTTTTTGGAGCCAGAGAGCAGTAAAAACTCTGTAACTGCAGATAGAGAAACCAAAGGCCTCTCAACCAGGGCCGGTGCTACCACTAGGCAAACTAGGCAGCCGCCTAGGGCGCCTTGCTGCCTAGGGCGCTCAGCCACTGGTTTTCCTACTCTCTTCTCTTTGCAGCAAGCAACTAATTCTCAGCATCAGCAGGCAGCCGCCACTCCGTTCGTACATAGTGTCAGAGGTGGAGGACTGTGTCTGTGTCCTGACTTCTGAATGATTGGAAGCAAGCAAACATTAATCAATGGGCGCTGGTAGCCTGCATTTGATGAGCACTGGTGAGGCTGCATTTGATAGGCGCTGGTAGGCTGCACTGATGGGTGCTGGTGAGGCTACATTTGATAGGGGCTGGTGAGGCTGCATTTGATGGGCGCTGGTGAGGCTGCATTGATGGGCGCTGGTGAGGCTGCATTGATGGGCACTGTTGAGGCTTCATTAAAAAGGTGGGGTTTATATGGGCAGGGGAAATGGGGTGGAGTCAGGGCTGGAGCCAAGGGGGCGGCAAAATGAGGTTTCGCCTAGGGTGTCAAAAATCCTTGCACCAGCCCTGCTCTCAACTGGCGGGGTGTGTTTTGAAAATTTGAGAATGAAATAAATACATTTTTTGAAATCATATGCCTGATTTGTGGCCAGAAAGATTTATCCCAGCTTAGAATAGCGTGTGAGTGAAAACCAATAGGGAGAGAAGGATTATCTAATAATGGTGTAAGAGGGCATGGGATAGAAGATATTGGAAATAAATTGAAATAATGATGGCAAAACTCTAAAACTGTATAATGCCGCGTACACACGACCGGACTTTCCGGAAAACTAGGTCCGACGGGATTAGTCCGTCGGACAATCTGATCGTGTGTGGGCTAATCCGTTTGTTTTTCAGGGAAAAATCTGGCGGACCTAGAAATAGAACATGTTTCAAATCTATCCGACAGACTCAATTCCGACGGACTCAAATAGGGAAAACCATTCGTCTATGTGCTGGTCCGACGGACCAAATATGATGCCAAGGGCAGCTATTGGCTGCTAGCTATTCTTTAGTCCCATTTACGTCACCACGTTAAAAAACGAACGTTTCGGGAAGTCCATCGGAACTCCGCCGGAAGTCCGTCGGACCTAGTTTGCCGGAAAGTTCGGTCGTGTGTACACGGCATAAGTGATCCATGGCTAGGAAGAGCGCTGTCCTATATATTTGAGAGAGATCCACAGGGCAGCTTTAGGATGTAATGAAGAAGAGTCCATTTATAATTGGACCCACTGTTTATTGTGAGAGTGATCGAACCAGTCTAGAATAAAAAAAAATATGGCTGCCTTATGACAATGCTCGAAATCTTGTGAAGCAGCGCCTCCACGTGCTTTTTATCGGCAGAGCGTTTTCCGATTGTTTCAAGGTTTGGTAGTCTTCCAAATAAATTGTGAAAAGCAACTATTTAATTTGTTTAAAAAAGTTTTGGGCAACTTTATAGTTAGAGTGTGGAACAGATACAGGTATTTAGGTAAAATATCCATTTTAATGGTGTTAACTCTACCAAACCAAGATAAAGAAAGTTTTGACCAGTTGAAAGTTCAGATTGGGTTTGTGTCAAAACAGTAAAAAAGTTTAAATCGTAAATAAATGAAAGATCTGTGGGGATCATCACTCCTAAATATTTCACGGCTACATCCTGCTGATGGAAATGAAATGAGGATGCTATAAAAAGGATTTAGAATAAAGGGGGTAACTAGTGCGCTCAACCAAGGTGAAACTATGGTTACCAAAAAATATATAAGGGGAGAGCAGCCAACATATAAGTGATCTCACACTGAAATACGAAATATAAATGGGGGGTATGTGGCGCAAAGTCACGTGAGCGGTGACGATACGCGTGAGGGAGGAAGTCAGGTGCCTATTGTTTACTTCCGGTTTTCAGCCGAGACCAGAAGTCCATCCATGCTGAGCGGTGATTTGTTTGCCTAAATGTAAGTGGCTATTTTACATTAAAGTATTACCTATACACTACTACACATTGGAGCGCCTTTGTCTTTTACCCTTTACCCCATATACCAACCTGTGCTGGGAGTGATTGCTGTTCTCTGGAGTGCCGTTTGGACTTAATAAGGGGACCGGAGTAAGAGGCAGGAGGAACCATAGAAAACGATAGGAAAGCGAGGGTTAACCAGGATACCTACCGGGATTGCCAGGATCATCACCCAGAGGGTCTATGCTTTACTAGGCCTGTTGGGGCCATTGCTAGAGGTGAGAGGCTGGGGGGGAAACAGTGGGGAGCACCCCTGAAAACGCCACGGAGCACTTTTTTCTCCATCTGCACGGGATCCCACTGAACTTTTTTTGTATTTAGCCATTTGGAACTTTCTTCTGCTTTGCACTTACCCTGAAGTTCATTACCATTAACATGCTGTGTGGGTACCTTTTACCCTTGTCGCTGTTTTTGTGCAAATCTACACTACAAGCTGGGAGTTGTAGTGCACCACGTCTTTTATTTATTTATCTCTGCTTTGAATTCTTTGCAGCCTTTACTGGATTAGATATGGTTATTTTCTCATAGTGATCCAATCCATTATTATTTTACAGTCACATAGCTGTATTATTTGGATTTTGAAGCACTTTTTTATTCGTTTATTTCTTCACACGTGACCATTGGTTGGTCATATATTTTCACGTTCTTCGCACGTTGCACTGTGCACTTTAGATTTCATTATTGATCCACAGAAGGCATTTCCTTCCTACTGTTTTTTATACTTCACATCACATTTTATTGAATTATTATTATCATCAATGATTGATTTTATTCCAGCACGTTTTTAATAGCCACGTTTATTGGTTATTATTCGCACTCATTCACTAATTTATCCACTATTTTATCCACTATTTTATTGAAATCATATGAAATTTTTATGACATGTTATGTATGTATTTTTGCTGTTCACATATATTTATGTTGGTTTAACCCTGTAATACCTGAAGGTAACCCATCCTTTTGGAAAATTCTATAAGAGATTTTAGACATTATTTATTTAGGGGTTAGCGCCACATGCCCCCCATTTATATAAAAAGGATTTACTTACTAGGTAGCGAAATATTCAATATATCTGATTTGGTTAAGATGACTTTAAAATGACTTAAAAGTCCAAAAAGGGGTACAGAATAGAACACATCATCTGCATAAAGAGAGATTTTATAACCCAATTCCTTAATGCTAATGCCATGTATAGAGGGGTTGTTACATCTAGCCGTCGCTAAGTGCTCCATTGTTATTATGTATAACAATGGAGATAGAGGGCAACCCTGAAGAGTCCCATTATTAATCTTAAATGGTGCTTAGAGAGTACCGTTAATTCGTATTTGTGCTTGTGGGATGGTATATAATGCCATTATTTTATTAATCAGATTATTACCTATATTGATCTGATGAAGTGAGTGTAGTAAAAATCTCCAACTGAGGCGGTCAAATGCCTTTTCGGCATCGATCAAAAGCAAAGAGGCTGGAATCTGACTCTTCTGTGCTAAAGAAATCAAAGAGAGAGTCTTGATAGTGTTATCACGTGCCTCTCTAGATCTTACAAAACCTGTTTGATCTAGATGTATTATATGAGGGAGTATCAGGGAAAGCCTATTGGCTATGATGTTTGCATAACATTTTATATCGTTATTCAATAAAGAGATAGGCCGATACCTGCTTGGATTGGTTCCATCTTTGCCTGGTTTCAGAATTACAGAGATATGAGCCTTTAGGGCCTCCCTTGGAAATAATTGAGATTCTGAAATTGAATTAAATGACAGTAGAAGAAGTGGGATCAAGTCTGGAGCAAAGTTTTTATAAAACCGATAAGAAAAGCCACCCGGGCCTGGAGCTTAACCATTTTTTGCCGACTGAATAACAACCAAAAGTTCATCAGAGGTAAATGAAGTATTCAAAGAGGAACTTGTAGCTGAATCCAGGCATGGCAAAGCTGTCTCTGCTATATATGAAATAGTTTCATTTTCAACCTCTAGGGCAGTGATGGCGAACCTTGGCACCCCAGATGTTTTGGAACTACATTTCCCATGATTCTCATGCACTCTGCAGTGTAGTTGAGCATCATGCGAAATGTAGCTCCAAAACATCTGGGGTGCCAAGGTTCGCCATCACTGCTCTAGGGAGTAATGAGCAGTATCAGAGTTAGATTGAGAGATATTATACAACGAAGAATAATATTCACGAAACGTCTCTAAGATAGCCGAATTAGTATAAACCGGCCCCTTACCCGGGGGTGATAATTTCAAAATTGATGGTGATGAAGTGTTTAAATGAAGAGATTTTGCCAGAAGAGAACCACACTTGTTACTGTATTCATACAAAGTCCCTAAGGACTTATGACGTGCCCTTAGGGAATGCTGATCAAGGAAAAGCATAATTTGGTTCCTTACATTAGCAAGCTCAAGTCTAACTTTATCGCAATTAGTATTTTTATGTTTTAACTCTAAATTTGAGATCTTTTGAAATAAGGCTGAAAGTTCTGCAGTTCTATCTTTTTTTAAGTCTTGACCCGTGTGAAATAAAAATACTTCTCAAAACACATTTTAAAGCTTCCCATTTAATAGATGGGGCTGAATTATCTCGTTCATGGTCATTCATAAAATTCACAATTGTCTTTTTTATGTCAGCAACACATACTGGATCTACTAATAGATTATCATTAAGTCTCCAAGATCAATTCCTACTAGGAATTTCTGCAAAATTGAGCCGATAAAAAACTGGGCAGTGATCTGGCCTAATTTTAGGTTTAATACTAATTGTAGGAGAGTATGTGTGTAGGGGTGGGGTGAGCGTGGAACACTAATACTCCTACAGAGGCACTATCCCGGAAAATATGTAAATATATTTCAAAATATATTTTGCCCCTAATGGTGTTTCAACCTTTCAATTAGGTTTGCTTTAATTCCAGCATATTTACTTGGTGAGTAAATTCTAATACATACTCTTTTGCTTTGAGGGCTATATTCCCTTCTCCTTCTCTTTTTGTTTATTTTAGTCTACTGTGATCTTTGAAATTAATACCTCTTATCAACCATCTGCACATATAGGGGCCCCTCCATTTTTGTCCGTTCAGGTGGGGAGAAGTTTTCCCACGGGCTCCCAGGCCTCACCTGTCCACTGAGCCGGCGTTCTCCATTTGTGGTCTTCTCCGGTGAGTTGAGGGGCATGTCATTGAAACTTCACATTTTATATGCTACATAGATATTAATTTCTATCTATCTGACTCTCTACACTAAATTTACTATACGCAAAACATGGTTGTACACCAATGGGTATATATTGAAAATAGGACTGTGTTTGTTTGTCTAATATTTCTCAATGTAGTATAGAAATTGTATTAATATTCGCTGTAATGCATATATTTTTTGATATAAATCCATGTAAAGACAAACAGATTAATACATCTATGTTTGCATTATTATGTATTTAGACTAATCATATGCTATATGGTACACTAATGAACACTTTATTTGTAGAATTCACACAACGTTTTCACCTGTGCTATCCTTGAGGCCCTGATGAAGCGGAATCATCCGCGAAACGCGTAGGCAGTTTTCTGTATAATCTGCTGAGAACCAGCACATCCCTGAATTCAAACTGAATTACTAAAGCCCCATACACACGGTTGGATTTTCCGACGGAAAATGTCCTATCGGACAATGTTGTCGGAAATTCCGACCGTGTGTAAGCTCCATCGGACATTTTCCATCGGATTTTCCGACGGACAAAGTTTTATCTCCTGCTCTCAAATTTTCCGACAACAAAGTCCTATCGGACTTTTTCCGATCGTGTGTAGCGCATTCCGACGGAAAAAAAGTGCCACGCATGCTTACATCACCTTACAAGACCAAAGCTATTGGCTACTAGCCTCTACGTAGTCCCGTCGTAGGCAACAAATGTCACCACGTTCAGAATGATCGGATTTTCCGACAACTTTGTCCAACCGTGTGTATGCAACATTAGTGTCGGACTAAATCCGTCGGAAAAAATCCAATGGATTTTGTGGATCGGATTTTCCGACCGTGTGTACGGGGCATAAGACTGTAATGTATTTTAAATGTTGTTCTTTAGTTAATAAAAATGTGTTTATTTTTGTATAAATATATGGTATCTCATTTGTTCATACTCCTCCGAGGCCCAATTAGAGTCCCTAATTGTAGGAGAGGCATCCAGTAAGGGTTGAGACACAAAAGTATAGTCAAGCCTACTATGGGTTTTATGTACTAGTGTAATCCTTCTCGGCAGGATGTAAATAACTTCATTAAAGATAGTTTCTGTTTTTAGTTTAGTTAGAAATATGAGCCTTGCCAGAAGATGAATCCAATTGAGGGTCAAAGACCAAAATAAGATCTCCCCCCAAAATGATATCACCCTCTGCAAAGATTTCAAGACCACAAAAATATTTAAGACCTTGGAGAACCTGCGAAGTGTCTGGAAAATATACATTAGCAATAGTATATATTGTTAGTCCAAGCTTGATTTTCAGAAATATAAACCTACCTTGAGGGTCAATTTTTGAGCCTAAAACTTGGCATTTGACGCTCCCATGAACAGCGATTGAGACTACTTTGGATCTTGCGTACATATTTGTACTATGAAACCAGGTTGTATAATATTTATTTTTACAGGACAAGAAAGCATCAGAACGCAAATGTGTTTCTTGAAGAAGTGCTATATCAACTTTCTCCTTATGCAGGTGATATAAAATTTGTGAACGTTTATTAGGGTGGTTCAGACCTTTCACAATAAAAGAGCAAACTGACCGGGACATAAAAATAAAAAACTATCAAAGTAAAAATTAAAATAGAGAGATCCTGCGAACAACGTGGGAAAGGAAAAAGGGAAAAAAACACCCTAAAAAACTATACAAACGATACAGGGCAGTAGAGTATCTTAATTGTCCCTGAGTATCTTCAAAAGGACAAAAACAACTAACAAAGGCAATATTGCCAATTCCCAGAAAAAAAAACTGGGAAGCCTAATATAGGGTGGAGAAGACCTAGACGAAAAATAGAGCTATGACATCGAGGCATTCGGACCGGCATTAATAAACTAATAAAAAAAAAGAGGAGGCAAAATTATATATATATATTCACAGCAAGCCGAACGACCTTCCAAATGGCTGATGAGTTTCGAGGGGAGATCCCCCTCTTCCTCAGAGCCAGGATTGGCTGGTGCACCCTCTCTTCTTTGTTTTACTTTGATTTCTGCTGTGTCACATATTTCACAGAGCCTGCCTTCTGTACTACAGAGGTTCTCAAATGAGGTGTATTAGAAGCTGGAGTCAGTACAGGAATCACTGCTTGCAGGCAGCAAGGTACCATGGGACATGTAGTCCTTAGAAATGAAGGAGAAGCTGTGAAGAATGCAGGAAGTTGTGGAGAGAGATGGCCAACAGACAGGCAGAACAACAATGAAAGGAGAATTTTGAATTACTGTATATACTCGAGTATAAGCTGAACCAAATATAAGCCGAGGCACCTAATTTTACCACAAAAAACTGGGAAAACGTATTGACTCGAGTATAAGCCTAGGTGAGAAATGCGCAGCTACTGTAAGGCCGCGTACACATGAGCGGACTTTCCCGCGGGATTGTCTGCCGGACTAGAGTCCGCCAGACAATCCGCCCGTGTGTGGGCGGCGGCTGACTTTTTCCTCCCGAAAGTCCGGCGGACTAAGTTTTAAGTTCAGACCTAAAATTGTCCGCTGGACTCGGCAGTCCGGCGGACAATCCCGCAGTCTGTGTGCTAGTCCGCGGGACTTTTGAAATGAATGAACTTGCCGACACACGATCGGAAAGTCTGTTCATTTAGAACGTGACTGCAGGTAGACGAGACTAGCGAAGGCAGTGAATGCCGCCCGCTAGCCCCGTCACCTGGTATGGATTTAAAGGGGAATCCCTACTCCGAAAAAACGGCGTGGGGGTCCCCCCAAATCCATCTCAGACCCTTATCCGAGCACGCAGCCTGGCCGGTCAGGAAAGGGGGTGGGGACGAGCGAGCGCCCACCCTCCTGAGCCGTCACAGTCCCAGCATCCTCTGGGACTGTGATATCATATGGGGGTGGGGTCACCATGTGACATGATCCGGTGGCCCCGCCCCTTGTCCCTATATAAGTCACAACACTGCGTGTCTCTGCCATTCCGGCCAGAGAGAGCAACGAGTCAACATCAGAAGAAGAAGGCGACGCAGAAGGCGCAGAAGGAGGCGGCGACAGCGGCAAGAAGAACAGAAGAGCGGACCCCCGAAGGCGGAACGAGACCCCCAGACGACGACGACGAAGAAGAAAGCCGGGCTCCTCCGCTCGTGAAAGAGCTACGTAAAAGAGCATAAGAGAGCGGGGGAGTCCGGCGAGAAGACCCCCCAAGATGGAAGAAGACTGTGCTGAGCTGTGCAATAAAATATTTTAAAAAATTGTGTGTTTTTTTTTATTTACACTTTTACACCTTAGGTGACTGGGTAGGGGTACATCGTACCCCATACTCATTCACATAGGGTGGAGGGCCGGTATCTGGGGGCCCCCTTATTAAAGGGGGCTCCCAGATTCCGATAAGCCCCCCGCCCGCAGACCCCGACAACCAATGGCCAGGGTTGTCGGGAAGAGGCCCTTGTCCTCATCAACATGGGGACAAGGTGCTTTGGGGTGGGGGGGCCGTTCCCCAGGGCACCCCCCATGTTGAGGGCACGCGGCCTGGTGTGGCTCAGGAGGGGGGGCGCTCGCTCGTCCCCACCCCCTTTCCTGACCGGCTGGGCTGCATGCTCAGATAAGGGTCTGAGATGGATTTGGGGGGGACCCCCATGCCGTTTTTTTGGCGTAGGGATTCCCCTTTAAATCCATACCAGGTGACGGGGCTAGCACGGCGGCATTCACTGCCTTCGCTAGTCCCGTCTACCTGCAGTCACTTTCTAAATGAACGGACTTTCCGATCGTGTGTCGGCAAGTCCATTCATTTCAAAAGTCCTGCAGACTTTTTCCCACGGATTGTCCGACGGAAAAGTCCGGGCGTGTGTGGGCAAGTCCACAGCTCGGAAAGTCCGGCGGACCTCCGCTGGAAAGTCTGGTGGTTTGTCCGCTTGACTAGGTCCGGCGGACAATCCCGCCGGAAAGTCAGAGCGTGTGTACGTCGCATTAGTGGAAAAGAAGGTCAACAATGACCATTTGCAGCCTCACTGTGCCCATTTGCAGCCATAGGTCCCCCGAACTTCAAACTCGGTAGTTAAGGGTTCCTAGATGCCCCCTAGCTGCAGCCAAAAGTGGTCTCTGAACCCAAAGGGTTCCAAAATGACATTTCTGCAGATGGACACAGTTGACCGACTTTGGGGCCCCAAATATGGGGTTCCTAGCACCAAGTGGCCCAGAGATAAGGCCCCAAAGTTGGTTCGGAAAATGTCAAGCACTTTTCTGCAGCAGAGAATGACATTTTCCAAACCGACTTTGGGGCCCCGTATCTCGGGGCCACTTGGTGCTAGGAACCCCATCTTTAGTTATGTTGTAGTGCTAGTTCCAGTTACGGGGCCCCAAAGTCGGTTTGGAAAATGTCATTCTCTGCTACAGAAAAGTGATTGACTCGAGTATAAGCCGAGGGGGGCATTTTCAGCACAAAAAAATGTGGTGGAAAAACTCGGCTTATACTCGAGTATATACGGTACGCCTATATTGGATTGTCAAATATATATAACTATTGTTTGTACTTTTATTACAAGGCTGATGTTATAAAATGAATGTGGATGCTCTGACCAGAGATTTCTTTTAATTTCACCTTTCTGAAATGGCAAAGTTTTGGAGAAGGAGGAAAAATGATCAGTTCCGCTCATTGTTTGGTTCATGGCAGTTTTGTTCTCAGTGAGCAAGTGTCACTTGTCATGGGCACACCCTATGATAAATACTGGCTTGTAAAATAAAAGTTTTATACAAACAATTAAGATGAGATTAAACAACTGTTTAAATAATAATAAAATAAAAGTAACCAAACCCATAGTTACATGTTAACACAATTACATATACACATCCGGGATAGAAGCCATCTCATGAACCTGGTGACACAGCTGTAGACCTAAATATTTATATATATATATATATATATATATTGTAGCAGAGCGTCCCAGAGAGAGCCAGGAGAAGTCTTGTTCGGGGTTTATACATCTCCCAGGCTCCTCTCATACACATTCAGAGGTCTCTGATACAAGATCCAGTTCGGATCTTAGTCCTCCTCTCCAGGCTAATTTAAGCTCACCTGAGCAAACAGCCTTTGCTCTCTGCCTGGGACACACAAACATGGATGGTTTGTGAGGAGCCAAAAGGTTGGTAAAACCCTTTAAAACTCTTTACAGAAACTGACAAGCGGTAGGCTTGCTCAGCCTGATAGTTAGAGACGGTGTATGGTATAGTTAGAGCCGAGACACGGCTAGGACTTTTGTTTTGTTATTTCTGTTTTGATATGTTTTCTGGAAGACTGTGCAGCACCTGTGTATGGACTTGTATTTAAAACCAATAAACCCAGCACTGTTTTCACTACCTCAAGTGGATTTGGTATCTGTGCCTAAATAAACAGCTCATCCCAGGGAGCTTTGTACCTGCTACCTGTCCCCCAGGTTACATATGGTGGATTTCAGCGGGCAGCTGTAGTAAGTTACTACTTAAAAGGCCAGTACCTAGAGTGACTAAACATGGAGGAAATCCTAAAACAGTTGATGATATCCAACGCTGCGCAACAGCAAACAAACGCTGCACTGCAGAAAACAAACGCTGCACTCCACGCTGCACAACAGCAAGCGAACGCTGCACAACAGCAAGCAAACGCTGCACATCAGCAAGCAACCGCTGAACAGCAGAAAACAAATGCTGCACTACAGCAAGCAAACGCTGCACAGCAGAAAACAAACGCTGCACTCCATGCGGCACAACAGCAAGCTAATGCTATCGCACAGGAGCAATCGCAGAGGCTGTTTGAACAGCTAGCCACTGATGCAAAAGCAGATAGGAAAACCTTGTCTGAGGTTGTGGAGACAATAGCACAGTGGTCACCTGCTAACGTTGATAATGTTGGAGACAAGCCCTCAGCCATCCATGTGGCTCGCTTTTTGTCCAAGATGACTACAGATGATGATCCAGAGGCCTTTCTGCTAACGTTTGAACGGACCGCTGAGAGGGAAGGTTGGCCTAAAAACCCAGTGGGCAGGACTGGTCGCCCCGTTGCTTACTGGGGAATCGCAGAAGGCCTACTATGATTTGGAGTCAGCAGAAGCGGCAGACTATGAAAAGGTCAAACAGGAAATACTGGCACGACTTGGTGTCACTTTGGCAGTTCGAGCACAGCGGGTCCACAGCTGGTCCTTCCAAGACGAGAAGCCTCCAAGATCGCAGATGTTCGACCTAATTCACCTGGTGAGGAAATGGCTACAGCCGGAGTCCCTGTCTGGGCCACAAATAGTGGAGCGTGTGGTCATGGACCAGTTTCTGAGGTCACTACCCATTCCCCTGCAGGAGTGGGTGAGTCAAGGAGACCCCAATTCGGCAAACCACCTGGTGGAACTTGTTGAAAGGTATTTTGCTGCAAAGAACCTGGTCACCACCCCTACAGCCGCACGGACTTTCCGCCCAAAGCCACGGTCTCCCCAGGCAACCGGTAAGACTGTTCCAGGGGAAGTGGGTGGTAAGCATGGCAAGGAAATAGGGGGGAGGATTTTTGGTGCCAGGACTGAAGCTTGGCCTCCCAAACAAGGGAAGCCGGTGCCTGTCAGCAAACCAAACTGGGGAAACGTCAGGTGTTTTCGTTGCCAAGAAATGGGACATGTGGCGGCAAATTGTCCATTGACAGATGAACCAATGCAGTGTGATTTATCTATTAGAAGGCAGTCTATGTTTGCAGCGGTTTCATGCACTGCAACGCCAAATATGAGAAAACCAATGTGCCAAATGACTGTGAATGATAAGCCTATTACAGCCTTGCTGGACTCTGGAAGTCTAGTGACTTTGGTTACAGCTGAAATTATTGAACCTGTGAATTATCATGCTAAAAATGTTGCTGTGATCTGTATACATGGGAATACCCGGGAGTATCCTGTAACCACTGTTCAGTTTAAAACTGGTTTAGGTACAGTGACCCATCCGGTTGGACTTGTTCCCCACTTGGTGCATGAGGCCATCATTGGTAGGGACTTCCCTAAGTTCTGGGAACTGTGGGATCATCCCAACCCGGTCGCAGTACCCGACTCAGTCGCAGAGCCAGAATTCCTGGCCACTACTGACAAGGTGGGTTCAGGGGTAGGGATGAGCCGAACACCCCCGGGTTCGGTTCGAACCAGAACCTTCGAACGGACCGAAAGTTCGCGCGAATTTTCGAACCCTATACGTTATAATGGACGCGAACGTTCGAAATCAAAAGTGCTAATTACAACGGCCAATATGCATGTTAATGTCATAAAACAGGTTTGGGGACCCGGGTCCTGCCCCAGGGGACATATATCAATGCAAAAAGAACTTTTAAAAAACTAACGTTTTTTTCGGGAGCAGTCATTTTAATGATGCATAAAGTGAAAAAAAAAAAGTGACATTTTCCTTTAAATATGGTACCTGGGGGGTGTCCAAAGTATGCCTGTGAAGTGGCATGTGTTTCCCGTGTTTAGAACTGTCCTTGCACAAAATGACATTTGTAAAGGAAAAAAAGAAGCCATTTAAAACCACTTGCGGCTTTAGGTTTGATCTTAAGTAGAATCTGAACAGGTACATTATGAAGTGTAGCTCCATCCCAAAAAAATCTATTTTTAAGCTTTTTGGAGAACATAGGGAGGGGTTATCACCCCTGTAACATTTGCTGTCTTTGCACATCTGTTCAGAACATGTCACCTCACTTTCCGTCCCAATGATAAATGTTTTTGGAAAAGTGGGGTTTTAATTGAAACAAGGATTGGTGATAAAGTATCAGTAGAGAGGAGATACCTTTTTCCCAAATTAAATCTAACAGGATAGAATTTCCCTTCCTAGGGGTAGATTTCCTCTCACTTCCTGTTTTCTCTTTCCATTTGCAAGTAGGAGTCGTTTGTAAGTTGGATGTTTGAAAGTAGGGGCCTGGCGTATATACTCTGCAGAAATTTGCCCTATTAGATGTTGGTGTAGCCACAAGACTGGTGGGCACAGGAATGGGCCCTGCTGTGAGTTAATAGATCAAGATTTGTAATTGCATGCACCTGTTGAACAGGGCAGAAAAATTGGGGGTGGTGGTGGTGGACGGTTTTGCCACAAGACTGTAAGCTCTCACAGTTACTCTTGGTGGGCGCAGGAATGGGCCCTGCTGTGAGTTATTAGATCAAGATTTGTAATTGCAAGCACCTGATGAACAGGCAGAAAAATTGGGCCTTTGGCGGTGGTGGTGGACGGTGTTGCCACAAGACTGTAGGCCCTCATAGTTACTCTTGGTGGGCGCAGGAATGGGCCCTGCTGTGAACTATTAGATCAAGATTTGTAATTACCCGCCCCTGTTAAACAGGGGCTGAAAAATTGTGCCTTAGGCACTGGTGCTGGTGCCACAACACTGCAACCCCTCACAGAGACTGTACTTGGAGCACAGCAGTCACACGTGTTGCGAAGCATTTTTTAAAAAATTGTAAGTACACGCCCCTGTTAAACAGGGGCTGAAAAATTGTGCCTTAGGCACTGGTGCTGGTGCCACAACACTGCAACACGGCCCTCACAGAGACTGTACTTGGAGCACAGCAGTCACACGTGTTGCGAAGCATTTTTTTAAAAAATTGTAAGTACACGCCCCTGTTAAACAGGGGCTGAAAAATTGTGCCTTAGGCACTGGTGCTGGTGCCACAACACTGCAACACGGCCCTCACAGAGACTGTACTTGGAGCACAGCAGTCACACGTGTTGCGAAGCATTTTTTTAAAAAATTGTAAGTACACGCCCCTGTTAAACAGGGGCTGAAAAATTGTGCCTTAGGCACTGGTGCTGGTGCCACAACACTGCAACACGGCCCTCACAGAGACTGTACTTGGAGCACAGCAGTCACACGTGTTGCGAAGCATTTTTTTAAAAAATTGTAAGTACACGCCCCTGTTAAACAGGGGCTGAAAAATTGTGCCTTAGGCACTGGTGCTGGTGCCACAACACTGCAACACGGCCCTCACAGAGACTGTACTTGGAGCACAGCAGTCACACGTGTTGCGAAGCATTTTTTTTAAAAAATTGTAAGTACACGCCCCTGTTAAACAGGGGCTGAAAAATTGTGCCTTAGGCACTGGTGCTGGTGCCACAACACTGCAACACGGCCCTCACAGAGACTGTACTTGGAGCACAGCAGTCACACGTGTTGCGAAGCATTTTTTTAAAAAATTGTAAGTACACGCCCCTGTTAAACAGGGGCTGAAAAATTGTGCCTTAGGCACTGGTGCTGTGGCATGGATCATTGAGGAGGAGGAAGAGGATAGTCAGTGAACATAAGAGGACAGTCACTCAGCATCAGCATAGGCAGTCTTGAAGGGATGTGACATTAAAAATTATTCGGTTATATCCGCCTCAGGTGCCTGGTAGCTGGTGGTGATCCAAGACTGATTCATTTTGATGAATGTCAGTCGATCAACCGAGGCGGTGGACAGGCGCACCCTATGATCAGTCACAAATCCTCCAGCAGCACTGAATGTGCGTTCGGAAAGAACGCTGGAGGCAGGACAGGCCAGTAGCTCAATTGCATACTGTGCAAGCTCTGGCCAGTGATCCATCCTCAGGACCCAGTAAGCCAGAGGATTTTCGGTGGGAAAGGTGTCCAAGTCTGACCTTGCCCCAAGGTATTCCTGCACCATGTATATCAGACGCTGGCGATGGTTGCTGGAACCGATCATACCTTGGGGCTGCGGACTAAAAAATTGTCTGAACGCATCGGTCAGACGTCCACCTTCCCCACCGCTCCTTCTGCCACTGACCGAAGCCTCAGCAACTCGTCGCCCAGGACCAGGAGTTTGTAGCCTCCCAGTTTCTGGGAACGCGTTGCACAGACCTTTCTGCAAGGCCTCCCTGAGATGTCTCATCCTCTGCTCCCTCTGCGACGGCAAGATAAGGTCCGCAACCTTACCCTTGTACCGCGGATCAAGGAGAGTGGCCAGCCAGTAATGGTCCCTCTCCTTGATCCGAAGAACACGAGGATCCTTCCGCAGGCTTTGCAGGATCAGGGAGGCCATGCAGCGTAGGTTAGCTGAGGCATTCGGTCCGGAGTCTTCTGGGTCACTGAGGATGACATGATCGCCAGCCACCTCCTCCCAGCCACGTACAAGTCCACTGGCTTGTTGGGACTGTACATCATCCCTAAAAGACTGCTGCTGCTGATGCTGAGTGCCAGGCTCCACCTCCATGCTCACACAATCCTCCTCCTCCTCCTCCTCCTCCTCATCCTCTTCCTGTGTGATGGGTGGGACAGAAGGAACACTGTCCGGATAAAGGGGGCCTTGAGAGGCAAGGAAGTCCTCCTCTTCCTGCCTCTGTTCTGCCTCAAGTGCCCTGTCCATTATCCCACGCAGCGTATGCTCCAACAGGTGGACAAGAGGGACAGTGTCACTGATGCATGCACTGTCACTGCTCACCATCCTCGTGGCCTCCTCAAATGGTGAGAGGACAGTGCATGCATCCCTGATCATGCTCCACTGACGTGGGGAAAAAAACCCAAGCTCCCCTGACCCTGTCCTGGTGCCGTAGTCGCAAAGGTACTCATTGATGGCCCTCTGCTGCGTGTGCAGTCGCTGCAGCATGGCCAACGTTGAGTTCCACCTGGTGGGCATGTCAGATATTAGGCGGTTCTTGGGCAGGTTCAGCTCCTTTTGCAGCTCAGTCAGCCGAGCACTGGCATTATAAGATCGGCGGAAATGCACACAGACTTTCCTGGCCTGCCTCAGGACATCCTGTAAGCCTGGGAACCTGCCCAAGAACCGCTGCACCACCAGGTTGAGGACGTGAGCCATGCAGGGCACATGGGTGAGCTGCCCCTGTCGCAGGGCGGAGAGGAGGTTGGTGCCATTGTCAGAAACGACCATTCCTGGCTTAAGCTGACGTGGCGTCAACCACCTCTCGGCCTGCCCCTGCAGAGCTGCCAGAACCTCTGGCCCAGTGTGGCTCCTGTCCCCCAAACACACCAGCGCAAGCACGGCATGGCATCTTTTTGCCTGCGTACTTGCGTAGCCCCTTGTACGCCTACGGAGCACCGCTGGTTCCAAGGACAGAGCACTGGAGGAAGAAGAAGAGGAGGGGGTGGAGGAGAGAGGTGTGTCACAACCAGTAGCAGTAGTCGCGTTTTGGAGGCGTGGTGGCGGAACAACCTCCAACACTACTGCACCTTGTCCTGCATCCCTCCCAGCTGCCAATAGAGTGACCCAATGGGCCGTGAAAGAAAGGTACCGTCCCTGTCCATGCCTGCTGGACCATGAGTCAGCGGTAATATGCACCTTACCGCTGACCGCCCTGTCCAGCGAGGCATGGACATTGCCCTCCACATGCCGGTAGAGAGACGGAATCGCCTTCCGCGAGAAAAAGTGGCGTTTGGGAACCTGCCACTGAGGAACCGCACATTGAACAAACTCACGGAAGGGGGCCGAGTCTACCAACTGAAAAGGCAGCAGTTGAAGTGCTAGCAATTTAGCAAGGCTAGCATTCAACCGCTGGGCATGTGGATGGCTGGGAGTGTACTTCTTTCTACGGTCCAGCAGCTGGGGCAGGGAAATTTGCCTGCTGCATTCGGACGTCGGTGTACTGCAAGTACTTGGTTGTGACACACCGAATTCTACACCTTCAGTCCTCTCAGAGCAGCTTTCAGAGAGGACTGAAGGTGTAGTGGGGATGGAGATCCCAGCTGAGGAGGAGCAAGGAGAGGTCCGCTTAGTTCTTTGGTGTGGGTCTTTTATGTGTGCCTGCCAACGAGCTGCATGGCAGGTCGCCATATGTCTGGTCATGCTTGTCGTGCCCAAGCGGCTGATGTTTTGGCCACGCGAGATACGCTTGAGACAAATATTGCAAATAGCAGTGGTGCGATCTGCTGCACTCGTCTCAAAAAAGGCCCACACCAAAGAACTTTTCTGATAACGTGCAGAGGCAGCGCCCTGCACAGGCGGAGCTCTGCGGTGTTGTACAGTTGCTGTGCTGGCCTCTACCTGGCCTCCAGGGGCATCCTGCCTCGTTGGACATGTGACGCCGCATCCTCCTCCTCCTCGTCCTCCTCCTCATCCTCTCTCCCTTGAGGCACCCACGTGGAGTCAGTGACCTCATCATCCCCTCCCTCTTCACCACTAGAGCAAACCTGGCAGTAAGCTGCAGCTGGTGGAACTGTACTGCCAGATTCCTCAAGCTGGGTATCGTCATCCGAGCCTTCGAATCGTTGGGCATCCTCCTGGAGCATGTACCCAACACTGTGCTCAAAGAGTTCGGGGGACTCCTCAGGAGGACATGGTGGGTCTAGGGAAGGGGTGGCTGATGATGCTCTGTCAGTACCCTGAGCCTGGGTGAGAGAGGATGAGGAGGATGAGGAGGGCTTGGTCATCCATTCTACCAAGCCTTCAGCATGATGCGGCTCCACATGTCCAGCTGCCGAAAACAAAGACGCGCGTGTCCCATGGCCACGTGCTGATGACGATGCACGACCACGTCCACGTCCACGGCCACGTCCACTAGAAACAGAGACTGTCTGCCCTGTGTTCTTGGCTCTGCACGCTCTGCCTCCCCTTGGCGGTCTTCCAGCCATTGTAGTCGGTAGTCCTGTGGGTGCTGCTGAGAAGAAAATATAGGAGCTCTGTGTGATGCCACTAACACACTAGAAGTCCTATAGGTGCTTCTGCAAAGAAAATATAGGAGCTCTGTGTGATGCCACTAACACACTAGAAGTCCTGTGGGTGCTGCTGAGAAGAAAATATAGGAGCTCTGTGTGATGCCACTAACACACTAGAAGTCCTATGGGTGCTTCTGCAAAGAAAATATAGGAGCTCTGTGTGATGCCACTAACACACTAGAAGTCCTGTGGGTGCTGCTGAGAAGAATATATAGGAGCTCTGTGTGATGCCACTAACACACTAGAAGTCCTGTGGGTGCTGCTGAGAAGAAAATATAGGAGCTCTGTGTGATGCCACTAACACACTAGAAGTCCTATGGGTGCTTCTGCAAAGAAAATATAGGAGCTCTGTGTGATGCCACTAACACACTAGAAGTCCTGTGGGTGCTGCTGAGAAGAAAATATAGGAGCTCTGTGTGATGCCACTAACACACTAGAAGTCCTATAGGTGCTTCTGCAAAGAAAATATAGGAGCTCTGTGTGATGCCACTAACACACTAGAAGTCCTGTGGGTGCTGCTGAGAAGAAAATATAGGAGCTCTGTGTGATGCCACTAACACACTAGAAGTCCTGTGGGTGCTTCTGCAAAGAAAATAGAGGAGCTCTGTGTGATGCCACTAACACACTAGAAGTCCTATAGGTGCTTCTGCAAAGAAAATATAGGAGCTCTGTGTGATGCCACTAACACACTAGAAGTCCTGTGGGTGCTGCTGAGAAGAATATATAGGAGCTCTGTGTGATGCCACTAACACACTAGAAGTCCTATGGGTGCTTCTGCAAAGAAAATAGAGGAGCTCTGTGTGATGCCACTAACACACTAGAAGTCCTGTGGGTGCTTCTGCAAAGAAAATAGAGGAGCTCTGTGTGATGCCACTAACACACTAGAAGTCCTATAGGTGCTTCTGCAAAGAAAATATAGGAGCTCTGTGTGATGCCACTAACACACTAGAAGTCCTGTGGGTGCTGCTGAGAAGAATATATAGGAGCTCTGTGTGATGCCACTAACACACTAGAAGTCCTATGGGTGCTTCTGCAAAGAAAATAGAGGAGCTCTGTGTGATGCCACTAACACACTAGAAGTCCTGTGGGTGCTTCTGCAAAGAAAATAGAGGAGCTCTGTGTGATGCCACTAACACACTAGAAGTCCTGTGGGTGCTGCTGAGAAGAATATATAGGAGCTCTGTGTGATGCCACTAACACACTAGAAGTCCTATGGGTGCTTCTGCAAAGAAAATAGAGGAGCTCTGTGTGATGCCACTAACACACTAGAAGTCCTGTGGGTGCTTCTGCAAAGAAAATAGAGGAGCTCTGTGTGATGCCACTAACACACTAGAAGTCCTGTGGGTGCTTCTGCAAAGAAAATAGAGGAGCTCTGTGTGATGCCACTAACACACTAGAAGTCCTATGGGTGCTTCTGCAAAGAAAATAGAGGAGCTCTGTGTGATGCCACTAACACACTAGAAGTCCTGTGGGTGCTTCTGCAAAGAAAATAGAGGAGCTCTGTGTGATGCCACTAACACACTAGAAGTCCTGTGGGTGCTTCTGCAAAGAAAATAGAGGAGCTCTGTGTGATGCCACTAACACACTAGAAGTCCTGTGGGTGCTTCTGCAAAGAAAATAGAGGAGCTCTGTGTGATGCCACTAACACACTAGAAGTCCTGTGGGTGCTGCTGAGAAGAATATATAGGAGCTCTGTGTGATGCCACTAACACACTAGAAGTCCTGTGGGTGCTTATGCAAAGAAAATAGAGGAGCTCTGTGTGATGGGACTAACACACTTCAAGTCCTATAGGTGCTTCTGGGAAGAAAATATTGCTCTGTGTGTGTAATGGGACTAACACACTTCAAGTCCTATAGGTGCTTCTGGGAAGAAAATATAGCTCTGTGTGTGTAATGGGACTAACACACTTCAAGTCCTATAGGTGCCTCTGGGAACAAAATATAGGAGCTCTGCCTGCCTGCCACGAACACACTACAAGTCCTATAGGTGCTTCTGGTAACAAAATATAGGAGCTCTGCCTGCCTGCCACTAACACACTACAAGTCCTATAGGTGCTTCTGGGAAGAAAATATAGCTCTGTGTGTGTAATGGGACTAACACACTTCAAGTCCTATAAGTGCTTCTGGGAACAAAATATAGGAGCTCTGCCTGCCTGCCACGAACACACTACAAGTCCTATAGGTGCTTCTGGGAAGAAAATATAGCTCTGTGTGTGTAATGGGACTAACACACTTCAAGTCCTATAGGTGCTTCTGGGAACAAAGTATAGCTCTTTGTGTGTAATGGGACTAACACACTTCAAGTCCTATAGGTGCTTCTGGGAAGAAAATATAGCTCTGTGTGTGTGATGGGACTAACACACTTCAAGTCCTATAGGTGCTTCTGGGAACAAAATATAGCTCTGTGTGTGTAATGGGACTAACACACTTCAAGTCCTATAGGTGCTTCTGGGAACAAAATATAGCTCTGTGTGTGTGATGGGACTAACACACTTCAAGTCCTATAGGTGCTTCTGGGAAGAAAATATAGCTCTGTGTGTGTAATGGGACTAACACACTACAAGTCCTATAGGTGCTTCTGGGAAGAAAATATAGCTCTGTGTGTGTAATGGGACTAACACACTTCAAGTCCTATAGGTGCTTCTGGAACAAAATATAGCTCTGTGTGTGTGATGGGACTAACACACTTCAAGTCCTATAGGTGCTTCTGGGAAGAAAATATAGCTCTGTGTGTGTAATGGGACTAACACACTACAAGTCCTATAGGTGCTTCTGGGAAGAAAATATAGCTCTGTGTGTGTAATGGGACTAACACACTTCAAGTCCTATAGGTGCTTCTGGGAAGAAAATATAGCTCTGTGTGTGTGATGGGACTAACACACTTCAAGTCCTATAGGTGCTTCTGGGAAGAAAATATAGCTCTGTGTGTGTAATGGGACTAACACACTTCAAGTCCTATAGGTGCTTCTGGGAAGAAAATATAGCTCTGTGTGTGTAATGGGACTAACACACTTCAAGTCCTATAGGTGCTTCTGGGAACAAAATATAGCTCTGTGTGTGTAATGGGACTAACACACTTCAAGTCCTATAGGTGCTTCTGGGAAGAAAATATAGCTCTGTGTGTGTAATGGGACTAACACACTTCAAGTCCTATAGGTGCTTCTGGGAACAAAGTATAGCTCTTTGTGTGTAATGGGACTAACACACTTCAAGTCCTATAGGTGCTTCTGGAAGAAAATATAGCTCTGTGTGTGTGATGGGACTAACACACTTCAAGTCCTATAGGTGCTTCTGGGAACAAAATATAGCTCTGTGTGTGTAATGGGACTAACACACTTCAAGTCCTATAGGTGCTTCTGGAACAAAATATAGCTCTGTGTGTGTGATGGGACTAACACACTTCAAGTCCTATAGGTGCTTCTGGGAAGAAAATATAGCTCTGTGTGTGTAATGGGACTAACACACTTCAAGTCCTATAGGTGCTTCTGGGAAGAAAATATAGCTCTGTGTGTGTAATGGGACTAACACACTTCAAGTCCTATAGGTGCTTCTGGGAAGAAAATATAGCTCTGTGTGTGTAATGGGACTAACACACTTCAAGTCCTATAGGTGCTTCTGGGAAGAAAATATAGCTCTGTGTGTGTGATGGGACTAACACACTTCAAGTCCTATAGGTGCTTCTGGGAACAAAATATAGCTCTGTGTGTGTAATGGGACTAACACACTTCAAGTCCTATAGGTGCTTCTGGGAAGAAAATATAGCTCTGTGTGTGTAATGGGACTAACACACTTCAAGTCCTATAGGTGCTTCTGGGAAGAAAATATAGCTCTGTGTGTGTAATGGGACTAACACACTTCAAGTCCTATAGGTGCTTCTGGGAACAAAATATAGCTCTGTGTGTGTGATGGGACTAACACACTTCAAGTCCTATAGGTGCTTCTGGAAGAAAATATAGCTCTGTGTGTGTAATGGGACTAACACACTACAAGTCCTATAGGTGCTTCTGGGAAGAAAATATAGCTCTGTGTGTGTAATGGGACTAACACACTTCAAGTCCTATAGGTGCTTCTGGGAAGAAAATATAGCTCTGTGTGTGTGATGGGACTAACACACTTCAAGTCCTATAGGTGCTTCTGGGAACAAAATATAGCTCTGTGTGTGTAATGGGACTAACACACTTCAAGTCCTATAGGTGCTTCTGGGAACAAAATATAGCTCTGTGTGTGTGATGGGACTAACACACTTCAAGTCCTATAGGTGCTTCTGGGAACAAAAATATAGCTCTGTGTGTGTAATGGGACTAACACACTTCAAGTCCTATAGGTGCTTCTGGGAACAAAATATAGCTCTGTGTGTGTGATGGGACTAACACACTTCAAGTCCTATAGGTGCTTCTGGGAAGAAAATATAGCTCTGTGTGTGTAATGGGACTAACACACTTCAAGTCCTATAGGTGCTTCTGGGAAGAAAATATAGCTCTGTGTGTGTAATGGGACTAACACACTTCAAGTCCTATAGGTGCTTCTGGGAAGAAAATATAGCTCTGTGTGTGTAATGGGACTAACACACTTCAAGTCCTATAGGTGCTTCTGGGAAGAAAATATAGCTCTGTGTGTGTAATGGGACTAACACACTTCAAGTCCTATAGGTGCTTCTGGGAAGAAAATATAGCTCTGTGTGTGTAATGGGACTAACACACTTCAAGTCCTATAGGTGCTTCTGGGAACAAAGTATAGCTCTTTGTGTGTAATGGGACTAACACACTTCAAGTCCTATAGGTGCTTCTGGGAAGAAAATATAGCTCTGTGTGTGTGATGGGACTAACACACTTCAAGTCCTATAGGTGCTTCTGGGAACAAAATATAGGAGCTCTGCCTGCCTGCCACGAACACACTACAAGTCCTATAGGTGCTTCTGGTAACAAAATATAGGAGCTCTGCCTGCCTGCCACTAACACACTACAAGTCCTATAGGTGCTTCTGGTAACAAAATATAGGAGCTCTGCCTGCCTGTCACTAACACACTACAAGTCCTATAGGTGCTTCTGGTAACAAAATATAGGAGCTCTGCCTGCCTGCCACTAACACACTACAAGTCCTATAGGTGCTTCTGGTAACAAAATATAGGAGCTCTGCCTGCCTGTCACTAACACACTACAAGTCCTATAGGTGCTTCTGGTAACAAAATATAGGAGCTCTGCCTGCCTGTCACTAACACACTACAAGTCCTATAGGTGCTTCTGGTAACAAAATATAGGAGCTCTGCCTGCCTGCCACTAACACACTACAAGTCCTATAGGTGCTTCTGGTAACAAAATATAGGAGCTCTGCCTGCCTGTCACTAACACACTACAAGTCCTATAGGTGCTTCTGGTAACAAAATATAGGAGCTCTGCCTGCCTGCCACTAACACACTACAAGTCCTATAGGTGCTTCTGGTAACAAAATATAGGAGCTCTGCTGCCTGCCACGAACACACTACAAGTCCTATAGGTGCTTCTGGTAACAAAATATAGGAGCTCTGCCTGCCTGCCACGAGCACACTACAAGCCCCTCTTTGTCAATCAATCTTTGTAACTGAATCTATCTAACTCAATCTCTGCAAGTGAATCTCTCTCTCTATCTATCTAAATGCAGCAGAGTGTCACAGGAACAGCCTGCTCAATCTGCGCCGGAACAGCATGTGACCGGCGCAGACGGCGTGGCGGCGTTTTATAGGGGGGGGGGGCGTGTACTACAGCCCCTGAGCTGTAATTGGCTACAGGCGTCCTGCCTGTAGCCAATTATGGCTCTTCGAGTTTCCGGGGCTGTGATTGGCCAAGCATGCGGGTCACAGTGCATGCTTGGCCAATCATCAGCCAGCAATGCACTGCGTCGGCCGCGCCGGCCGCAATGCATTGCGGGGCCGCTCGCATCACACGAACGTGATGCGAGCGGCCAAAATAGTTCTGGGCTCGCCGAGCGAGCGAACGCCCGGTGCTCGATGCGAACGTGGGTTCGCATCGAGCACCGGGCCCATCCTTATTCAGGGGACTCTTCTCAGGGCTCCCCGGGTTTTTCCTCTATCGGTTATGGCAGGAGAGCTGGAGGACCCTGAGGAAGTCCCTACTACCAGTAGAGCCGGACAGCCGTCTGCTGACCCCGAGCCTATGTTAGAGTTTGATGACCTTAATGTGCATAAGGAAAATTTTGGTACTGAGCAGAGAAAAGACCATACCCTTTCCAGGGCCTGGGAAAATGTAATAGTGATTAATGATGTACCTGTCGAACCCGGGGACAGGCCCTGTTTTCCTTATTTCAACAGCAATAAGGATTTACTGTATCGTATATGTAAAATGAATGATGAAGTGGTTGAACAGTTGGTGGTCCCTAAGCCATACAGACGGCTGGTGTTAGAACTTGCCCATGGGCACTTGCTAGGAGGCCATTTAGGGGTTGAAAAAAACTACTGAAAGGGTGTTGCGCAGGTTTTACTGGCCCGGGATACAGAAAGATGTTAAGAATTATTGTCAATCCTGTCCTGTGTGTCAGATGTCAGCCCCACTATCCCACTTCCGAAGTCCTTTAGTACCTTTGCCTATCATTGAAGTGCCCTTTGAGAGGATTGCCATGGACCTTGTGGGCCCACTTCCCAAGTCTGCCAGGGGTCATCAGCATATCCTCGTAATCATGGATTATGCTACCCGCTACCCTGAAGCAGTTCCCTTACGCGCCGCGTCTGCTAAAAACATTGCCAAAGAACTGTTTATGGTGTTCAGTCGGGTTGGCATCCCGAAAGAAATCCTTACAGACCAGGGCACCCCGTTTATGTCGCGAATAACTAGGGAGCTCTGCAAGTTATTTAAGGTGACGCAGCTGCGAACCTCAGTGTATCATCCTCAAACGGATGGCTTAGTGGAACGCTTCAATAAGACGTTAAAAAGCATGTTAAAAAAGGTTGTGGACAAGGATGGGAAAAACTGGGACTTCCTGATACCATACTTGATGTTTGCCATCAGGGAGGTTCCCCAGTCCTCTACGGGGTACTCCCCATTTGAGTTGCTTTATGGGAGACACCCTCGGGGACTCTTAGACATAGCCAAAGAAACTTGGGAGGGAGAACAGACACCCCATAAAAGCGTCATTGAGCATATTGCCCAAATGCAGGAGAGGATTGCAGCAGTCATGCCAGTGGTAAAAGAACACTTACTGCAGGCCCAGGCAGCCCAACAGAGAATATACAACAGGGGGGCCCAACTCCGTGTTTTCTCACCTGGTGACAGGGTCCTGGTGTTAGTTCCCACTGTTGAGAGCAAGTTCCTGGCTAAGTGGCAGGGTCCCTTTGAAGTAATTGAGAGAGTTGGGGAGGTCAACTACAAGGTTTATCAACCAGGAAAAAGGAAGCCCGAACAGGTTTACCATATAAACCTGTTAAAACCCTGGAAGGATAGAATGGCGTTAACTGCGAGGCCTCTCCCAGTAACGCCTACGGGTACTGAGTCCCCTCTCATCCCCGAGGTCACGATTCCAGACACCCTCTCATATTCCCAAAAACAGGACACTAGAGAATTCCTGATAAGGAATAGAGAGAAGTTTTCAGAGTTACCTGGCACGACTTCAGCAGTTCAGCATGATATTGTTACTGAACCTGGGGTACGTGTCAAGCTCAAACCTTACCGAATTCCTGAAGCGAGGAGAAAGGACATCAGCAAGGAAGTTAAAAAAATGTTGGAGCTAGATGTCATTGAGGAATCCAATAGTGACTGGTCTAGCCCCATCGTGTTAGTCCCAAAACCGGATGGCACGTGGAGGTTCTGTAACGACTTCAGGAAGCTTAATGCGGTGACAAAGTTTGACACATACCCAATGCCCAGAGTAGACGAACTTATAGACCGACTTGGCAAGGCTCGCTATCTTACCACTTTGGACTTGACAAAAGGGTATTGGCAAATACCCCTAACTGGTAGCGCCAAAGAGAAGACTGCGTTTGTGACCCCAGACGGTTCCTTCCAATATAAAAAAATGCCTTTTGGGTTGCAAAATGCCCCCGCGACATTTCAGAGGGCCATGGACAGGACCCTAAAACTCCACCGACGATATGCAGCAGCCTATCTAGATGACATAGTGGTACATAGTACTGACTGGGAGTCTCACTTGCCTCGTGTCCAGGCTGTCCTTGATTCCCTCTTCAAAGAAGGTTTTACGGCAAATCCAAAAAAATGTGCCATTGGTCTAGAGGAAGCCAAGTATTTGGGCTACACTATTGGCCGTGGTGTCATAAAACCTCAAGTGAGTAAAATAGCAGCCATCCAGGAATGGCCACGCCCTGCAAACAAGAAGCAGGTCAGGGCCTTTCTTGGTATTGCGGGGTATTATAGAAGATTTATCCCAAATTTTGCAACTATAGCTGCCCCTCTGACAGACCTTACGAAAGGGAAAGATTCTGTAATGGTGAAATGGTCCCCAGTAGCAGAGAAGTCTTTCCAGGTCCTGAAGAAGGCTCTGTGTGCACAGCCAGTACTGTACTCTCCCGATTTCTCCAGAGAGTTTTTGGTTCAGACGGATGCGTCTGATGTTGGTATCGGGGCGGTACTATCACAGGTATACAATGGGGAAGAACACCCTGTCGTGTACCTAAGCAGAAAGCTCAATGACCATGAGAAAAAGTATGCAGTCATTGAAAAGGAATGTTTAGCCATAAAGTGGGCCGTGGACGCGCTCAGGTACTATTTGTTAGGGCGTCAGTTTGACTTAATAACTGACCATGCTCCCCTGAAATGGATGGCCCAAAAGAAGGAGACTAATAGACGGGTGAACCGGTGGTTTTTGGCTCTACAGGATTACTCCTTCACCGTAAAACACAGGCCAGGTGTGGAGATGGGAAATGTAGATGCCCTGTCCCGTGTTCTCTCCTGTTGGGCCACAGGTGTTCCAACCCTGGGGTTGAAACAAGGGGGGAGGATATGTAGCAGAGCGTCCCAGAGAGAGCCAGGAGAAGTCTTGTTCGGGGTTTATACATCTCCCAGGCTCCTCTCATACACATTCAGAGGTCTCTGATACAAGATCCAGTTCGGATCTTAGTCCTCCTCTCCAGGCTAATTTAAGCTCACCTGAGCAAACAGCCTTTGCTCTCTGCCTGGGACACACAAACATGGATGGTTTGTGAGGAGCCAAAAGGTTGGTAAAACCCTTTAAAACTCTTTACAGAAACTGACAAGCGGTAGGCTTGCTCAGCCTGATAGTTAGAGACGGTGTATGGTATAGTTAGAGCCGAGACACGGCTAGGACTTTTGTTTTGTTATTTCTGTTTTGATATGTTTTCTGGAAGACTGTGCAGCACCTGTGTATGGACTTGTATTTAAAACCAATAAACCCAGCACTGTTTTCACTACCTCAAGTGGATTTGGTATCTGTGCCTAAATAAACAGCTCATCCCAGGGAGCTTTGTACCTGCTACCTGTCCCCCAGGTTACAATATATATATATATATATTTGTCCATCAGGGGTCAAGTCCTGGGGAAAAAAGTGTGGGAACTCCCACCCAAGATCCACTCGCCCACCAAAAAAAAATTTAAAAAAATGATACGCTCATATGCACGAACGCTTCAAAAGTGGTATTTTTCATCCAATTTTCGTATTGTGTGTATGAAGCTTAACTGTTAGTACATAAAAAAAAAAAAAAAAAACAATCCTCAATAAACATAAATACGGTAATTCTCTGAATAATCAGCATTCATTCAATTGTGCTTCCATGCAAATGTGAACATCATGTTCTGATCTTTATTGGGGAATTTTATTTTGTATATAGAGTGTTTATGTGGTGAGTTTACACTTTTCATTGAACAGAGTTTGGATAACACAGGGTTAAACGGAAAGGTCATAAATGAACTGCACATTATCTGGACAGAATGCTTGGGGAGATAGTGATGTGTTCCTGCTTAGGAGATGTATGTTAGCTTGGGGGGGCTGCAAACTCTGCAGGGCTCCAACACACACTCACTGCTATTCCAACCCTTCACATATTTCCACATAAACTTCCCTCCTGGCATTAAACTTTGCCAGGTATTGTGCTCAGCTTACCACCCCAAACTGATGTTCCTCCCTCAGCTCACCTCTCTCCCTGCATGTCCTGTGAGCAGAATAGCTGTGCTCCTCCTCTGGGTTCTCTCATCATATAGCACTGAAGATAGAGGAGGGGGGGGGATTCAGCGGGACACACAGAGCAAGTATGCAGGAGACAGGGGAGAGATAAGAAGACAGAAAATAAGGAGGGGCCGGCGGGAAGGAGCGCATCATGAGAGGTCTGACTAAATACCAGTGGCGGAACTACCGCCATAGCGACACACGCGGCCGCTATGGGGCCCGCAGCTGCTATGGGCCCCTGGGGAGGAGGAGGAAAGCATACTGCCGGGGCCCGGGGGTGGCGAGCACTGCCCGCACGGTCCCCCAGCCAGGGGAAGTGAGGAGAGGAAGAGGCGCGCTGTCCGTACAAGGCAGCAGAGCGCTGTGTAATAGCTTTTATTTGAATGCCCTGTGAGTTCCCGGGGCTCACCGTCACATAGCCCCACCTCTTGGCCCGACGCTTTTGATAGACAGAACGCCGGTCCAATGCGGGACATGTGACGTCATCAAAGGCGCCGGGCCAAGAGGTGGGGCTATGTGACGTTGAGCCCCGGGAACTCACAGGGCATTCAAATGTTAGCTATTACAGCGCTCTGCTGGACAGCGCGCCTCTTCCTCTCCTCACTTCCCCTGGCTGGGGGACCGTGCGGCCGGTGCTCGCCCCCCCCCCCCCATCTGAGAGAGCCCCACGCTCGCCAATAAGGGCTGCTGCAGTCTGGCTCACCTCTTCCACTGCACAGGTGAGGCTGCATTGGGCACGGGGGAGGCTGCATTGGGCACGGGGGAGGCTGCATTGGGCACGGGGGAGGCTACATTGGGCACGAGAGAGGCTACATTGGGCACGAGAGAGGCTGCATTGGGCACGAGAGAGGCTGCATTGGGCACGGGGAGGCTGCATTGGGCACGGGTGAGGCTGCATTGGGCACGGGTGAGGCTGCATTGGGCACGGGGGAGGCTGCATTGGGCACGGGGGAGGCTGCATTGGGCACGAGAGAGGCTGCATTGGGCACGAGAGAGGCTGCATTGGGCACGGGGAGGCTGCATTGGGCACGAGAGAGGCTGCATTGGGCACGAGAGAGGCTGCATTGGGCACGGGTGAGGCTGCATTGGGCACGGGTGAGGCTGCATTGGGCACGGGTGAGGCTGCATTGGGCACGGGGGAGGCTGCATTGGGCACGAGAGAGGCTGCATTGGGCACGAGAGAGGCTGCATTGGGCACGGGGAGGCTGCATTGGGCACGGGTGAGGCTGCATTGGACACGGGGGAGGCTGCATTGGGCACGGGGGGAGGCTGCATTGGGCACGGGGGAGGCTGCATTGGGCACGGGGGAGGCTGCATTGGGCACGAGAGAGGCTGCATTGGGCACGGGGGAGGCTGCATTGGGCATGGGTCAGGCTGCATTGGGCATGGGTGGGGCCACGCTGCATTGGGCAAAGGTGAGGCTGCATTGGGCACGGGTCAGGCTGCATTGGGCATGGGCAGGCCACGCTGCATTGGGCACGGGTCATGCTGAATTGGGCACGGGTCATGCTGCATTGGGCACAGGTGAGGCCACGCTGCATTGGGCAAAGGTGAGGCTGCATTGGGCACGGGTGAGGCTGCATTGGGCACGGGTGAGGCTGCATTGGGCACTGGACACGTTGCATTGGGCACAAGTGGGCACAGGTGAGGCAGTATTGGGCACAGGTGAGGCAGTATTGGGCACAGGTGAGGCAGTATTGGGCACTGGCCATGCTGCTTTGGGCGCAGGTGAGGCTGCATTGGACACTGGACATGCTGTATTGGGCACAGACCACGCTGCATTGGGCACAGGTGAGGCAGTATTGGGCATGGGCAGACCACGCTGCATTGGGCACAGGTGAGGATTATTGAAGCGCTAACACCGGGTGTTTGGAGTATCTTTATCTGTTGATTAAACTTTCTGGAATACATATATTGCTATTGTGGTGTAGGATCTGGGCTCTTTCTTTCTTCTCAGACTCGAACCACACACCCTTTGAGCCCCGCCCTTTAAACCACGCCCACTATTTAATTTAAGCCCCGCCATTTTTTTGTGGGGGGGGGGGCCCATACAACATTTTGCTATGGGGCCCTGTGATTTCTAGTTACGCCCCTGCTAAATACAATCTATTAGCAGCAGGGACCTGATCTACCTGTCAGTTAGAGGTGATTGACAGGTAGATCGAAGTGGAAGCTGTCATGGGGACCCCTACTGGCAATGCCTGAATGGTCAGGTGTGCGGCACTTACTATTGTGAGCTGTGTCAGCAGCTGCTGATGTAGCACCTGCCACATAGCTCGCATACTTCAAAGTCTTGCAGGACACGGCTGCCAACGGGAACTGAGTTCCTGTTGTGGAAAAAGTACAGGAACTCCGTTCCCATGCGTTCCCGCAGGACTTGAGCCCTGTTGTCCATGTGTGTTGCCAATGCTAAATAAACTATGTCTACCTGAGAAACATCTACATAAACATCTGAAGAGTTGTTGAAAGAAATACACGTTGTATAATAACTAAAACTGCAATCTGCAAAACCAGAAAATCAGAAACAAACCCATAGAAAAGAATAAATGCCACTGTTAAAAGTGTATGTAAACGCCAGAACAAAAGCCTAATAATATATTACAGCTTACACGTCTTTAGATGCAGTAGCTTCAGGGCTTTTTTTCTCAGAGAATAGGTCCAGGTACTTCCCCCTTCCGAGTCACCCCTTCTCTCCGACCTCTACCCACCTTTGAGCAATCCCTTGGTACCACCCCCTAGCCGCCTCCCAGTACCATCCCTTTTAGAAAAGAAACCAAGTATCATTTTTTTGGTACTAAGTAATTTATATGGAATGTGCTAATTATAACAGGAAAAGCAGTAAAATAGATTCCTCCAGCAATTTTGGACCCCACCACCAACAATAGATCCCCCAGCAACAATAGATGCCCCCACTAAAACAATATATCCTCTTCAGCAACAATAGCCCCCCCCCCCCCCCCCCAGCAATAATATACACTACATTACCAAGAGTATTGGGACACCTGCCCACACACACACATGAAACCTAATGGCATCCAAGTCTTAGCCCCCGTACACACGGTCGGAAATTCCGACCACAAAATCCGTCGGACACTGGTGTTGCATACACACGGTCGGACAAAGTTGTCGGAAAATTTGATCATTCTGAACGTGGTGACGCTCGTTGCGTACAACGGAACTATGTAGAGGCTAGTAGCCAAAATCTTTGGTCTTGTAATCTGATCTGAGCATGCGTGGCACTTTGTCCGTCGGAATTCTCTACACGCGATCGGAAAAAGTCTGATCGGATTTTGTTGTCGGAAAATTTGAGCGCAGGATCTCAAATTTTTTCCAGCTGAAATTCTGACGGAAAAAGTCCAATGGAGCCCACACACGGTCAGTTTTTCAGACAACATGGTCCGATAGGACATTTTCCATCGGAATTTCCCGACCGTGTGTACGGGGCATTAGTCAGTAGGGTTCAATATTGAGTTGGCCCACCCTTTGCAGCTATAACAGCTTCAACAGTTCTGGGAAAGCTGTCCACAAGGTTTAGGAGTGTGTCTATGGGAATGTTTGACTATTCTTCCAGTAGCGCATTTGTGAGGTCAGGCACTGATGTTGGATGGGAAGGCCTGGCTTGCAGTCTCCGCTCTAATTCATCCCAAAGGTGTTCTATCGGGTTGAGGTCAGGGCTCTGTGCAGGCCAGTCAAGTTCCTCCACCCCAAACTCGCTCATCCATGTCTTTATGGACCTTGCTTTGTGCACTGGTACGCAGTCATGTGGGAACAGGAAGGGGCCATCCCCAAACTGTTTCCACAAAGTTGGGAGCATGAAATTGTCCAAAATGTCTTAAGAGTTCCCTTCACTGGAACTAAGGGGCCAAGCCCAACCCCTGAAAAACAACCCGGCACCATAATCCCCCCTCCACCAAATGATTTGGACCAGTGCACAAAGCAAGGTCCATAAAGACATGGATGAGCGAGTTTGGGGTGGAGGAAGTTGACTGACCTGCACATCAACCTGATAGAACACCTTTGGGATGAAGTAGAGCGGAGACTGAAAGCCAAGTTTTCTCATCGAACATCAGTGCCTAACATCACAAATGCGCTTCTGGAAGAATGGTCAAACATTCCATAGACACACTCCTAAACCTTGTGGACGGCCTTCCCAGAAGAGTTGAAGCTGTTATAGCTGCAAAGGGTGGGACAACTCAATATTTAACCCTACGGACTAAGACTGGGATACCATTACAGTCCATTCTGGCTTTCTGCCTAATGATCGGCGGGTGGCGGAGTAGGAGCGGGTTTCCAGCGTTACGCATGCGTGCCCCAGACCTGGAAGTGCAGGATCACGTACTAGGTAAGTGATCCTGGGTAGCAGAGCCGCCTTGCCACCGTATATGTAAGTTATACGGTTGGCAAGTGGTTATGGAGCTGCAGCGTTGTCACCTTGAAGTGTATTAGGACTACAGAACACAATCTCCCTTTATATTTAGTGGCTACATTCGTTTTCTCTATTCACGCTTTTTTTTTTTTCCTTCCTTTATTGTTACCAGGTGATCCTGCCAGTAACACACTTCCTGCGCTAGGATGACAACACTCACTCACTGCACTGTATCTACGGAGGAGCTGCATTGTTTCCTTAGGACAAGTGTATTAGAAGAACTTCAAGACTATTTACACTGCTTGCATCTAAAAGAATCCATGTAATGGAGTACTAATGAATAGAGAACTGCAATCATTTGTGTCTTTTCTACCTGTCTGGAGTTTAGCGTTAATGGAAGTGAAATCTAGAATGTAATGGGTTATTAAGGACAACGGTAATGTCTTTTCAATCTATCAGCTTTTATACATAATAAAGCCTTTTATGTAGCGATGACGTTAAGAGGAAAAAAAATGAATGGAGCGTCAACCAATGTAAGTCATCAATACCGTACTTTCAGAATGCACGATGGCTAATTTACCCAATGTATACCTTTGACAGCTTGATGGATGCTGAAAGGGAAAGGATAATTTACGAAAACATTGCTTTCCCTGTTGGAACGCCTGTAAATAATATAAAGTGAAAAGTTTTAAAAGTAATAATATCAAGAAGATGTTTAGATGTGGCCCCCGGTGTTCTTTTAAATAGGTTGTGGAGGCAAAACAAGAAAACACTCTCAGTAGATTAGTAAAAACTTTATTTAGTAAAGTAAAAAACTGTGATTTGATAAGACGGCTTCGTTTATTAAAGGCTTCGTCCACCCAACAGTGATATCTTCGTTTTTGGTGGAGCCTGGAAGTTTGAGAACGCTCCTGCCCAATAAAGGTCATGGATAATAGAATATTGGGCATTCCCATTTACCTTTGTATGTTCCAGCTTCTCCTATTACCGGGATGGTGGCAACCCCAAATAATGGGCACCTTGACAAGAGGATGCACATAGACTTTTGAACTATTTATGTGACAATGGCATTAATATTTTTGTTTTACTGAGCGAAGAGAAAAACAGTTCATAAAAGGGGTTCGCAAACTCTACCATGCATAGTTAATCTGGTTAACCACTTCCCTACCGCCCACTGTCATATGACGCCCACAAGGTGGATCTCCCATCCTGGGTGGGCGTCATATGACGTCCTCCCATTCCCGGCCGCCTAGGGCGCGCGCGTGCGCCCGCGGCGTCGCTCGGGACCCGTTGCGAGTGCCCGGTGGCCGCGATGTCCGCCGGGCACCCGCAATTGCCCGTTAAAACAACGGGACCGTGCGGGACCATGGAGCTGTGTGTGTAAACACACAGCTCCACGTCCTGTCAGCGGGAGAGGAGACCGATCATGTGATCCCAGTACGGAGGAACACCGATCGGTCTCCTCCCCTTGTCAGTCCCCTCCCCCCACAGTTAGAATCACTACCTTAGGGAACATTTTAACCCCTGCAGCGCCCCCTAGTGTTAACCCCTTCCCTGCCAGTCACATTTACACAGTAATCAAATTCAATTTTATAGCAACGATCGCTGTGTAAATGTGAACAGTCCCAAAAATGTGTCAAAAGTGTCCGAAGTGTCCGCCGCAATGTCGCAGTCACGAAAAAAAAAATCGCAGATCGCCGCCATTACTAGTAAAAAAAAAAAAAATGCAATAAATCTATCCCCTATTTTGTAAACGCTATAACTTTTGCGCAAACCGATCTATATACGCTTATTGCAATTTTTTTTTTACCAAAAATATGTAGAAGAATACGTATCGGCCTAAACTGAGGAAAAAAATTGTTTTTTTTTTTAAAAATGGGATATTTATTATAGCAAAAAGTAAAAAATATTGTGTTTTTTTTCAAAATTGTCGCTCTTCTTTTGTTTATAGCGCAAAAAATAAAAACCGCAGAGGTGATCAAATACCACCAAAAGACAGCTCTATTTGTGGGAAAAAAAGGACGTCAATTTTGTTTGGGTGTAATGTCGCACGACCGCGCAATTGTTAGTTAAAGCGACGCAGTGCCGAATCGCAAAAAGTGCTCTGGTAAGGAAGGGTGTAAAATGGCCCGGTGCTGAAGCGGTTAAAAAAAGACACAAGTCCATCAAGTTCAACCAACAGCATTAGCATAACCAAAAGCACTGGCATAGCCAATGGCATTGACATAATCAACAGCACTGGCATAACCAACAGCACTAGCATCGCCAACAGCATTGGTATAACCAACAGCCTTGGCATAGCCAATAGCATTGTCATAACCAACAGCACTGGCATAACCAACAGCACTGGCATAACCAACAGCGCTAGCATCGCCAACAGCATTGGCATAACCAACAGCCCTGGCATAACCAACAGCACTGCCATCGCCAACAGAATTGGCATACCCAACAACACTGGCATACCCAACAGCACTAGCATCGCCAACAGCACTGGCATAACCAACAGCATTGGCATAGGCAACAGCATTGTGATAACCAACAGCACTGGCATAGCCAACAGCATTGGCATAACCAACAGCACTGGCATAACCAACAGCATTGCCATAACAAACAGCATTAGCTTAACCAACAGCACTTACATAGCCAACAGCATTGGCATAACTAACAACACTGGCATAGCCAACAGCATTGGCATAACCAACAGCATTAGCATAACCAACAGCACTGGCAAAGCCAACAGCATTGGCATAACCAACAACACTGGCATAGCCAACAGTATTAGCATAACCAACAGCATTATTGACCTAGGCTGTCAATCACTAAGCCTGGCCTACCACCTAAAAGCCAGCTGGTGGCTGAGGACATTGGCACGCTGTTCATAAGAAAGCACACATGGCAGCCAGCCGGGAAAACTGCATGCCCAAAAGCAAGCCCACCCACATGTCTGCTCATCCGCCCATAATCATGCCAGCCAGCTACCCAGAAAGCCTGCACTCCTGCACACAGAGGTACCCTCATCCTAATGGTTCTAGGTCCATCCAGGAGAGTGTGGGCAGTGTTTAAAAGTTGCACTGACACCAATCCCGTGGTTATTATGGTGCACTGACTCCAATCCTGGGGGTATTATGCTGCACTGACACCAATTCTGGGGATATTATGCTGCACTGACACCAATTATGTGAGTATTATGCTGCACTGATATCAATCTTTGGGGTATTATGCTACACTGATGTCAATCCTGGGGGTATTATGCTGCACTGACATCAATCCTGGTGGTATTATGGTGCCCTGCCACCAATCCGAGGGGTAATATGCTGCACTGACATCAGTCTTGGGGGTATAATGCTGCACTGACACTAATCCACAAGGTATAATACTGCACTGACACCAATCCTGGGGATATTATGCTGCCCTGACACCAATTCTAGGGTTATTTTGGTGCACTGCCATCAATCGTGTGGGTATTACGCTGCACTGACATCAAACTTGGGGGTATTATGGTATACTGCCATGAATCCTGGGGGTACTATGCTGCACTGACACCAATCAAGTTGAATTACTCTTTTATTTGTGATACCACATTTAAACAAAGAATATCCCTCTATAGTGTGTGTTTGTCTCAATTATGTCATTTCTGTCTACTACCTCGTTCTTGTGCTATCAGCGTGAATCACTTCTGTCAAGTTTTGGTGACACCAAGAAATAAAAAGGTGACGGGGAGGGAGCTCTATGTCAACGAGGCATTTCCCCCGTTCTGCCTAGTGACATGACAGAGATCTTCTGCTCCCTGTCATTGGGAGCAGTGATCGCTGTCATGTTGTACTGAGCCCATACTCCCCACAGTTAGAATCACTCCCTAGGACACACTTAACCCCTTGATAGCCCCCTAGTGTTTAACCCTTTCCCTGTCAGTGTCATTTCCACAGTAATCAGTGCATTTTTTATAGAACTGATCGCTGTATAAATTACAAAATAGTGTCAAAAGTGTCCGATGTGCCCCCATAATGTCACAGTCACGATAAAAATCACAGATCACCGCCATTACTAATAAAAAAAAATTCCTAATAA
Organism: Lithobates sylvaticus; assembly: GCA_028564925.1. Taxonomy (NCBI): domain Eukaryota; kingdom Metazoa; phylum Chordata; class Amphibia; order Anura; family Ranidae; genus Lithobates; species Lithobates sylvaticus. The sequence continues at coordinate 600,614,940 of CM053027.1, read as the reverse complement.
AAATGCCATAAATATATCCCCTATTTTGTAGACGCTATAACTTTTGCGCAAACCAATCAATATATGATATTATTGCGTTTTTTACCAAAAATATGTAGAAGAATACATATCGGCCTAAACTGAGGAAACAATTTGTTTTTATATGTATATTTTGGGGGTATTTATTATAGCAAAAAAGTAAAAAAAATATTGCTTTTTTTTTTCAAAATTGGTGCTTTTTTTTGTTTATAGCGCAAAAAAAAAAAAAAGCAGTGGTGATCAAATACCACCAAAAGAAAGCTCTATTTGTGCTGATAAAAAAAGGATATCAATTTTGTTGACGTTGTCAGTTAAAGCGACGCAGTGCTGAATCGCAAAAAGTGCTCTGGTCAGGAAGGGGGTAAAATCCTCCGGGGCTGAAGCGGTTAAGTTGTATATCAATAAAGTGTTGAATTTGTAATGCATTAGGTTTGCATTGGGTATTACACATTGCAGGTCTTTTTCTTCTTTCAGATGTAGATTTCTGGTTTGCAGACTTTAGCTTTTATTTTGCCGACTTCTAAGGCTTTCCGTGCACAGGCAGTTTGAGGCATCTGATATAAATTGTTTGTGGGCGCCCGGGGGAGATAACTGCAGTGTACAGCTGCCCATCATAATGAATGACGGTGTGATCACTGTACTTATGCTCAGGTGTAAATCCCAGAATGCAGCTTTTGCATGCTCCTGCACTTACAATACAGCACTGGCTTTTTGACTTTATATAAACAAAATAAGCAGTCAATGGCCTCTCTACCCAGGTGCTCAGAAGGTAAAGTAATCAGCATCCTGCTTATCTAGCAAAGCATGTTAAAAGGTTGGTAACGGAGGATAAGTTAAAGTGATTGTAAAGGCTAATTTATTATTTCTTTTTTAAAATAACAAACATGTTATACTTCCCTCCTCTGTGCAGTTGGTTTTGCACAGAGCAGCCCCAATCCTCCTCTTCTCGGGTCCCTCTTCGCTGTTCCTGGCCTCTCCCTCCTTTGAGTGCCCCTCAGCCAGCAGCTTGCTACAGGGGTCACCCAAGCTGAGTCAGAGCTCCGTGTGTCCATTCAGACACGGAGCCCTGACCTGGCCCCGCCCCTTCTTTCCCCTGATTGGCTGACTGACTTGCAGCTTCATAGCAAGTTACCTACTGTGCATGCGCGAAGCGCGCTGCGCTCTCTGTTTGGGCCGGTGGCAGGGGAAGGAGGAGTGGGGCCGCAGCAAACTTGTCCGGAAAGTGGGGGAGGGTACCTGTCAAAACCAGATACCCACTCCCACCCCCCAAAAGGTACCAAATGTGTCAGCGGAGGGGGAGGAGGCATACAAGTGGCGCTTCCCCTTTTGGGTAGAGCTCCGCTTTAACTACCCCTGGATTATTTATTATATAGAGTGCCTTGCAAAAGTATTCAACCCCCCTTGGCATTTTTTGTGTTTTGTTGCCTCACAACCTGGAATTAATATGGATTGTTTGAGGATTTGCATTATTTAATTTACAGAACATGCTCACAACTTTGAAGATGTTTTTTTTTTTTTTTATTGTGAAGCAAACAACAAATAGGACGAAATAACAGAAATAGTCAATGTGCATAACTATTCACCCCCCCTAAAGTCAATACTTTGTAGAGACACCTTTTGCGGCTATCACAGCTCCAAGTCGCTTTGGATAAGTCTCTATGAGCTTGCCACATCTTACCACTGGGATTTTTTCCCATTCCTCCTTCTAAAACTGCTCCAGCTCCTTCAAGTTGGATGGTTTGCGCTTGTGAACAGCAATCTTTAAGTCTGACCACAGATTTTCTATTTTATTGAGGTCTGGGCTTTGACTAGGCCATTCCAACACATTTACATGTTTCCCCTTATTCCACTCAAGTGTTGCTTTAGCAGTGTGTTTGGGGTCATTGTCCTGCTGGAAGGTGAACCTCCGTCCTAACCTAAAATCACACACCGAGTGCTACAGGTTTTGCTCAAGAATATCCCTGTATTTAGCACCGTCCATCTTTCCCTCAACTCTGACCAGTTTCCCAGTCCTGACTGCTGAAAAACATCCCCACAGCATGATGCTGCCACCACCATGTTTCACTGTGGGGATGGTGTTCTTTGGGTGATGTGTTGGGTTTGCGCCAGACATGGGTTTTTTTAATTTTAGTCTCATCAGACCAGAGCACCTTCCTCCATACATTTTGGGAGTCTCCCACAAGCCTTCTCGCAAACCCAAATCGTACCATTTTGTTTTTTGCTGAGAGTAATGTCTTTCTTCGGGCCACTCTGCCATAAAGCCCAACTCTATGGAGCGTACGGCTTATTGTCGTCCTATGTACAGATACTCCAGTCTCTGCTGTGGAACTCTGCAGCTCCTCCAGGGTTACCTTAGGTCTCTGTGCCGCCTCTCTGATTAATGCCCTCCTTGCCCGGTAGGGAGTTTGGTGTGCGGCCGTCTCTTGGCAGGTTTGCTGTTGTGCCATATTCTTTCCATTTGGTTATGATAGATTTGATGGTGCTCCTAGGGATCATCAAAGATTTGGATATTTTTTTATAACCTAACCCTGACTTGTACTTCTCAACAACATTGTCCCTTACTTGTTTGGAGAGTTCCTTGGTCTTCATGTCAGTGTTTGGTTAGTGGTGCCTCTTGCTTAGGTGTTGCAGCCTCTGGGGCCTTTCAAAAATGTGTGTATATGTAATGACAGATAAATTGACACATAGATTGCACACAGGTGAACATCATTTCACTAATTATGTGACTTCTGAAGGTAATTGGTTGCACCAGAGCTTTTTATGGGCAACTAAGGGGGTGAATACAATGCCAATTATCATTTTTTTTTATTTCTGAAAAATTGTTTTATGTATATATTTTTCTAATTTTACTTCACCAACTATTGTGTTCTGATCCATCACATATAATTCAGATAAAAAAAAAACATTGAACCAAAGGCTGTAATGTAACAAAATAGGTAAAAAGCCAAGGGGGTGAATACTTTTGCAAGGCACTGTAAATGAAAACATTTTGAAAAAAATATTTTCTACTTTCTGCCATAAAACATATCCAATAAAATCAAATTTCTTCATAAATTTAGGCTAAAAAGTATTCTGCCACATGTTTGGTAAAAACCAAACTGCGTTTTTGGGGACACTATACTATTGGGGACACTAGTATCGTTCTGATTGTGATCAAGATACTGATCCGTACAGACACTACACTAGTAATGGCAGTGATCAGCGACTTATAGTGTGACTGTGATAGTGTGGCGGGCATTCTTTTTTTTTTTTTTTTATCTTTATTTGGAATTTTTTCACAAGTAAAATTACAAAATACAAAACATATTCCCCCTTTTATATCATTTACTCCCCCATAAATTCCCCCCCCCCCCTACCCTCTACCCCTGCCTTGCGTGCCAACCCTGGGAATAATTTAACACCATACCTGTTTCTGCTAATTTGTCTTCCCCATACAATGCTACCAGGACATTATCTAATGATCTCTGTTACATATCTCCAAGACTTTCTAAACTCATTCCAGTACACCCACTTTTCCTCCCGGTCAATTTCTATCTCCCCTTCCTCCTCCTTAATTTCTGAATTTTCCAGTTTTTGTTGTACATTCACTCGGGCTATCCAATCCCGAATCTTCGGGCTCTCAGTATCCTGCCATTTTTTCAGGATTACATTTTTGGCTTCATTTTAAAAACTAGGGATTAATGATGCCTTGTACTGTCTCAACGGGATCTCAGTTCCGTGGAACAGACACGTCCATGGGTCCTCCGGGATAACTTGTGGCGTGTGGCGGGCATTCTGACACTAACTTACACCGGCTGGGAGGGACACTAACTGATGTCGCTAGTGACCAGTGTTGGTCATCTTACTTTAAAAAAGTAATTAGTTAAGTTTACAAATTACTTCTCCCAAAAAAGCAATTGCGTTAGTAACTCAGTTACTACATTGGAAAAGTAATTAGTTACGCAGCAAAGTAACTGACTTTTTTTTTAATATTCTATACGTGTAACTAAGGGGCGGGTCTAGTATTACTGTAACCAAGAGGCGCATTTATTATTATTGTTATATATCGTGTAACCAAGGGGCTGCTCTATTATAGAGTGTAAGCGAGGGGCAGGTCTATTATTGTTATATCGTGTAAGGGGCGGGTCTATTATTATTATATCGTGTAAGGGGCGGAGGGCTACAGAAGAGGGCGAATGTTAAATTAATGGGCAGATAATAATAACGATAATAATAAATGCGCCCCTTGGTTACAGTAATACTAGACCTGCCCCTTAGTTACACGATAGATGCCCCTTGCAGAGTAGCACGAGCATCGGGAGCGTGCGGCATCGCCTCGTATAATTACATGTTAACTGCACCTGCGCGGTGTAGAGTTCACTCAGAGCTGTTTAGGTTCGGCAATTTTCGTAAGCTCCACAGTCCTTCGTACTGCGCAAGCTCTGCGCCTGCGCAGTACAGGGGGGTCCTTCTCCGGCGGGGGAACTTTTTCGGCAGGACACCGGAATTACACTACTGCCATCTAGTGGCGGTAGATGTAATTGCGGTAACGCCACCCAAGTATTGGGAACTGCATTACCATGAGGGGAAAAGTAATCAGTTAGATTACTCGTTACCCTCTAAAGTAACTGCGTTAAGTAACTCTGTTTATTTTAACTCAGTTACTTACATCACTGCTAGTGACACTAATACAGTGATCAATAATAATACTGTACACTCTACTAATGACACTGGATGGGAAGGGGTTAACATGAAGGGGCACTGATTGCCTAACAATGTGTAATGTGTGCTGCTGTTACTCACATATCTGGTTGTTGTTTCTCCCTACGTCCCTGTACACAGAATTCTGTGTGTTTGTAAACACAGAACTCAAGAGTAGCCAGATAATATTGTTGAGTTTCATTGCTCTTAATCTTCAGTCACTATCACACTGTTGATCTATTCGGGATATATTTGTTTATCATTCGATTATATTGTTACTGTTTGTTTCATTGCTAAAGAAAATCTTCCAGTAAAGATAATTTTACTACAACCAGTGCCGATCCTGACCTCCCTGGGGCCCTAGACAAAATTCTGCTAAGGGGCCCTCTACATGACCCGTGATGCCGTGAGCTATGTAAACTATTTGCCATTGCCACACAGTCACACCTGACACTTCAGTGCTCCCAAAACAATCCTCCTCCTTTAAACAAAACAGTCAAAGAATAAGTACAACAATATAGAACAGAATGAGGTCCCCAGAGAGCCCCCCTTACATCAGGGTCCTCAGAGAGCCCCTCATTACACCAAGGTCCCCAGAGAGCCCCCCTTACATAAGGGTCCCTAGACAGCCCCCCTTAAATCAGTGTCCTCAGAGAGTCTCCCCCTACATCAGGGTCCCCAGAGATCCCCCCTTACATCAGGGTCCCCAGAGAGCCTCCCCCTACATTAGGGTCCCCAGAGATCCCCCGTTACATCAGGGTCCCCAGAGAGCCTCCCCCTACATTAGGGTCCCTAGAGAGCCCCCCTTACATCAGGGTCCCTAGAGAGCCTCCCCCTACATTAGGGTCCCCAGAGAGCCTCCCCCTATATTAGGGTCCCAAGAGAGCCCCCCCCCTTACATCAGGGTCCCCAGAGAGCCCCCCCCTTACATCAGGGTCCCCAGAGAGCCTCCCCCTACATTAGGGTCCCCAGAGAGCCCCCCCTTACATTAGGTTTTCCAGAGAGCCTCCCTTACATCAGAGTCCCCAGAGAGCCTCCCCCTTACATCAGGGTCCCCAGAAAGCCCCTCCTTACATCAGGGTCCCAGAGAGCCCCCCTTACATCAGTGTCCTCAGAGAGCCCCTCCTTACATCAGGGTCCCCAGTGAGCCTCCCTACTTACATCAGGGTCCCCAGAGGGTATCCCCCTACATCAGGGTCCCCAGAGAGCCTCCCCTTACATCAGGGTCCTCAGAGAGCCTCCACTTACACCAGGGACCCCAGAGAGCCCCCCTTACACCAGGGTCCCCAGAGAGCCCCCCCCTTACACCATGGTCCCCAGAGGGCCCCCCTTACACCAGGGTCCGAAGAGAGCCCCCCCTTACATTAGTGTCCCAAGAGAGCCTTCCCTCTTAAATTAGTATCCCCAGAGAGCCCCTCCTTACACAGGGTCCCCAGAGAGCCCCCCCCTCTGACATTAGTGTCCCCAGGGGGCCCCCTCTTACATCAGTGTCCCCAGAGGGCCCGTCTTTACATCAGTGTCCCCAGAGGGCCCCGTCCTTACATCAGTGTCCCCCAGAGGGCCCCGTCCTTACATCAGTGTCCCCAGAGAGCCCCCCTCTTATATTAGTGTCCCCAGAGGCCCCTTCCTTACATTAGTGTCCCCAGAAAGCCCCCCCTCTTACATGTGGGCCCCCAAACAGCTGACTCCCCCCCTTGCAGAGGTTCCCCTGTACCTGGCTGGTGGTGTCCACAGGCAGGGGGATCTCCCTGGGGCTAGTAGTTCTATCTCCGAATGTATACAGCGGAGAGGGGAGGGGCCTCTGACCCGGGCATCAGCAACAGTGTTCAAGCAGAGTGAAAGTGAAACTAATACCTGCCTGAGTCAGAGGCCCCTCCCTTCTCCTCTCCACTGTATACACTGAGAGTACTACAAACCCCAGGGAGATCCCGCTGCCCACTCAGGCACCATAGAACTGCCGATCACCGCCTTCCACCTCCTCCCACCACTCCTCACTGCACTCTAAACGGCCAGCCAGAGGTGCAGGGGGGATGCTGGGTCTTGGGGGCCCCCCCACAGCGGCGGGGCCCTAAGCAGCTTGCATAGTGTGCCTATAGGGCCGATCGGCTCTAACTACAACTGTTGGGTTTGCAATAACGTCACCAGTGGCGGCTGGTGCTCAAAATTTTTGGGGGGGCGCAAATAAACTGAAAAATTCTGAAAAAAAAGCCCATCAAATGCAGCCACTGTGCCAATCAAAACGCAGCCACTGTGCCCATCAAAACACAGCCACTGTGCCCATCAAAACGCAGCCACTGTGCCCATCAAAACGCAGCCACTGTGCCCATCAAAACGCAGCCACTTTGCCCATCAAAATGCAGCCACTGTGCCCATCAAAACGCAGGAGCGCCATGTTGGCACCTCTTAAGGCTTAGTTTGCACCTATGCAGGTGTGACAGCATGAATGGGCCATTAATTTCAATAGGCTGCCCTACGCATGACAAATTGCAGAAAAGAATTGCAAACAGTTTTTTATTTTTTTTTATTTTAAATTTGCACCACACTGAAACAAGTGGCACTTTTGTTAACATGCTGATGGAGGACTGCCCTACCCATCCAATCCAGTATTCCAACTGCCACAGGGCAGTTGGGCAGTGCAAAGGATGCACCCTTTTGCATCCTTTGCTGCAGATCTCCTCCAGCCTCTTTGCATCCACTTCTTGTTTACATGTAAAGGCTTCATTATTGACCACACCATCTGTGCGCTGTGACAAGGGTGGACTGTGTGTGTGTGCAGGAACGGACAACACAGTAGCACGATTGATAGATCGGTGGGATTGTCACTTTGTACTTAAAAAAAAAAAACTGTTATACTATCTCCTCTCCTCTCCTCCCCTCCCCTTCCCTTCCTCCGCTCTTCCCAGCAACCACAGGAAATACACCTGTTACTGTTACCTGCAAGATGACATGTCTTGGAGCCCCCGCCCTGCACTTACCTTGTCTCGGGTGACGGCGGCATCGTGTCCTCCATTTCCTCTCCTGCCGGCTCCTCCTCTCATCCTCTCATCCTCTGCTATGATTGGACGCCTGATAGGCGCCCAATCACAGCATCTGTCGTTTCAGCCAATCAGGGCACAGGTCACACAGACCTGTGCTCCTGATTGGCTAAGGGGCAGTACAATGTTAGCAAACCAAATTCCTTCGGTTTGCTAACATCAGTGCTGAGTGACAAGGAACGCACAGCGTTGCACCCGCTTGTCACCTTTTTGGACGCCTATTAGCGCCTACGGCGCTAATCAGGTGTTTCCAAAAAAACACCCCCACCGCTGTAATTCAGGCGCCCGGTGACCGAAAAAGGGGCCGGACACCTGAATAGGGGGTGTCAGCAGCGACCATAGATAGATTCATGCAATGCATGAATCTATCTATGGTATATAGAGAGTGACAGGAGAGGGGGGGCGGCGCTCCTGCGCCCTTTATGGATGCACCGCCCCTGAACGTCACTGCCAGGTGTGCCAGAGGGTTTGAGAGGCAGAGTACAGAACCAAATATACTCAAGCAGCTCCTTCGAGGGGGTTGAGTTAATGCCAAAAAAAATTATTTTGGTTTCATCTGATCACAGCACTTTCTCCCAATCCTTCTCTGAACCATTTAGATGTTCATTGGCACTACTGTACATGTGCCTTCTTGAGGAAGGGGACTCGCCGTGTTTGGAGGAAGAAAAATGCTGACTATGACCCTAAGAACATCATTCCTACAGTCCAGCACGGAGGTGGAAACATTATGCTTTGGGGCTGTTTCTCTGCTAACAGTACAGGCTGACTTTGCCGCATTGAGGGGAAAAAAACGTTTTTCTTACTTTTTGTCATAAAATTTTGTTTTCCCCTTCGCTGACGGACACTGATGAGGCATCACTGATGGGCACTCATGAGGTGGAACTGATGGGCACTGATGAGTTGGCACTGATAAAGTGGCACTGATGGGCACTGATGTGGAGGCACTGATATGTATAATTGATGGGCACTGAAAGGTGGCACTGATAGGCGGCTCTGATGGGCACCAATAGGCATCCATATGATATCCAGTACTGATGGGCACTGATGTGGCACTGAAGTGGCACTGATGGGCACCGACAGGCAGCACAGATGGGCACTGAAAGGCGGCTGTGATGGACACTGACAGGCGGCTGTGATGGGCACTGACAGGTGGCCCTGATGGGCACCGATAGGCGGTACTGATGGGCACTGAAAGGTGGCACTGATTGGCAGCACTGATGATGAGGTACTGATAGATCACTGACAGGTGTTACTGCTGGGCACTGATTGGCACCGTGGTGGGCTCTGATTGGCACTGTGGTTGGCTCTGATTGGCACTGTGGTTGGCTCTGATTGGCACTGTGGTGGGCACTGGGAGACTTTTTATTATTGTGTGTGTTGCTGGGGATTGATTTGCAAGTGATTGGGACAACTGAGGGGGCTGTGCTGATAATCAATGTGCTGATTATCAGCACAGACCCCCCCCCCCACCACCACCGACAGGGAGAGCCGCTGATCGGCTCCGATCCAGCGTGAACCGAGGAATGCCGTTTACAGCTGATCACATTGTAAGAAGCCTCTGAGAGACACGCTGCACTCGCGATCACGAAGCTGCTTAAAAACAGGCATGGACATGGAGCTGTAGATACAGAAGGCAGCCGAGCACAGCATTTTTGCCGTTGCTACACCGTGATGCAAAGCATTGCGGCAGGGGCATGTGTATGCCCCAGTATGAATGCCTTTGCAGAAGGGGGAGGTCAAAAGGTGACTCAACTGCCTGTTTTTACTGCCACCAACCATGTAAACTAGACCTCAAGGCACAAAGGTCTGCACCATTGTTCTGTGTTAAAATTGAACATGCATGGGGCGATCCGTACATGAAAACTTTAGGGAATTGAAAAAATGATTTCCAATGGTGAAAATTAGATGATAAAGTACAGTACACAGAAATACCGGCTGTGTTAATGAATTGACCTCCATGTTCATTATCACAAACACTTTAAATGACTGTTGTACTACCTAAAAGAGCCATTTTATAGGTAGCGCAAAGGCATCAATAAAGTTCAAAGTGGTGTGTGGGAACCTATCGGTGCAACTGTGTTTACAATGCATGAGAAATACTTCCGGTTAAGGGGATACATTGCTAACAATTTGGACCTATTCACACCATCATGCTAAAACATGTGTCCAGAGTGCTCCAAAGGGAAAACAGCTCTCATTAGTGTCTATGAAGCCCTTCTGTGTTGCGTATCAGTATAGTGCAGCACATTTCGAAAAAAAAATCCTACATGCTGCATCTGTTGAAATTGAAGTTATATAGTACCACACTTATTATATAGTAACACACTGAAAATATCCTTGGCACAACTGGTTGCTAGGCTGTCTGAGGGCCTATCCAGAAGCAAGAGAGCCACGCAGGGTTGTGACTGCTTGCCGGAGAACCTGTCGTGGTCGGAGGTAGAGGGGAAGCTGTCTCCACTAAGGGACCAACCACCTTATCACCACAAGGGACCACAGTGAGTAACTGAAGCAAGTACCGGAGCAGCATTCTCACCAACTGGGGGCGGTGAAGAATCGGGAAACTTCAGTGGGTATCAAGCCAGGGACCCAGCCAGCGGAGGTGACGCTTACAGAGCAGCCCTGTGTGTCAAGCCAGGGACCGAGCAGGCCAGCGTGGGTGAAGCTTGAGAGGTATCTTGAGTGCAAAGCTAGGGACCCAGCAGAGAAGCGGGGGTGATGCTTGAGGAAGATACCACTGTGAAGATTGGAAGAGCTCAAAGGATTCAGCGTCAGTGAATCATTTAGTCTAGTGAGAGACCGGGTGCTCAGTGGGCTGAAGAACTACAGGAAGTGATTGTAGTGGAAGTGAAAGAACTGATACGCTTTGTGTTAGGAACTGTTAACCACTTGCCGACCGGCGCACGATGATATACGTCGACAGAATGGCACGTACAGGCAGGAGGGCGTATATATAAGTCCCTCCTTTAGCCTGTCCGTGCCATCGGGAGAGGCGCGCTCCCGCGCCGGTCGGGACCCCCGTGAGCCCGATCGCGGTCCCCGCGGACTCGATCGCCGCGGGGACCCCCGCGATCGTCTCACGGAGCGGCTGAACGGGAAGATGCTGAGATAAACAGCATCTCCCCGTTCTGCCTAGCAACTAGTGACGCCGATCTCTGCTCCCTGTGATTGGAGCACAGATCAGCATTCACTAGCTGACAGCCACGCCCCCCCACAGTAAAAAACACACCCCTAGGCATACTTAACTCTTACACTGCCCCCTTGTGGTTAACCCCTTCACTGCCAGTGTCATTTATACAGAAATCAATGCATTTAAATGCATTAATTGCTGTAAAAAATGACAATGGTCCCAAAAATGTGTCAAAAATGTCTGATGTGTCCGCCATAATGTCGCAGTCACAAAAAAAATCGCAGATCTCCGCCATTACTAATAAAAAAAAAAAATATTAATAAAAATGCTATAAAACTATCCCCTATCTTGTAAACGCTATAACTTCTGCGCAAACCGATCAATAATCGCATATTGCGATTTTTTTTACCAAAAATATGTAGAAGAATACGTATCGGCCTAAACTGAGGAAAAAAAACGTTTTTTTATATATTTTTTGGGGATATTTATTATAGCAAAAAATAAAAAATAATGCATTTTTTTCAAAATTGTCTCTATTTCTGTTTATAGCGCAAAAAATAAAAACCGCAGGGGCGATCAAATACCACCAAAAGAAAGCTCTATTTGTGGGAAAAAAAAGGACGTCAATTTTGTTTGGGAGCCACGTCGGCACGACCGCGCAATTGTCAGTTAAAGCGACGCAGTGCCGAATCGCAAAAAGGGGCCTGGTCCTTTGGCTGCAAATTGGTCCGGTCTGAAAGTGGTTAAAGACTGTTGCTATAGGAGACAGCATTCCTGGATGCCTTTCCCTGCATGGCTGTCCTTCTATAGAAGTCTCGGTGTCTGCCAATTAACCTTGCAACTACCTAAGGGAGTCCTGGCCCTAACCCTCTCTCCACCAAAAGTTTGTTAAGAGAAATAAACTCTCTTTTTCATTCAAGAAGTGTCTGGCCCCTAATAACTTGAACTACCTTGTACCCACCATATACAGAAGCATGTCAGCTGTCTCTGGCCCTGGAGGTTCGCATTAGACCGAAGGAGGCCTGGGACCTTGCTAAATCTGTATAGGATGTTTGTTTGTTCACTTTCCTTGCCTGATCTGAAGTCTCTTAAAGAGGTGCATAGTTAAATAGTTAGCAACGTTGAATTAAGACACCAGTCCATCCAGTTCAACCTGAGTGAGTGTGCGTGTCTACAATTATCCCTATCCCTATTCCCATATAGCGCTGTCAATTTTACACAGCGCTCCACACATACATCGCACACTCACATCAGTCCCTACAATCCAAGGTCCCCAACTCACATTCATATACTGGGGCCAATTTTGGACAGAAGCCAATTAACCTACCAGCATGTCTTTGGAGTGTGGGAGGAAACCGGAGTACCTGGAGGAAACCCACACAGGCACAGGGAGAACATGCAAACTCCAGGCAGGTAGTGTCGTGGTTGGGATTTGAACCAGCGACCCTTTTTACTGCTAGGCGAGAGTGTTAACCATTACACCACTGTGCCGCCCTTGGCATGCTTGGCTTATCAAAAGAACAGCTACTTATCTGGTACCAGCCCACATTGCTAACTCAAATCCCTCATACAGTGATAGATGTTTCCTGGGTTGTGGTCAGTGAGGGACAAAATTCATGTTCGGTGGTCCTGCCCCCATTTGGTGGGGTGCTGGTCGAGGGTTTTTGGACTTTTGTTCACTCTCTTCCATATACCCATTCACAGGCATGCCAAATTAGCACTCCTTTACTGTCCGATCTGGGAAGTAAAGAGCATCCTGACCACTGTAATGGTCAATAAAAAGATGGGCAGTATGCGCCATGACTCCCTCCCTAAGTTTCTCAAGGTGTGGCCTTACACTTCCAACTCAGGGGTAAGCCCACACCCCAAACCCCTTCCCAGGCCCTGGATCTTAGGACTCTTGCACCCAATGTTGACCCCCGGCCCATGCCTGAGGGTTATTGATGTTTGACTGTTCATATTCCTTTGAACATCCTATGTTACTCATGATATTCCACAATGTGTCTATTACTTATAACCCCAGCGTGGGAATATTGTGGTCGTATTTTCTCTTTTGCCATTCAATAAAAATCATTGTACCAGAAAAGAACAGTGATAACAACAAGGGGACTGAAGTTAGACAAGGTACAGTACATGGGCCTGACAAGCAGAGTGCTATACAGTGGAAGATAGAATGTCATTGCTAATGACTACAGTGTCTGTGTCACATGCAAAGCAATCAATCAGCCAGGAGATGGGTGACATGGCAAAAGTGACAGTTAGGCCCCTTTCACACTGGGGAGGGAGCCGCAGTGACGGTAAAGCAGCGCTATATTTAGCGCTGCTTTACCGTCGTTTTAGTCGTGGGATTCGGCCGCTCGCGGTGTGGTTTTACCCCCGCGAGCGGCCGAAAAAGTGTTAAAATCCCCCGCAGAGCGCCGCCTTGCGGCGGTATTGCCGCGGTATTACCACGGTGTCCCATTCAAATCAATGGGAATGAGCGGTATAGGAGCGGTGAATACACCGCTCCTATACCGCTCCAAAGATGCTGCTAGCAGGACTTTTTTTAACCGTCCTGCTAGCGCACCGCTCCAGTGTGAAAGCCCACCGGCTTTCACACTGGAGTGAATGGGGCTGTTTTTTTCAGGCGGTGTACAGGCGCTATTTTTAGCGCTGTACCGCCTGAAAAACACCCCAGTGTGAAAGAGGCCTTACTCTTGTAGTGAGGGGAATTATGTGCTTGGCACCTTCACTAGTGGCCGGTCCTCCACTTCCTGGGACTGATCTGTTATTCAAAGTGTCTAGGGACCCAGCCCAGAGTCATGGGAGAGAGATGTAGAGGGGCCCAGAGAAAGAGAAAGTAAAGCACGGAGGATGGAGAGAGCATGTTTCCTGTATATAGTATCAGGACTGGATTAGTCACAAGAAGGAAAGTGACAAAATTGCTGGATTGGTGGAGACAAGTGCATGCTTTGTGGCACCGGCTCAGAAATGCTGCACCCCTGGGGAAGTGGTGTTCTCTAACAGTGTGCCTGAAGTGTTCAAGTGTCAAAGGTGGAGGAGGTTCAGCCACTGAGTACAAGGAGTTAACTGTGCAACTGCTGCCCACTTCTAATGGCCCGTACACACGATCGGACTTTCCGACAACAAAACCGTGGAATTTTGTTCGAAGGGTGTTGGCTCCAACTTGTCTTGCATACACACGGTCACACAAATGTTGGCCAACAATTACGAATGTAGTGACGTACAAGACGTACGGCAAGCTGATAAAAATGAAGTTCAGTGGTCATGTGATATCTCCATTAGGAACGCTAGTTTTACAAGACTGAGCGCTTCCGGCTCATCCTTGATTCCGAGCATACGTGTTTGTACTTTGGACTTTTGTCTGACGGGCTTGTGTACACACGATCGGAAAGTCCGACAGCACACATTTGTTAGCATGAATAAGCACTTGGCGCGAAACGTGTCAGAATATTTGTACCATTGCTGTGGATTGTTTTGTTTGGATGTAATCTTCGGTTTTAATAAAAACAAGTTTTTCCTGGTGTGCGGCTATCCAGAGTTCTTTCCTGTCATTGCCTGCTATTGTGATTGTATTGGCCAGCACCTGGGGCTCCTTGATTGGGAAGACAAGCATTTACCTTGAAGAGTTGTCCTGAAGCGGTGGTTCTCGTTCTAACACACATTTGTTGGCGGAAAATTTGAGAGCATGCTAGCCAACATTTGTTGGCGGAAAGTCCAACAACAAATGTCCGATGGAGCGTACACACGGTCGGACTTTCCGCCAACAAGCTTACATCCAACATTTCTCGTCAGAAAATCTGATCGTGTGTACGGGGCATTAGTCTGGAAACTTGGCTTAATGTTGATTTCACATGACTGCAGCTCCGTGCCTATGGTTTGGCCATTAGTGATTGCTAGACATGTGCACAACAAAAAAATACGTTTTTTTTTCGTTTCTTTTTTTTTCGTTTCCGTTGATTCGTAACGATTCGTACATTCGTAAGTCGTCGTTGTTCATATTCGTAACGATTCGTACATTCGTAAGTCGTCGTTGTTCATATTCGTAACGATTCGTACATTTGTAAGAGTTATTTTTCGTTGATTCGTTTTTTCGTTAGTTTAATTTTCGTTCATTCGTTTATTCGAAATTCGGACGAATTCGTAGTTACTCGTACATTCGTAACATTCGTAACATTCGTAGATTCGTAATTGAGCATAATTCATAATTTTATGTAATGTGTATGCTATTATTACATTTTAATAATTTACGAATCGAAAAAAAAAAGTTACGAATCGAAAAAAAAAAAATTTACGAATCGAAAAAAAAAAGTTACGAATCAAAAAAAAAGTTACGAATGTACGAATTTTTTTGTTCAATCCATTCATTACGAATCAAATAAAAAGTTACGAATCGAAAAAAAAAGTTACGAATCGAAAAAAAAAAGTTACGAATCGAAAAAAAAAGTTACAAATGTCTGAATTTTTTTGTTCAATCCATTCTAAGCACGTTAAGCAGCACCATTGTAAGGGACACGGAAAATTACCAATTCAACAAAAAAAAAAGTTACGAATGTACGAATTTTTTCGTTCATTTTCGTTGTTCCTTTTTTCGTTTTTCGGATTTTCGTTGTTTGGTTTTTCAGATTTTCGTTGCTTTTCGGATTCGTTCGATTCGAACGATTCGTTAATCGGATTCGTACAAATTCGAACGATTCGTTATTCGGATTCGAACGATTCGTTCATTCGTTTATTCGTACGAAAACGAACGAATGAAAAAAAAAAAAAAAAACGAAAAACTAAACAAATTGCACATGTCTAGTGATTGCAGCGTCCCCACTAGGATACCTTGAGCCCTGCCCTACAAGTGCCCCTCTGCCACTACTTCTTGGTTTGTATAGCTGTCTGTGCCCCCACTCTGGAGATTCAGCTGGGGAAAATCATCACTGGGACAGATGGTGATGAGAAATCCATCTGTTTCCGATGTCCAACAATTTTCTGCAAAACATTTGCTCAAAGAGCCATCTTAACAATTATATTTGGAGAGGGCAACCCTGTTCCTTTCTTCCCAAAAAAAGTCATCTGTGTTGTCTTTTCCGATTTTCAAGTACTAAGTACCTTATTTCCTGTCTTTATCCTTGTTTAAACAGTTGTCTAATGAGCAGTAAGCCTTAAAAAGATTTCAGCTTGGAGGGATACGTTTTCAGCACCAGCTTTTCATCCCTTGTGGTGGGTGTAGAAAGCAAACACATTATGTTCTGAGTACGTGACCAGCCTCCAGCCCACAGCAGAGCAGGAGGTGTTGGATTTCTTTAATCCATTGTTTTTCCAGAGAGGTGTGAGAAGACAGCACTGTCAAACCAGACAGGGAGAATTAATGCTCTGAGGTTTGATCACGTTGTGTGGCTGGACCAACATGAAAGTCTTTAACAGAGTGCAGAGACTTCCAATGGCATTGCTGTGTTTCATCTGTTGAATGAATTAGGTCACATTTTTAATAGATGTCATAGCCTCATATAACAAAGTTGAGTACTCTCCATTCAATTTTTTTTTTTACCGAGAATTTATGTACAAATTTTGAATTTTCATACGAAAATGTACTAGTATTACATTTTCAAGACAGGCTTTTAGGGCAAAACTCACGTTTTCTAAGGTATAAGAGGAAGGAGAGGTTATACCCCGAAAGCATGTCCTGAAAATGTACATTTTGGTATGAAAATTTGTACGAAAATTCTCTGTAAAATTGATGACTTCAAAAATACTTAAAAAATCTCATTTGCTTTTAACATTTGATTTTGGAACAAATGGACTTTCTCAAACGAGAACATCATACACTGTACCTATAAATGTTGGTACCCAGTTATATTCTGTACATTTAGGACCTCTGCAGGGAGTCTATTCCACATTTTCACAGCTCTTACTGTTGGAAATGAGCTAGTTCGAAAAAAAAAAATTCCATTCTCCTGCTTTGAATTTTCTCGACGGTCGAAACTAAAGCCTCATACACACGATAGGACCGTGGACCAACTTTCCTGTGGATTTTTGTCCAAAGGGCGTTGGCCCCAAGTTGGTATTGCATACACACGGCAGGACTTTTTTCAGCCAACTTTCACCAAATCACTTGGTTTTTCTGCTCTTTACCGCCACCTTTGGTCAACTTCTGTATTGTTGTCTGATCTTTTGCATTGGTTCTGCATTGGTTTGTACAAAAGTCCGTTGGTTTTGTGTACACACGGTCGGACTTTGGTCCATCTGACTTTTGTTGTCAGAAAGTTGGTCCGTTCGCACAGCCAACAAAAATCCGATAAAACCTGGAAAAAGTTGGTCCAATGGAGCATACACACGGTCGGATGTTGGTCCAAAACAGCTAATTTGCATGTTGGTTGTCAAAAAGTCCAATCGTGTGTATGGGCCTTAACACTGATTTGGCCCCTCTAGCAATAAGAAAATTAAATGAGCATTCTGTAAACAAAAATTTACAAATGAAAATTCTACTAGTTTATTGCCATTCTTAGTGCAAATATATTTTTAAAAAAGTATCAGGGACAGTACTCAACTGTGTTGTTGAAAGTACACAAAAATCACCTTAAGCCCTGGTTCACACCAGTGTGATTTGTCATGCGGTTGACAGTTAAAAATTGCATTACAAATCATACCCCCTTGTTGGCAATGGAACCATTCAAATCGTTTCGACTCAAGTTGTAGCGACTTTGAAAAAGGTTCATGCACTACTTTTTGGGATTTCATTGCAACTTAAAATAAGTCGCAAGCCGCAATGAAATTAGAGGTCCAAATCGCACTAATCTGCGACTTTGAAATCTGGCTGAAGTAGAGTGATTTCAAAGCCGCACTGGTGTGAACCAGGGCTAAAAGACAAGTATGGGAATTAGTAGGGATTTTGAATTCTAAGGAGGGTGCAAAAATAACACAAACTGAGGGGGAAGAGAGAGGGTAAATCTCATAAACGGGGGTCACAGACAGCAATAAAAACTGATAGGTGTTCTATTCCTTCTCTATTGTATCGTAAACAAGAAAAAAAAGTTTTGACATTAGTTATACTAGTTAGTTTAGTTATACTTTAACCACATCCCATTCCAATCCCATGGTCCCATTATCCTGATGTCGGGGGGGGGGGGGGGGGCGCGGGACTTTCGAGGGGTCAGGTAAGTAAATTGGGGGGGCTGGGGGGGTCGGCATTGTCAGATGTTTTTTCACCTTAATGCATAGAATGCATTAAGGTGAAAAAACTTTTACCTTTACAACCCCTTTAAGGTGGAACTTCATATCTTGGGTACTGCATACATGTGGCCAGTGGCGGCTGGTTCTAAAAAAAATTTGGGGGGGGGGGGCGGCGCAAACAAACTGAAAAAAAAAACATCAATTGCAGCCCCTGTGGCCATCAAGCGCAGCCACTGTGCCCATCAAGTGCCGCCACTGTGCCCATCAAGTGGAGCCACTGTGCCATCAAATGCAGCCACTGTGCCATCAAAAGCAGCCACTGTACCCATAAATTGCCGCCACTGTGCCATCAAATGCAGCTACTGTACCCATCAATTGCTGCCACTGTGCCTATCAATTGCTGCCACTGTGCCCATCAATTGCCGCTACTGTGCCCCATCAATTGCTGCCAGTGAACCCATCAATTGCTGCCAGTGTGCCCATCAATTGCCGCTACTGTGCCCTATCAATTGCCGCTAGTGTGCCCCATCAAATGCTGCCAGTGTGCATCGCTCGGGAGTCGGGACTTACCTGTCTCGCAACGGGTCACGGTGGCATCCTCCACGTCCACGCTCTTCGATGTCTCCGGTCCTCTCTATCAGGCTCCCCTATCAGCGCCTGTTGTTTCAGCCAATCAGGTGACAGGTAACCAAACCCTAGCACATGATTGGCTAAGAGGCGGGTCAGTGTTAGGGAAGGGATTTATTCGCTTTGCTAACACAACACTGCGTAAACAGCGAACGCACAGCATTGCGCCCGCTGTTTACCATTTTGGAAGCCTATTAGAGCCTATGGCTCTAATCAGGATGCCTATTAGGGCCCACGGCTCTAATCAGGTGCTTCCAAAAAATACCCCGCCGCTATATTTCAGGTGCCCCGCACACAACAAGGGGCCGGACACCTAAATAGGGGGCGGCAGCGTCGACCATAGATATTCATGCAATGCATGAATCTATCTATGGTGAGAGAGAGGTGACAGGAGAGAGGGGGCGGCGCTCCTGCGCCCTTTATGGACGCACCGCCACTGCACGTGGCTTATCTCTGAGTTGGGGGACTGCCTTAATGTTTGACTTTTCACATGCCTGGGGCTCCTGTCTGGTCCCTGGGCATTGGTGACCAGGCCTTTGTGTGACGTATTACCCAACATGCAAGGCTTAGTGACTCCTTTCAATGCCAGGCATAGCCCAAAGCACCCACCTCGAGGGAAAGCCTCTTATGTGACGTTCGCTAGGAGACCAACAAGAGCAGGAAACATGGAGGACGTGATGGACAACCTATGTATCTGCTTACACAACAGCACCTATGCTCTCTCCTCCAGTCAGCAAGTTTCTTTTTTCATATTCACTGCACTGTTATACTTGGCTTATATACAGCCCTAAATTCTAAGACACCTTTCACACCAAGGGCGTTTTGCAAGCGCTATATCGTTAGAAATAGCGCCTGCAATCCGCCCTAAAACAGCTGCACCATTGTCTCCAGTGTGAAAGCTGGAGGGCTTTCACACCGCATCGGTGCGCTGGCAGGGCGTCAGGAAAAGTCCTGCCAGCAGCTTCTTTGGAGCGGTGAGTTTACCGCTCCTCCACCGCTCCTCCACCGCTCCTCCACCGCTCCTCCACCGCTCCTCCACCGCTCCTCCACTGCTCCTCCACCGCTGCTCCCCATTGAAATCAATGGGGCAGCGCTGTAATGCTGCCGGCAAAACGCGGGCGTATTGCGGGCGGTTTTAACCCTTTCTAGGTCGCTAGCGAGGGGTAAAAGCGTCTCGCTATCGGCCGAAATGTGCCCCAAATCCGACGGTAAAGCGCAGCTAAAAATAGCGGCGTTATACCGACGACGCTATAGGCGGCTTGGTGTGAAAGCCGTCTAAATTCTGATGTGCAGGAGATTATAGGAGGCTAGTACAGAGACAGAATGAGGCGTTATGATAAAAAAAAGTCATTGGTCACTGGGGTGTTTAAAAAAGACTGGTGGTTTGAGTGGTAGATATACTATGCTGTCAAACATTTGTGGACACTTACAGTATATGGGCTTGCTGGACATCCCATTCCAAAACCATGATCATTAATATGGATTTGCCATCCCTGACCCTCTTTTCTTTTTGACTTTAACATCCGCCAGAGTTTAGAGTACACCTGTGGAAATGTTATACCCATTCAGCAAAAAGAGCATTTGTGAGGTCAGGTACTGATGTTAGACAAGGAGAGCTGACATGCATTCAGAGTTCCTATTCATCTCAAAGGTGTTCAACCATAGGGTTGAGGTCAGGACTCTGTGTAGGCCACTCAGGTTCTTCCACACCAAACCATGCCTTTATGCAGCTGGCTTTGTACACAGTTGCACAGTCATGCTGGAACAGAAGAAGGATCTTCCAAAAACTTTTCACAAGGTTAGAAAGAACACAATTGTTTAATGTGACTTTGTATACTGAAGCATTAACTGCACCCGTCACCAGAAAACCTGCGCTTAATTCGGAGGGGTATCCAGGGCAGCCATCAGAAATTTTTGGGCCCCTTACACAGCTTTAGGCCTGGACCCCCCCCCCAGCCTGACCACCAACATTCACCAGGGCCTGCCCACGGCCATGCCACCGAATATGCACTCAGTCCCCCATGCACATGTACACACTCAACACCCCCCCTCACACCTGAATATTTGTGAGCCCCCCTCCTCACACCTGTACACTCAGTCCCCCTCATTATACCCGTCTGTATATATGTCAGCTCCCCCCCACACCTGCATATATGTCAGCCCCCCTCACACCTGTATACATGTTAGCCCCCTCACTCCTGTATATATGTCAGCCCCCCCCCCCCCCCTCACTCACACCTGTATACATGTTAGCCCCCTCACTCCTGTATATATGTCAGACCCCCCCCCCCCCCCCACACCTGTATACATGTTAGGCCCCCTCCTCACCTGTATACATGTCAGGCTCCCTCCTCACCTGTATACATCTCAGGCCCCCTCCTCACCTGTATACAGTGGTGTGAAAAAGTGTTTGCCCCCTTCCTCATTTCCTGTTCCTTTGCATGTTTGTCACACTTAAGTGTTTTGGAACATCAAACCAATTTAAACAATAGTCAAGGACAACACAAGTAAACACAAAATGCAATTTGTAAATGAAGGTGTTTATTATTAAAGGTGAAAAAAAATCCAAACCATCATGGCCCTGTGTGAAAAAGTGATTGCCCCCTAAACCTAATAACTGGTTGGGCCACCCTTAGCAGCAACAACTGCAACCAAGCGTTTGCGATAACGTGCAATGAGGCTTTTACAGCATCCTGGAGGAATTTTGGCCCACTCATCTTTGCAGAATTGTCCTAATTCAGTTACATTAGAGGGTTTTCGAGCATGAACGGCCTTTTTAAGGTCATACCACAACATCTCAATAGGATTCAGGTCAGGACTTTGGCTAGGCCACTCCAAAGTCTTCATTTTGTTTTTCTTCAGCCATTCGGTGGTGGACTTGCTGGTGTGTTTAGGATCATTGTCCTGCTGCAGAACCCAAGTTCGTTTCAGCTTGAGTACACGAACAGATGGTCGGACATTCTCCTTCAGGATCTCTTGGTAGACAGCAGAATTCATAGTTCCTTTTATCACGGCAAGTCTTCCAGGTCCTGAAGCAGCAAAACAGCCCCAGACCATCACACTACCACCACCATATTTTACTGTTGGTATAATGTTCTTTTTCTGAAATGCAGTGTTCCTTCTACGCCAGATATACTTGGACACACACCTTCCAAAGAGTTCCACTTTTGTCTCATCGGTCCACAGAATGTTGTCCCAAAAGTCTTGGGGATCATCAAGATGTGTTGTGGAGAAATTGAGACGAGCTTTGATGTTCTTTTTGCTCAGCAGTGGTTTTCTCCTTGGAACTCTGCCATGCAGGCCATTTTTTCCCAGTCTTTTCCTGATGGTGGAGGCATGAACGCTGACCTTAACTGAGGCAAGTCAGGCCTGCAGTTCCTTGGATGTTGTTGTGGGGTCTTTTGTGACCTCTTGGATGAGTCGTCGCTGCGCTCTTGGGGTAATTTTGGGCGGCCGGCCACTCCTGGGAAGGTTCACCACTGTTCCATGTCTTCGCCATTTGTGGATAATGGCTCTCACTGTGGTTCGCTGGATTCCCAAAGCTTTGGAAATGGCTTTATAACCCTTTCCAGACTGATAGATCTCAATTATTTTCTTTCTCAATTGTTCCTGAATTTCTTTGGGTCTCGGCATGATGTGTAGCTTTTAAGGATCTTCTGGTGGACCTTACTGTGTCAAGCAGCTCCTATTTAAGTGATGCCTTGATTGTGAACAGGTGTGGCAATAATCAGGCCTGGGTGTGGCTAGAGAAATTGAACTCAGGTGTGGACAACCACAGTTATAGTATGTTTTAACAAGGGGGGCAATCACTTTTTCACACACAGGGCCATGATGGTTTGGATTTTTTTTCACCTTTAATAATAAACACCTTCATTTACAAATTGCATTTTGTGTTTACTTGTGTTGTCCTTGACTATTGTTTAAATTGGTTTGATGTTCCGAAACACTTAAGTGTGACAAACATGCAAAGGAACAGGAAATGAGGAAGGGGGCAAACACTTTTTCACACCACTGTACATCTCAGGCCCCCTCCTCACCTGTATACATGTCAGGCTCCTCCCTCCTCACCTGTATACATCTCAGGCCCCCTCCTCACCTGTATACATATCAGGCCCCCCCTCACATCTGTATACATGTCAGCCCCCCTCACCTGTATACATGTTAGGCCCCCTCCTCACCTGTATATATCTCAGGCCCCCTCCTAACCTGTATACATGTCAGGCCCCCTCCTCACCTGTATACATGTCAGGGCCCCCCTCACATCTGTATACATGTCAGCCCCTCTCACCTGTATACATGTTAGGCCCCCTCCTCACCTGTATATATCTCAGGCCCCCTCCTAACCTGTATACATGTCAGGCCCCCTCCTCACCTGTATACATGTCAGGGCCCCCCTCACATCTGTATACATGTCAGCCCCCCCTCACCTGTATACATGTTAGGCTCCCTCCTCACCTGTATACATCTCAGGCCCCCTCCTCACTTGTATATATGTCAGGCTCCCTCCTCACCTGTATACATATCAGGGCCCCCCTCACATCTGTATACATGTCAGCCCCCCAACAGGGCTCCCCTTCACCCGGTCCTGCCAGGCCCCCCCCCCCCCAGACGATCGGGCCCCTTACAGTTGTATCGGCTGTACCCCCCTGATGGATGCCCTGGGGGTATCTACATACATTTGCCTGTTTAGACCTATTTAACCTTCCTCAAATCAAGTAGCAGAGAAGTTAAATATTCAACTCATAGCAAACTGTAAAATATTTGAAACTATTCACCTTTTAATAAATGATGTCCTTAAAATGTTACTAGTAAGCAAAACTTGAAGATTAGCCCAGGTCTGGAGGAGATTAAATTAAATCTGGGTGAATCCCTTTAAATGCAAATCGGCTGGCTTGGAAAATCCCAATAAGAGAGCAGGGAAATACCAAAATCTGCTGTCTTTTCATATTGTAGGAAATTGGCTTAGGGACCATCTGGATACTATAGATTTCGCTGTGAAAAAGGGCAGCTAGAGTTTACCAGCGTTAACCTATAGCAGATGTGTGCTAGCAATGTACGTGAGGCATTCAACTTCAGTAATAAGAGAAAAGAGGAAACAGATCAATTCGTTTACAACAAACCATGGAGGTGTATAGCAGGAAAAAAATTGGTTTGAATCCCAACTATGACTCTACCAGCATGGACTTGCATGTTCTCCTTGTGTGGATTTCTCCAGGTTTCCTCCCAAAATTCAAAGACATGGCAAGTTTATTGACTCCCTTCTAAATTGGTCCTAGTATGTGAGATAGGGACTTTGGACAGATGTGAATGTACAATATATGTAGAGTACTGTATACATTGTCAGTGCTATATACTGTATATATACTATGTAGCGCTGGCTCCTGACGAGCAGGCGCTATTGTTTTTGAAAATGAAGTTGCCTGAAGCCACACTTGGGTTTCAGGATAATTCTTCAAAATGTTCTGGTTTCAGTACCAGCCACGCTGGGTTGCATTGGGTTCTCCTTGAGCGTAGGTGTCGCTGTCACCGCCGGCAAGAGTAGAAAGCAGCCTAGCTGGATGCATTAAATGCCACTTACCTCTCGGAACCAGCCCAGTGGGAGTGTTCTTCCTCTGCCTGTGCGTTCTCGGGGGGGGGGGGTATTTAAGGTACGGACACCATGTGTCCGCGTGGTTCTGGTGGTCCTCCTGACCCAGCCTCATGGCCCTCCTGGCCTGGGGTGTGAACCATGCATCATGTGTCTCGGGGCTTGCTAGCCCGAGGCAATGTAACTGCAGGGGTAGGCCCAAGTGACTTTCGGAGCCTACTGATCCGGCACCGTCTCAACGGAATGGAGAGGCCCAGCAACTGGAATACCCCAGGGGAGGGCTCTTTAGGAGAAGGCCATGCGCAAGGCTGGCTTCTCTGAAGGAGCCTGGAGGCTTAGTTGAAGGACGCGACCTGGATCATCCCTCATATGGTATCGACGGATCGGCTGAGAGAACCTGGTACTGTATGACAATTATTTAAAGTTCCTCTAATAGTGACGCTAAAGTGTAACCTACAAGTCTGTGGCAGAGACTTTACCGAATATCCTACCGGTTGCTAGGCCTAGTGAGAGAGACCTATCCGTGTGACTGCAGGAATCCAGTTGTGAAACAGTTTATTCTCTGGATTCATCTAAAATCTTCATCTTGCAACCTGAGTACCTGAATTCACCCCTAAACCCTCTACCCTTCATTAAGAGACTGTGTTCTATTTTCTGAATAAAAACCCTAAAAGAAGATTCAGTGTCAGTCTCAACCTTTACTCTGGGTTACTTTCCACGGGATCCCCAAGACGGAGCTACAACAGGTGAGGTAACGGTAAGCCCAAATAAAACCAGCAGCTCCTTCGGGGGTCAGTGCTACAACTATATTATTATATATATGTAGCACCCTCTAGTGTGCTACTAGGGTTAGTGCAGGCAAATTTAAGTTATCACTCATGGTACGTTTTGTGAGTCAGAAATTGGGTCAGGGTTACTGCAGGTCAGGCTGGATGGCTCACAGAGGCAGGTCTCTGGTACCTCCCCCTGGATCTAGAAGTTTGGAGAAACCTCCCCCCCCCCCTTTTTTTTTTTTTTATAAATGATCTCCTTCCCTCTGTTCTCAGCTGCATAAGAGATGGGGCAGGAGAAGTAGCACACTGAGCTCGCCAGTGAATGGCTGTGCAGCGGGGGCGTGTCAGGATAAATCTGATCATTGGAGGAGAGTACACGGAGTTCTCAGCACAGCTAGGGAACTGACCACGTTGTGCCTCTCCTACTTAGTGTGGTCAGTTTTAAATAGAAAAGCAAGGGGACCGGCAGGAACACCAGGGATTTCATATAAAGGGAGGAATTCAAAGCAAACATGATACTTTCCCATACAAATACACCAGTGTGTATTTGAGTTACTGTTGCCTTTTTATCATCTCAAACCCATTCTCCTCTGACATCATCAAGGCATTTTCCTCCACACAACTTCCGCTCACTGGATATTTTCTCTTTTTCTGACCATTCTCTGTAAACCCGAGAGATGGTTGTGTGTGAAAATCCCAGTAGATCAGCTGTTTTTTTAAATACTCAGACCAGTACATCTAGCACCAACAACCATGGCACGTTCAAAGTCACTTAAATACCCTTTCTTTCCCATTCTGATGCTCGGTTTGAACTTCAGCAGGTCATCTTCACCACGTCTAGATGCCTAAACGCATTGAGTGGCTGTCATGTGATTGGCTGATTAGCAATTTGTGTTACCAAGCAATTGAACAGGTGTACCTAAAAAAGTGGCCGGTGAGTGTAAATTACTAGAGAAAGTGACTCACACTGTGTAATAGTTAATAACATTGGATATAAAAGCAATAATCACATGATTATCAGCAATTAGGAATCCAGAAATGATATCATTGTGTTTTTTTAGTCGGGTTCTATGTGTTATACAGTAGTTCCGTGTGTCCGTGATTGTTTTTGATAAGGTGTACACGTTTCCTACACAGACAACGGATGGCCATGGCCTTGTATTATGTGTTTTTTTTTACATTGTCAATTTTTTACTTTTGCTCAGTGAATCATTTTCTCTGGTAATATGAGAGAGGTTATGTGTTAGCAACATTTATATGTGTATTGAAATAATAAAGACAAACACTTTCATCAGCGTAACATATATATACTTTTTTTTTTTTTATACATTTTTTTTTTCCAGAAATCTAAACCTTTTTAAAAACATTGAAGCCTCAATCCACTAAGCTATAACACACGTGTAATTTTCCATAACAATCTTTTTTTTTTTTCTTTTTTTTTCCTGTTCTTTGCTATCATTACTGAAAATAACAGTCATTATGGCAAATAATCGCTATGGCTTGGAGAACTGAGCCTATATAGCGTATACTGACAATAAAGAAATCACTAAAATCTTATATAAGCTTTAACGTTGTAATGTCATTTCAAAAGTTATTTCCAATATTGTTAAATCGGCAGCTTTTATTACAGTAATATCAGGTGATCCTGCCTTGCTCAAAAAATGCCCAGCAGCCACGTGCAATGCACATGGTTGTGGTGCGGTGGTGCTGGTTTCTAGGGGTTAAAACAGGGGGTGAGGAGGCAACATAAGACCTCCTGACCACCTGTCAATTACTCGTCAGATGTATAAACAAACCCTTACTGTTATAGGGGGACAAACCTCTGTCCCTCAAGAGTGGTCTCCCAATGGAGACTACAAGTGGCCATGCTGATGCACATTACACACATATATGGTTCACTGTTGTCACCATCAGGAAGACTTTCCTAAGAAATGCCATGCAGCCATTGCTGGAATGTATATCTAAAGGAAATGGTTGCAAAAGAGGCTGCAGAAGATCATCAGCACTGACATAGGATGTAGACAAAAGGTGAAAACAAGTACTTTAAAAAAAGATACACAATTGTAAACTAGTGTTGGGTGAATGGTTCAGCCTGAACATTGGCTGTTCCCCCGTTCGGCGAACACCTGAATTGGCAGTTTTATTGCAGTATATTGAAGTGCGTCAGTGCAGTTTTACTGCAGTATATTGTAGTGCGTCAGTGCAGTTTTACTGCAGTATATTGTAGTGCGTCGGTGCAGTTTTACTGCAGTATATTGAAGTGCATCCGTGCAGTTTTACTGCAGTATATTGTAGTGCGTCAGTGCAGTTTTACTGCAGTATATTGAAGTGCGTCAGTGCAGTTTTACTTCAGTATATTGAAGTGTATCAGTGCAGTTTTACTTCAGTATAGTTTAGTGTGTCAGTGAGGTTTAACTGCAGTATATTGAAGTGACATTTCTGTCAGTGGCAGTCCTCAACTTAAAGTTCACCAAACACCTCTTTCCATAGATTTTTTTTTTCTATTATAAAGTGCACCCAAGTACACATTTCCCACGTCACTATTGCATTTTGGTAATAAGCCCCCCCCCCCATCATGTCTGGGAGGCCAAAAAGGAGAGACAGATGTCCCCATGCCAATTTGAGGAGGCTGGCAGCATATGTGTCCACATGCAAAGGTGGACGTGGTCTATCCTCAGGCAGGGCACCATTTTTTCTGTTTAGCGATGTTGCCCATGCTATCCAGCCACAGCATGCAGGGGAGGTGATGGACTGGCTTACTAAACCATCCTAAAACCTCTCATCCTCTGTCACCCAAGCAGAGACTATTGCACAGTCTACCGCAGCTGCAAGAGCAGCTTTTTCGGCCTCCATGTCCACAGCTACTCCTGCCATAGCCCTCAGCATCATGCATGGAGGAGTCAGCTGAGTTATTTGAACACAGCATCAGCTACTTGCGCCTTAAAAATGCATAGGCATTACTTGATTCAGATGTTGGTTCTGAATTTGAGGTTGAGGAAGGTAGGAACATGAGCCTACAGAGAGGGGGAAATCACTGATAACAACAAATTGGCAGTCCTGTTCCCCCAGCCACAGCGTATTGCCAAGTTGGCTCCAGTGATGTTGAGGTGGGAGAGGATTATGATGATAAGGTCACTCCCGGAAAGAGCAGAGGAGGAAAGTGAGGTTGAGGCACAACCCCAAAGAGGCAGGATGTCCTCCAGAGGCAGCCATCATGGAAGAGTAGAGAGCAGCCACCCTATTCCATCACATTGTGGAGCTCAGCTGTCTGGGCCTTTTTTTAACACATGTGCAGCTGATCACACTGTTGCAATTTGCAAATTTAGCTTCAAGCAGATCAAGCGTGGCAAAAACACCAGCCATTTGGGTGCCACATACCTTGGAGGATCGCTGCTGAGTTATAACCCAGGTGACTGGGAAAGCTAATATTGACTAGACATGTGCATTCATTTTCTTCCGAATGCATTTTTGTCCAACAAACGATAACGAACGCGCAGAATCCAAAAATCAAAACATCTGACATAAACAAATGCTTAATTTTTGTTTTCGTTGCAACAACAGTTGGATATAGATAGGAAATTCGACATGACGCTGACAATAGCGATCTGTGTCCATCGAACATGTGGTCGAATGTGCCTATCCTTAGCTCTATTAGTCCAAGATTATTCTACATAGAGAAAAAAGATTTGACATTATAGAGACAATAGCAAAAAAGGTTGAATGTGCCTAACCTAATGCCACGTACACACGGTCGGAATTCTCATCAGAAAAAGCTCTTATGGTTTTCCCGTGGGAATTCCGACGGAATTTCACTTAAACTGTCTTGCCTACACACGGTCACACCAAATTCCGACGGTCAATAACACTGCGGCATACAACACGTTCGACAGCACTATAAAAGGGAAGTTTAATGCTTCCGAGCATGCGTCAAATTGTTTCCGAGCATGCGTCGGAATTTTGCGTGTCGGAATTGCATACACACGATCGGAAAATCCGATAGAAAGGTTTTCCGTCGGAAAAATTGAGAACAGGTTCTCAATCCAAAGTCCGTTGGAAATTCCGACAGAAAAAGACCGATGGGCAAACACACGGTCGGAAAATCCGATGAAAAGCTCCCATCGGACTGTTTCCATCGGAAATTCCGACCGTGTGTACGCAGCATTACTCTATTAGTCTAAGATTATTCGACATAGAGAGAAAAGATTCGACATGAAGATTCGACGAAGCAGTCGCCGCGAGCGGACATTTATGGTCAAATGCTCCGCCCATAGGCTATAGAAGAATTCTAATGTTGGTTCACTAGTAATAATAATAAATATAGTGTCATACAACATTAGAATTCTACTATAGCTTGTAGGCGGAACAGTCGACCGGAAATGTACGATTGCGGCGTCGTACAGTTTAGCTGCTCCGTCGAATCTTCTTAGAACATTCGACAGACACCATAAGCCTTCAATGACAGATTCGACCTTAATTATTTCAGATTTTCGGACGAATGCATTTTTTAACGAAACTAAATAAATAAAAAACGAATTTCGGGAGTAACTAAATAAATACATTTTTAGGACGAAAACGAAATTCCGAAACTAAATATTTCAGTGTGCACATGTCTAATATTGACCTTACCTGCGGTAAGCGGTGGAAGTGAAAGGTGGTGGTACACTGTGGAGGAGCACTGTCTAAAAATAATGTGTCAAATATGTGTATCAACAAACATTTATCTTTTTTTTTTTTAAATGTTCAATCTTTATTTATTTTTTCCACAATTACTTAACATTTCATTATATAAAAAAAGTATCAGATAAGCAGTCTTTTATCATTATAAAAAGGCACGTTAAATAGATCTTAGACACTTATCTTATCCCAGTAGATTTAGAAAGAAATGAAAAGAGGGAGAGATAAGGAACATAGCGAGGGAAAAACAACCTATAAACATCTTCCTCCCTTCCTTCCGTTATATATTTAACCATATTTCCTTGATACTACCCTTTACTCCCCATTCCCTTCCCCCCCTCCTGACCCTATATGTTCGTGCATAGATTCCTATATACCTATTCATGATCTTTTATCTGTTCCTCTTCCAACCTGGATAAAATGACATTATTATTAGGCCCTTTACTCACAGGGACTCATTTTTACCAACCAGGCATGCCACATCCTATTAAACTTTTTAAGGTTGCCTCTCTTTATGTATACTGTTCTTTCTCTGCACAGGGTCTCATTTACTATCCTAATCCAGTTACTTACTGTAGGGGGTTCTCTTGATTGCCATTTAACCGCTTCCCGACCGCCTCACGCAGATATACTGCGGCAGAATGGCACGGGCAGGCAAAATCACGTACCTGTACGTGATCCTTTAAATGCCTGCCCGTGGGTCACGTGCGCGCCGCCAGCGGCGCGCTCGGGACCCGGTCACCCTCGTGACCACGGCCGCGGGACCAGCGGACCCGATCGCCGCTGGTGTCCCGCGATCGGGTCACGGAGCTGAAGAACGGGGAGAGGTATGTGTAAACAAACCTCTCCCCGCGCTTCCTACACTGCCTGTCATTGATTGGCTGTTCCCGGTCATCGGGAAAGCCGATCAATGACGTCAGATGTAAGCCCCGCCCCCTAATGTAAAAAACACAACACGTCACAGCCCATAACCCCTCCCCTCCCCCTAGTGGTTAACTCTTTCACTACAACTGTCATTTATACAGAAATCAATGCATTTAAATAGCATTGATTGCTGTATAAATGACAATGGTCCCAAAAATGTGTCAAAAATGTCCGATGTGTCCGCCATAATGTCGCAGTCACAATAAAAATCGCTGATCGCCACCATTACTAGTAAAAAAAAATATTAATAAAAAATGCTATAAAACTATCCCCTATTTTGTAAACGCTATAACTTTTGCGCAAACCAATCAATAATCGCTAATTGCGATTTTTTTTTACCAAAAATATGTCGAAGAATACGTATCGGCCTAAACTGAGGAAAAAAAATGTTTTTTTTATATATTTTTGGGGGATATTTCTTATAGCAAAAAGTAAGCTCTATTTTTGTTTATAGCGCAAAAAATAAAAACTGCAGGGGCGATCAAATACCACCAAAAGAAAGCTCTATTTGTGGGAAAAAAAGGACGCCAATTTTGTTTTGGAGCCACGTCGCACGATCGCGCAATTGTCAGTTAAATCGACGCAGTGCCGAATCGCAAAAAGGGGCCTGGTCCTTTGGCTGCCAATTGGTCCGGGGCTGAAGTGGTTAAGATAGCTAATGTTTTGCTTTTCTTCTCTTTAGTTTCCCTTCTATATCCCAATATACACACCTTAGCTTCCATCTCAAGCTTAATCCCAAATATATCTCTCATGCCGTTGATCACTCCCTCCCAATAACGATGCAATTTAGGGCATTTCCACAGCATATGCATGAGATCACCAGTCCCTTGGCATCTGGGGCAGCTATCGTCAGCCCTCCTACCAAATTTGAATAATCGCTTTGGGGTGTAGTAGGCTCCGTTTACCAGCATCAAATGAGATATCCTCTGCGGGGGAGATACTGAGACCATCGGACCCATCTCCAAGATCCTCTTCCACTGTACACTAGTTATTACTCCTATAGCCTCTTCCCATCTTGCCTTTACATTTTGGAGTTTCTCCCCTGCATTCACTTCTTGACCCATTTGCCCATATATCTCAGATATTAACCCTTTAGTAGAGCCAACCGGTAGTATATTTTTAAAGAGGGGTATTTCTTTCCATATCAAAGGTTGTTCCAAAAATGTATCACCTCCTCTCTTGCCTGGCTTTATCTTTTCAATACCCTGGACCTTCAAAGTCTGAACATCTCATTTGTGGCAACTATTGTGAATTGTCATGCAACACGTGTGGAATGGTTTTTACTGATGTCATTCAAATGATTATGTAGACTATCTCTTATTCTTCTAGCAGTCCTCTGGACATATTGAACTTTACATGCCACACAGGAGATATAAATGATATATCAGCTATTACAACTAATGAAAGATTTTATCGAATAATGTTTGTTCTCATCTCATTTCCCATCTCAATCTCATTTCCATTGTCTATTTGAACACAGAAAAGACATCTACAAGCACCACACGTAGAATTTCCATTACAATCAAGCCATGTTTCCCCATGTTTAACCCCTGATTTAAAATAACAGGGAGAAAGGAATCTACCTAACATTGGTGCTCTTCTTGATACTATTTTAAAAAAAATTTGTACTGAATAAACTTCATCATTATAAGTAATAGCGCTCTATAATTTTCCTAATTTTATTTTATTTTTTTATTTATTTTAAAGTATTTGGGCGTGGAGTTCTCCTCAAAATTTATGCCAGACCCAAAGGGCCTGGTATAGATTTTGGGGGGGACCCCACGCAGTTTTTTTTCTTAACTCTGTCATATGGTTCCCCTTAACCACTTTAATACCGGGCACTAACCCCCCTTCCTGCCCAGACCAATTTTCATCTTTCGGTGCTCTCACACTTTGAATGACAATTACTCAGCCATGCAACACTGTACCTGAACAAAATTTTCATAATTTTTTTCACACAAATAGAGTTTTCTTTTCGTGGTATTTAATCCCCACTGTGTTCTTTCTTTTTTGCGTTATAAGTGAAAAAAGAGCGAATATTTTTGCTATAAAATTTTGCAAATAAGTAATTTTTGTGTATACATTTGGGCCAAACGTTATACTGCTACATATCTTTGGTAAAAAAAAATAACCCAAATTAGTGGATATTATTTAGTCTGTGTGAAAGTTATAGAGTCTACAAAACATTTGACCACACCTGATATACTGACAGCCTATCTAATTTCTTGAGGCCATGAAACCCCAGGACAGTACAAATACCCCCCAAATTATGCATTTTTGGAAAGTAGACAGTCCAAGGTATTTAATAAGAGGCATAGTGAGTTTTTTAAGTAATTTTTTCCCTCAATTATTGTGAAAATTAAGAAATTTTTTTTTTTTTTGTTGGCCACTGGCCAATCATGGCTCTCACAGCACATTGCGCTGTGATTGGCCAAAGCATGCAGGTCAGGTGCATGCTTTGGCCAATCAGCAGCCGTCAATGCACTGCGATCTCGCAGTGCATTATGGGGCGCTCTTTGGTGGGAGAGTTTGCCGCGATCGCCCCATATGATCGCTTGTTCGCGTGACCATCCTTATTGCCAACTTCTGCCTACCTGACGTGGCATCTGAGGTCCTGCACCTGCCAGGATACCAGTGTGCCTTCTGCGCAATGTTCAGCTCCGCATCTACTACATAATACCCTGGCCTGGATCTCCTAAGGGCACCCATACCACTCTGTGCCCTGTGTTACTCCTCATCAACCTCAGGGGAAACAAGATAAAAGGTGTAAGACAAGCCCTCTTGTCACGTCGGCCTCAACCAGGCATGTGACAATGGGTCCTAATAAAGAGTGGCGCAATTAAAGAGGAAAGAGGGACAGAAAGCGTTTGATGGACTGTCCCACTAAATAATGGACGTTTTGGGAACTATCAATGTATTCTAGAATAAAATAGAAATAAAACCCGAAGGGTATAAATCTATTAACAAACATGGGGGAATCCAGCTTCCAGCTTCCTCCTGAGGAAGACCACTCAGGTTAAACGCGTCAAACCTTGGTCCGCGTAGCTGGGATTCAGCTTCCGCTGATGTTACTTCTGGGCGGTGACACACACCTGTTAAGAATATCATCTTAACACATCTCACTTCCGGTATCTTATTTCCGCACATACAAACAAAGCTGTTTACTTATTTTATTTATTCTTTTAGCAAGTGGTTTGAGATTTGCTTCCTGTCATCCTTTCCTTTGAGTAAAACTATCGTGTATGCTGAGTATTATTCGAGAAAACCGAGTGGTGGAGACCCATCAGGGGAATGGCCCACAAGCTTTTTTGACCATACTAGAGATAGTTGGTCATCTACGCATGATGAATGATAGCCTATGTGGGGCACCAAGAGCACTGTGGAGTGGAGCTGTCAGGGCTGGGCTCCTGTTACTTAGGAGCAGCTCTTTTCTGTCAGTGCTCAGAAGCTGCTCAGCTGTCAGTTAATTACCAGCCACTGGTCTAACTGTCTTCCTTTCCCCTCAATGGTTAATTACCAGCCATTTACAACAGTGACTCAACTGGTTATCATTTACCTGCCTCATTAGTCTAGCCTACAGCCAGCCCCTTTTTGATATTTAAGTAGCTTAACTAATTTCCTCTTTGCCCTTGCATGGTCTTTGATCTCTAAGTGCGTTCTTTCCTGTGCTCCTGTGTATGACTTGGCCTGGCTGACTTCCCTTCCGATTCCTGTTCCTGATTTTTGATCCTGACTACGCTGATTTCTGGTTTCCTGACCCCGACTCATCTGATTACCTGCTCTGGCATCCAAACCTTGGCTTCTGTTTTTTGACTATGCTCCTGAACTGTGTTAATTTTGTCATTTCATTAAAGGTGTAATTTCTAACTGCACTTTGTCTCTGTCTAGTTTATGGTAACTAAACAGTTGCACAATGTTATGTTCCTAAGGAGCACTGGCACTTTACCTTGTTTTTACATTGGAAATGTAATATTGTTTGGCACTGGTTTATTTGATATTTGTGATTTTTTTTTTCACAGACAACATATTATTATTATTTTTTAGATTATTTGTAAATTACGCCATTTATGAATGTATTCTGTATAGTGTTTTAGTTACCTTGGTTATATCTTTGCTTCTCAACACTCATGCCTTTGGGAGATACAGAAATGTTTTTATTCAGCTCATAGTGCTTCTGGAAAAGTGTTCATTTATAGCTGTAACTTGCTTACTCAGTCGTTTTTATTCCCCTATTTATTTTAATTCATTCAGAATTACATATTGCCATTATTCCTGATACAGGTAATTGCTTGTTTTCAAAATTCACATAATATTATTTTCTTCACAATAAAACAAAATGAATGTCCTTTTTTGCTGTAAGCATCCAGATTTCTTTTCTGCAAAACAAAAAAAAAAAAGCGCTTTCAAAGGTTACAATGAGTTATCAGTGGGAAACGTGTCTTGATAGAAAAATTGCATCGTACTGAGATTTAAATGTCTTCCATTCAAAATCTTTTCACAGTTTTCAGACCAAAACATGGACGCCTATTATTTGTGAAGGTAAATAATAATGATACAGACAAACACTTGAAGAATATGTTATGATGGTGACTCATAAGAAAATGCCACCGTTCCTGCCTAGATAACAAAAAAAAACATTTTATTTAAATATGCAGCATTTTAAAAAGAACTCTGGCATTATATCATTTAATTCATCACATAATTGTGTGTCTCCGATCTTCTCTGCTTCTGGTTTTATTTGGGCTTATACTGCAGGCAGAGAGACAGCTGAGATACATGTGGGGGAACTGTATCTCCTGCCAAAAGATTTGTCATTCTGTTTAACGGAATGAAACAGGAAGGAGGGAAGGGGAAAAGGAAGGAAGGAAAGAAGGAAGGAAGGAAGGAAGGAGGTGGGATGAGAAGGAAAGAGAAAGGAAAGGAAGGAGAGAAGAGGAATGGGAAAGGAAGGAAAGAAGAGAAATGGGAAGGGGGAAAGGAAGGAAAGAGGAGTAATGAGAAGGGTGAAAGGAAGGAAGGAAGGAAGGAAGGAAGGAAGGAAGGAAGGAAGGAAGGAAGGAAGGAAGGAAGGAAGGAAGGAGAGAAAGAAGGAAGGGAGAGGAATGAGAAAGTAGGAAAAAGGGGGAAGGAAAGAAGGGGGGAAGGAAGAAAAAAGGTAAGTGAGGAAGAAAGGAAAAAAGCAAGGAAGGAAGAAAGAAAGGAAGGGGAAAAGGATACAAGAAAGAAAATAGGGGAAATAGATGCATGCAAGGAAGGGGGGACAGGAAAGAAAGAATGGAAACTAGAAATTGGGGACAATGCAAGGAAGCAAGGAGGCAGGCAGCAGCAGATCAAAAAATGAAGGAAGCATAGGTGTGAGCAGCCTATTGTATTAGGGTGTGGACCCCAAAGCTCAAACACCTCAGATGCACTGCACAGTAAAAGAATGGGAAGTGCTGTGTGCTGAGTGGCTTCCTGTTCAGTTACAAACTGAAGCATAGGAAAACACTTACTTTACTATTTTTCAGTTATTAATGAACACAGTTAATGAGTGTGCTCACTGTGTTCATTTAAAAAAGGAAGGGGTCGGTAAATTACATATTTCCCCCGCTCTCTATCCTGAAACATCCTCGCAGCAGCCAGGGGGAATCTCGACAACACAGAGTGATTAGGGTGTGCCCAGGCAAGAAATTAAATTAGAATGAAAAAAGGAGCGAAAGAAAAAAGTAAGGAAAACGAGAAGGAAAGAAAGAAAGAAAGAAAAAAATAAGGAGAACGAGAAGGAAAGAAAGAAAGAAAGAAAGAAAGAAAAAAGTAAGGAGAACGAAAAGGAAAGAAAGAAAGAAAAAAGTAAGGAGAACGAGTTAGGGCGGCACAGTGGTGTAGTGGTTAGCACTCTCACCTAGCAGTAAGAAGAGTCGCTGGTTCGAATCCCAACCACGACACCACCTGCCTGGAGTTTTCATGTTCTCCATGTGCCTGCGTTGGTTTCCTCCGGGTACTCCGGTTTCCTCCCACAATCCAAAGACATGCAGGTAGGTTAATTGGCTTCTGTCCAAAAATAAATTGCCCCCAGTATATGAATGGGGACCTTGGATTGTGGGCTCCTTGAGGGTAGGGACCAATGTGAGTGTGCAATGTACAGGTATAGGGACAATTGTAGACACTCAGGTTGAACTGGATGGACTGATGTCTTTATTCAACCTTACTAACTATGAAACTATGAGAAGAAAAGAAAGGAAGCAAGAAATAAAGAAGTAAGGAGAATGAGAAAGAAAGAACGAAAGAAAGAGAAAAGTAAGGAGAAAGAAAGAAAGAAAAAAGTAAGCAGAACGAGAAGGAAAGAAAGAAAAAAGTAACGAGAAGGAGAGAAAGAAAAAAGTAAGCAGAACGAGAAAGAAAGAAATAAAGAAAAAAGTAAGGAGCACGAGAAGGAAATAAAGAAATAAAGGAGAAAAAAAAAAGAAAGAAAAAAGTAAAGAGAACGGGAAGGAAAGAAAGAAAGAAAAAAGTAAGGAGAACGAGAAAGAAAGAAAAATTAGAATGGAAGAAGGGGAGGGAAAGGAAAAAGTAAAGAGAACAAAAAGAAAGGAAAGAAAGTTGAGAAGAATGGTAATTAGAATGAAAAAAGGGGAGGGAAAGAATAAAGAAAGGAGAACGAGAAGCAAGGAAAGAAAAAAAAAAAAGAAAGAAAGAAATATGAGAAGAAAGGAAATTAGAATGAAAAAGGGGAGGAAAAGAATAAAGAAAGGAGAATGGAGAATGGAGAAGGAAAGAAATGAGAAATTTCCCAAGGAAATTTTAATGAAAAAAGGGGAGGGAAAAGAAAAAGGAAGGCGAACAAGAAGCAAGGAAAGAAAAAAAAAGAAAGAAACATGAGAAGAAAGGAAATTAGAATGAAAAAAGGGGAGGGAAAGAAAGAAAAAGAAGGAAGGAAAACAGAATGGAGAAAGGAAAAAGGATAGATGAAAGTAATTGAAGTTTTATTTAGTGCCCCTGTTTAATTGTGCACACACCTCCACTCTCACTGTTCTGTATCCTCTGCTTATTCTTTCCCATGTAGAGGAATCTTGTGGGTAGCTCTGTGTACATGCCGATAGTGATGATGAATGAGTCAGGAGAAAGCTGAGACTAGTTCAGACATATCCTTCCCAGCTCTGCTGTCATCGTCTGGATGAAGGGCGTGCTTCTGTTTTCTATTCCATAACTCTCTAGGAAAAACAACTCGTCACTAATGGCTGCAATTATTAGAGCGCAATAAAGTGTGTCACACCGAGTCATGCCCCCCATGTGAAGTTTATTTCTTTATCTGTAAACTCCAATCAGATCTAAAACATTCAGCACATAGAAATCTCCATTTAATCCACATTCATTTACCATTAGTAAAAGTTATTTTAAAGTGGAACTATATTCCTCTCCACTCCGGCGACATGATTGACCAATCTTTTTCCAGGTTCCAATATTTTTCCGCTTTGATTGGCCAAGCCAGGATGATGTCACTCCTGCACATACGTGGGGGTTACTCATCTTGGCAGACTCTAAAATTACACACTAAGCTGGGAACAAGCAAGTAAGAATACTTTAAAGAGGTTGTAAAAACGAAAAAAAAAAAACCTGTAAGACACAGGCATAATGAGCTAGAATACATCGTATACTAGCTCATTATGAAATACTTACCTTAGAACAAAGCCCTCCAGCGGTGCCTGCACACCACTGAGACAGCTGACATCTTCCCCAGTGTTCCTTCCGAGTTTGCAGGCTCCAGCACCGTGAGTAGCTGGAGCCACGATGGCATCACACCCGCGCATGCACGCGGGAGCCCGCATTTACGGCATGGGCTCTTAAGGTCTGGCTCGGTAAGCCGGACCTTTAGAGCGCATGTGCCAATAATGTCATTGGCTCCATGCACTCTAAATATCTCCTAAACTGTGCAAGTTTAAGAGATATTCACAGTACCTATAGGTAAGCCTTACTATAGGCTTACCTGTAGGTACAAGTAAAACTTTCTCTTTAATGTACAAGAGACATGGGGGAAGATTTACTAAAACTGAAGTGTGCAAAACTTGACGCAGCTGTGCATAGAAACCAATCAGCTTCCAGGTTTTGGAGGTGGAGGTTACTGCAGCCCCAGTTAGAACCTAAGGGTTAACTGTAGTTCCCAGGTTTTTCTTGAGTCCAACCCAAACCCCTTTACCTGTGTGCTATAAAGGGGATTGGGGCCCAGATCTGGTGGGGGGGGGGGGGTCCCCACACTCAGTGAGAGATGTTCTGCCTGGTACCATTGCCGAAGTCTGGATGGCCTGTATTCTGCCGAAGCCGGAGCTAGACTCCAGATATGGACTAAACCAATATTGGACTTGTGCTTGAATAGGTATGCTGGGGCAGCCACAAGGGACCCCAAGACTAGACTAGGGACGTTAGGAAATGTTTGCATTTTATCTTGGACTGCCGATTGTCGCTGTCATTATGTTAACTCATTCTTCAGGTAAAATGTTTGAAGCTTTGCCCTTGTCTGGTCTGAAGTTACTAAAGGGGTGCAATGCAAGTAACCGGCATATATAGTTGCAGCTCGGGTCACATAGGCCTCATGCCTAAGTGACCCGACGTTAAATGGATGTTAAAATAACCTTATAAAAAACGTCAGTAGCTTTGCAGTGAGTTTTTCAAAGTTTTTTATTAGCGTTTTTTAGCGTTTTTCCATATTAGCGTTTTAGCGTATTTTTTTTTTTTTTTAAGATTTTTTTTTCTTTTTTTTTTTTCAATGGATCAAAAACGTTAAAAAACGCTGGTGAGCAACGTTTTTGAGCGTTTATCAACGTTTATCAGCGCTTTTCAGCGTCTCTCAGAACCCACTAGTCTTGTTTGTTTTTTTTACTGCTCAAAAACTTCACTGCCCAAAACTGCTGATAACAGCCTATGTGGCACATATGGACACATAGGATAACATAATGGAGAGTTTAATGACTGTAGAAAAAGCGTCTACAGCCAAAAACAGCTGCTGTAATAACGTCAAAAAACGTCCAGTGTGCATGAGGCCTAAAGCAGCACATTGGAGTATAACAATACAAGAGTTCATACAGTGTGAAGATACAATAGTTACCAAGGGTAACAAAGGTTTCTCCAGGAGTCTGTCGTTAAGTGTGTACATGTGGTAGATGAGATGTTGCAGCAAGGGAGATGGTTGTTGGCCCTCCTTCGGGTGAGATCTGTCTCCCCTAGAAACGGGAGCAGATCTGCACCGCCGAGGCCCTCATCCTGTGCACACATACGGAAGAGGAAGAGTTCAGTAAAGTGCACGCATGTGCTAGGTGCGGTAGTGGTGATTTGCTGGACAGGTGGAGAGGGCATTGGCTCTGTGTGTCCCTGCTAAATGCACAAGTAACCATCCTATGCATTAAGGTGAAAAAACATCTTACGATCACATTGTCATGCTGGAAGACCCATCCATGACCCATTGTCAGGGCTGGGCTCAGTCCTTGCTTCTCAGAGCAGGCCGCTCAGCTGTTGGTTAATTGCCAACTCCAATCTTTTCCACAGTGACTCACCTGATGATGATATCCTGTTCGTCAGTCCTGCTGGTTACTAAAGCTGTTCAGTTCAGCTCCTCTCTGCCTTCTCCTTGGTCAACACATCCAGAGACTCTCTCCTGTGTACCTGTTAAAGACTTGCTTGACTACCCTTCTGGTTCCTGATCCTGCTTGCTGTTCCAGTATGCTGTTTCTTCGGTTTCCTGATTTCCTAGCCTGTCCTGAAGTACGCTGATCTCTGGCTCCCTGACGTCCTGCCTTGTCTGACTATCCTTTCCGGTTACCAAACTCTGGCTATGATTTGACTACCTTGCTCTGTTTAACTTTTTCTATTATTATTATTATTATTATTATTAATAAACAAGTGTGATTTTAACTGCGCTTCTGTCTCGGTTTGATTCATGGTTTCTGACACCCATCTTCAGTGTTCTGGCTGAGGGAAGAAGGTTCTCATCCAAGATTTTACAATACATGGCCCCATTCATTGGCCCCTTTATGCGGCAAAGTTTGCCTGTACCTTTAGGAGAGAAACAGCCCCAAAGCATAATGTTTTCACCTCCGTGCTTGACTGTAGGGATGTTGTTCTTAGGGTCATAGTCACCATTTCTCTTCCTCCAAACACGGCAAATCAAGTTAATGCCAAGCATCAATTTTGGTCTCATCTGACCACAGCACTTTCTCCCAATCCTTCTCTGAATAATTTCATTCGCAAACATCGGACGGTCCTGTACATGTGCATTCTTGAGGAGGGGGACCTTGCGGGCGCTGTAGGATTTCAATCCATGGCGACATATTGTGTTACCAATGGTTAGTTTGGTGACTGTGGTCCCAACTGCCTTGAGATCATTCACAAGCTCCTCCCGTGTAGTTCTGGGCTGATCCCTCACTTTTTTCATGATCTTCCTTACCCCTTGAGGCAAAACCTTGCATGGAGCTCCAGACCGAGGGCGATTGATGGTTAATTTAGATATTTCTTCCATTTGCGAATAATTGCCCCAGCAGTTGTCTCCTTTTCACCAAGCTTCTTGCTGATGGTCTTGTAGCCCATTCCAGCCTTGTAAAGGTCTACAATCGTGTGCCTGGTATCCTTTGACAGCCTTTTTGGTCTTGCCCATGATCGTGAGGATTGAATGGAAGAAAGATATTCTGTGGACAGGTGTCTTTTATACACA
Source organism: Lithobates sylvaticus (assembly GCA_028564925.1). NCBI lineage: Eukaryota > Metazoa > Chordata > Amphibia > Anura > Ranidae > Lithobates > Lithobates sylvaticus. The sequence continues at coordinate 600,573,659 of CM053027.1, read as the reverse complement.
TAACGAGTTGTCGTTAGAAGCACCTCCTTGAATGGACATGGACTAATCTGTGTACCAGATGAGCACATGCTGTAGCCAGTCTGTGGGACCCATCTATCTATCTATCTATCTTTCTGAGCTATCTATCTAGCTATCTATCTACCTACCTATCTATCTACATGTCTTGATGAATCTGCTGAAATTGATCAATGGACAAGAATGGAAATTTGTATTGACTCTAATTTATATTGATTCTTTTTATTACCATATATACTCAAGTATAAGCCGGGTTTTTCTGCACATTTTTTTGTGCTGAAAATGCCCCCCTCGGCTTATACTTGAGTCAAGCACTTTTCTGCAGTAGAGAATGACATTTTACGAACTGACTTTGGGGGAATGTTGGTGTGCAAACCCAGTGGAACTAGCACTACAATATATTCAAAGATGGGGTTCCTAGCACCAAGTGGCCCCCGAGATACGGGGCCCCAAAATCGGTTCGGAAAATGTCATTCTCTGCTGCAGAAAGTGCTTGACATTTTTTGAACCAACTTTGGGGCCCCATATCTCGGGGCCACTTGGTGCTAGGAATCCCAATTGGATATGTTGTAGTGCTAGTTTCATTGGGTTTGAAAAACAAATTTGGGGTTCCTAGCACCAAGTGGCCCCGTATTTGACCCCCTAATTCGGTCAACTGTGTCCATCTGCAGCAATGTCATTTCACGACTCTTTGGGTTCAGAGACCCCACATTTTGGCTGCAGCTAGGGGCTCTCTAAGAACCATTAACTACAGAGTTTGATGTTTGTGGGACCCATGGCTGCAAATGGGCATAGTGAGGCATGCAAATGGGCACAGTGAGGCATGCAAATGGGCACAGTGAGGAGGCAAATGGGCATTATTGACCCTCTTTTCCACTTACAGTAGCCACGCATTTCTCACCCTAGGCTTATACTCGAGTCAATAAGTTTTACCATTTTTTTGTGGTAAAATTAGGTGCCTCGGCTTATATTCGGGTCGGCTTATACTCGAGTATATACGGTAGATTGGCTCCCAGATGAGAAAGTCATAACTAGTGTTATGCGCAGGCATGCACAGACACTCACATTTTACTCAAATGAAAAGTTGTTTGGAATTAGCCAAGTCCAGGAAAGCACCATTAAATGTTCGGATGAAAGATCTATCAATCAAATGATCTATCTATCTAAAACTAGCCCTACATCTGTAGATTTTTGTTTAAAAAAACTCAAATTTTTAGGAACATTCATTCGATTATCAAAGAGTTAAAGGGGCTGATTCGGCAATTACTTTCAAGTGAAGTGAGCGAAAAACTCGAAGGACAAGGGTGGAACATTTTTATCGAATCTTATGCCCCTTACACACGGTCGGAAATTCCGACGGAAAAAGTCAGATCGGATTATGTTGTCGGAAAAACTGATCGTGTGTGGGCCCTAGCGGACTTTTTCCGTCAGAGAGCAGTTTGAGAGCAGGACCTAAAATTTTCCAACAACAAAATCCGATCAGCCTATTTCCTCCGATCGTGTGTATAGAATTCCGACTCATAAAGTGCCACGCATGCTCAGAATAAATTTGGGGACGCAAGCTATTGCCTACCGGCCTCTTCGTAGTCCCGTTGTACGTGTTTTACGTCACCGCATTCTGAGCGATCGGATTTTCCGACAACTTTGTGCGACCATGTGTATGCAAGACAAGTTTTGGCCAAAATCCGTCTGAAAAAATCAGAAGGATTTTGTGGTCGGAATGTCCGACCGTGTGTACAAGGCATAATAGTAACAAACAAATTTATATTTGGCTCTTGGCTGAGAAATATCATAAGTAGTGTTATGCGCAAGCACTTGTCATGGTTCTCGTAATGAAAAGCTTTTCTAAATTAGTCGAGTCTATGAAATCACCATCGAATGGTCACATGAACAAATTTGATCCTTTCTAATCCGAACAATCAAACGCAAATCTACAGGTGCCAGCTTTATTATCTATCTATCTATCTATCTATCTATCTATCTAATCATACTGCTTGTTTCTGTTCTTGGACCCCTTCTCTTCTCCATCTACACCTCCTCCCTTGGTCACTTAATAACCGCCCACGGCTTCCAATACCACTTATACGCCGATGACACTAAAAATCTATCTGTCTACTCCTCACCTCACTCCTTCAGTCTCCTCTCACATTACTAACTTACTAACTGACATATCAGCATGGATGTCGCACCACTTCCTTAAACTATATCTCCCTAAAACTGAGTTACTAATATTCTCCCCGCCCGTGCCCCCCTCCATGACTTTTCCATCAAAATCAACAATGCAACCATCAGTCCCTCCCCTCACGCCAGTACTAGGTGTAATCCTAGACTCTGACTTGTCATTTCAGCCTCAAGTCCAATCGTTGTCAAAAGTTTGTAGACTTCACCTCCGTAACATCTCTAAAATTCGCCCCTTTTTAACAAATGACACCACCAAGCTCCTCATTCACTCCCTCGTTATCTCTCGCCTTGACTATTGTAACTCCCTTCTCATTGGCCTGCCTCTCCATAGGCCCCTCCCCTCTTCAGTCTATCATGAATGCTGCTGCCAGACTTATCCACCTTACCAACCCAACCGCTGAGTGTCTGCCAACCCTCTCCTCCAATCCCTACACTGGCTCCTGATCACCCAGCAAATTAAATTCAAAATACTAACCACAACATACAAAGACATCCACAACTCTTCCCCGAGCTACATCACCAATCTTGTCTCCAAATATCACCCAAATCGTCCTCTCAGCTCTCCTTAAGACCTCCTACTCTCCATCTCTCTCGTCTCCTCCTCCCATGCTCGTCTCCAGGATTTCTCCAGAGCCTCTCCCATCCTCTGGAAATCGCTACCTCCACCGGTCCGGCTATCCCCTACTCTAGCTACCTTCAGGCGATCCCTAAAAACTCATCTCTCCAGGGAAGCCTATCACATCTCCAACTAATCTTCTACCACTTCCATCAGCTCATTCCCCACAGTTACAACCTTTTGTACCACCTGCCCCACCCTATTAGATTGTAAGCTCTTCTGAGCAGGGCCCTCTTAAAGGGGTTGTAAAGGTAAAAGTTTTTTCACTTCATTCTATGCATTAAGGTGAAAAAACATCCGACAATACCGCCCCCCCCCTTTTAACTTACCTGACCCCTACGAAAGTCCGGCGCTTGCCCCGGCATCCTCTTTGCCGCTCAGAGCTGGCCATTGGTTGGTTACAGTGGATGGCTTGAAAGCAGCGCAGCCATTGGCTTGCGCTGCTGTCAATCACATCCAATGACGCCGAGACCCGCTATGGCCGTTGGCTGTATCACGGGAGCGCGCCCGCAAGCACTCCTCACCATGCGAGGGAGCTCGCATGAAGGTGCGGAGTCCTTGCGGGGGGGGAGCCGAGACAGCCGCCGAGGGACCCCAGAAGACCAGGTTCGGGGCCACTCTGTGCAAAACGAGCTGCACAGTGGAGGTAAGTATAACATGTTTGTTATTTAAAAAAAAAAAAAAGATCTTTAGTGATCCTTTTATCCTCTTGTATTTTATTGTATTATAACTGTATCGTCTCCTTTTTATATTATAAAGCGCTACATAAACTGTAGGCGCTATATAAATCCTGTATAATAACAATAATGAAGCTTCCATTATCATGTAGATATTCTCTTCCTGCAGAACTGAACACAATTATAAGAGAAATCATTAGAGATTCCCTTATAAATCTCTTCTCAGTCTTCTTGTTCTGCAGAGCCTCCCCCCCCAGGGCTTCAAAGTACAGGATCTTCAGTGATTTAACAATTCCCATACAATGTGTCAAACGGGATTAACACGTTCTGCAGATCTTGCTCAAAATGTCAAAGGGCAGACGCTCCGAGGCACATGCAGCAATTTCACTTCCAGGCAACTAGTGAAAGCTCAGTGAGCCATGAATGTGATCCGTAAACTGCACATTTCATTCACTTTCCCTAAACCCCCCAGTAAACCCGATTACAGTCCACCCCCGAAACTTGCGAGGGTCACGTTAAAAATAACAAATAAAAATAGTTCACACAGGGGCGGCCTCAAAGTCGCCCGACTCCCGTCCGACTCTGAAGCCGCGCCGTACAGCGCCACTTCAGCGTGGCTTGCAAAATGACTTCTGTATAGAAGTCACTGCAAGCCGCTCTGAAGTTGCCCCCAAAGTAGTACTGTAATGAAATGTATTTAGTTTAGTTTTGTTTCGTTTCGTTTATTCATTTTCAACTGGATTAGAAGTTTTACAATGGACAGGAAGTATATCAAAAATATCGAATTGATTCAATTTCACTCTGAAGAATAGCGGGTTCTATTCTATCCGAGATTCAAATTTTGGAAGATGGCGGTATTCTTTCTATTTTTTTCTCTTCCATTCTATATTCAAAATTTGAATTCTAATCTATACTATTTTTTTATTATTTCTATCCCATTCTATCCTATTCATTTATTTTTTATTATATTCTATTCTTTTCTGTTTTCTTCTATTCCCTTCTATTCTATTCTATTCAAATTTGAGCATACGGCTATATTCATTCTATTCTATTCTAATCTAATCTATTTTATTTTCTTCTATTCTAGTCTATTCTTTTATTTTCTATTCTATTATTTTGTATTCTTTTGTTTTCTATTCAATTATTTTCTATTCTATTCTGTTTTATTCTATTCTTTTTGAGATTCAAATTTCAGAATACGGCTATATTCATTCTATTCTAATCTAATCTATTTTATTTTCTTCTAATCTAGTGTATTCTTTTATTTTCAATTCTATTATTTTCTATTCTTTTATTTTCAATTTAATTATTTTCTATTCTATTCCTTTATTTTCTATTCTATTATTCTATTCTGTTTTATTCTATTCTTTCAAAATTCTAATTTCAGAACACGACTATATTCATTCTATTCTATTCTAATCTAATATATTTTATTTTCTTCTATTCTATTCTTTTATTTTCTATTCTATTATTTTTCATTCTTTTATTTCCAATTCAATTATTTTCTATTCTATTCCTTTATTTTCTATTCTATTTTATTCTATTCTGTTTTATTCTATTCTATTCTTTTCCAAATTCTCATTTCAGAACACGGCTAAATTCATTCTATTCTATTCTAATCTATTTTATTTTCTTCTATTCTATTCGTGTCTATTCTTTTATTTTCTATTCTATTATTTTCTATTATTTTATTTTCAATTCAATTATTTTCTATTCTATTCCTTTATTTTCTATTCTATTCTTTTATTCTATTCTGTTTTATTTTATTCTATTCTTTTCAAAATTCTAATTTCAGAACACGGCTATATTCATTCTATTCTAATCTAATCTATTTTATTTTCTTCTATTCTAGTCTATTCTTTTATTTTCTATTCTATTATTTTCTATTCTTTTATTTTCAATTCAATTATTTTCTATTCCTTTATTTTCTATTCTATTATTTATTCTATTCTGTTTTATTCTATTCTTTTTAAAATTCTAATTTCAGAACATGGCTATATTCATTCTATTCTATTCTAATTTAATCTATTTTATTTGGTTCTATTCTATTCTAGTCTATTCTTTTATTTGCAATTCAATTATTTTCTATTCTATTCCTTTATTTTCTATTCTATTATTTTATTCTGTTTTATGCTATTCGTTTCAAAATAAACATTTCAGAACACGGCTATATTCATTCTATTCTATTCTAATCTAATATCTTCTATTTTTTTCTATTCTATTCAATTTTTATTCTATCTGTTTCTATACTATTCCTTAATTTTCTATTCTATTCTTTCATTTTCTATTCTATTCTGTTTTATTCTATTCTGTTCTTTTTGAAATTTGAATTTCAGAAGATGGCTATATTCTAATACATACAGTGGTTGAGTTACTAAAACTGGAGGGTGCAAAATGTGGTGCAGCTCTGCATTGAAACCAATCAGCTTTCAGGATTTTTGTTAACGTTGAATCGAGCAAATTGCAGTTAGAAGTTGATTGGCTACCATACACAGCTGCACCAGATTTTGCTCTCTCCCGTTTTAGAAAATCAACCCCATAGTCTTTAAAGGAAATCAGCAACGGTCAGCAATATGTTTACATTTCAAATTTTTTTTCAAATTCAATTTTGTTTCAAATTCAATACAAATTTGGATAATTGGATAATTTGTTGTTTCAGTCGAAATTTTGTTTTGTTATTTCGGATTAGTTTAAATTAGTTACTATTGTAATTCGAAAATTTGGATACATTTGAATGTCCGAAAAAAAATTTTTATTAAATTAAATTAAAAATGTTGTCCGATTTCAATTTGGAACGAAACAAACCGCACATATCTACATTCAACCTTCAAAGGCAGGTTTAAGTTTGATTGGTGGCTGTATATAGACATTTGTTTCAATTTGTTTCATTCTTCATTCATAACGGAATTCGACAAACCCGTTTAACAAACTTTTCTGAATATTTGTAAATTCGAAAAAAAAACTTGCAAATTCGTAAATTCAAAAAAATAAGACATTTTGTAAATTCTAAAAAAATCTGAAATTCGTAAATTAAAAAAAAATCTGAAAATAAAAAAAAACTAAATTGGAAAATTCAAAAGAAATTGGAAATTCGGAAATTCGAAAACCTGAAAATTTAAAAAATCTTAAATTTGGCTTTTAGTGAATGTAACAAATATAAATTATCCGAAATAACGAATGCTGTATCTAAACAAATCGAACGTAACAAATTAATAACAATAAATTACAATAATAATAATAATAAAAATGTTTTATTTTTATTTATTATTAATTGGTTCCGTTCCATTTGTTTAGATGCCGCATTCGTTATTTCGGATAATTCGTAACTTCGGATAAATTTGTATTCGTTACGTTCACTAACAGCCAAATTTGAAAGGAAATTGCAATACCTACAATTTAACCACTTGCCGACCGGCACACGACGATATACGTCGGCAGAATGGCACGGACAGGCAGGAGGGCGTATATATAAGTCCCTCCTTTAAGCCTGTCCGTGCCATCGGGAGCGCGCCGGGAGCGAGGCGCTCCCGCTCCGGTCGGGACCCCCGTGAGTCCGGTCGCGGTCCCCGCGGACTAGATCGCCGCGGGGACCCCCGCGATCGTCTCACGGGAAGGCTGAACGGGGAGATGCCGAGATAAACAGCATCTCCCCGTTCTGCCTAGCAACTAGTGACGCCGATCTCTGCTCCCTGTGATTGGAGCAGAGATCAGCATTCACTAGCTGACAGCCACGCCCCCCCCACAGTAAGAAACACACCCCTAGGCATACTTAACCCCTACACTGCCCCCTTGTGGTTAACCCCTTCACTGCCAGTGTCATTTATACAGGAATCAATGCATTTAAATAGCATTGATTGCTGTATAAATGACAATGGTCCCAAAAATGTGTCAAAAATGTCCGATGTGTCCGCCATAATGTCGCAGTCACAAAAAAAAAATCGCAGATCGCCGCCATTACTAATAAAAAAAAATTATTAATAAAAATGCTATAAAACTATCCCCTATCTTGTAAACGCTATAACTTCTGCGCAAACCGATCAATAATCACTTATTGCGATTTTCTTTTACCAAAAATATGTAGAAGAATACGTATCGGCCTAAACTGAGGAAAAAAAAGTTTTTTTATATATTTTTTGGGGGATGTTTATTATAGAAAAAAGTAAAAAATAATGAATTCTTTTCAAAATTGTCGCTATATTTTTGTTTATAGCGCAAAAAAAAAAAACCACAGGGGCGATCAAATACCACCAAAAGAAAGCTGTATTTGTGGGAAAAAAAGGACGTCAATTTTGTTTGGGAGCCACGTCGCACGACCGCGCAATTGTCAGTTAAAGCGACGCAGTGCCGAATCGCAAAAAGGGGCCTGGTCCTTTGGCTGCAAATTGGTCCGGTCTGAAAGTGGTTAATAGTTAGTAATAGTTAAGTATTATTAGTTAGTTATTATTTCAGATTTTCTAATTTTCAGGTTTCCGAATTTCAGATGGGACGCGCTGTGTTAGGGAACACACAGTTCCCATAACACATCGCGACCCATTACCCAGAAGACAATGCAGCGGAGGACAGAAGAACGAAGATCACCGCGGCGTAGGAAGGAGGCAGATTAGGAAGACTGCCTAGCAACAGGGATTTCGGATCAGGTAAAAAAAAAATATTTTTTTCATTTTTTTTTTTCAAGAATATTAATGCTTTTTTGTTTTTTAGGGTGTCCCCCCACTTTAAGTTCTTCAGTTTTAGTAAATCCCCCCCAATGTCTTCCACTCCAAATCCCCTTAAACTTGAGGAGAAAGTTAGAAAATCTTTCTGTGTAATAATGAGTTCCTCCAAACCCCTGAAAGGCTCCCTATGGTTGTACGAAGATGGCTCATTAATTGCAAGCAATGCTTAGATTGGGGAGGATGACTTGTAATTACCGAGCCCTCTGCAGCCACCTTTACACTTTAGCATCTGGATCAACATGTTATATAAATCCTCACATATGATTTATCTCTTAGTCATCTTTTTTTAATTTTTTTGCTTGTTTTCACCTAGAGCTGGCTAATCATGCTGCAGATCAGCACAGCGCGGCCCTGTTCCTGCCATGACATATCGGATACGCATTCCGCCAGACGTGACCTATTTGCCTAGACGTCAACCTGACACTTTTCAGCCGGGAGAAGTTTATTTGCAGCAGTAATTATCTTAGACAGCCAGGCTGAAGTAACCCGGAGTTTGTTGTTAGCTGTTAGAAAAAAGCTTGTTTTACGTGGATAATAAAATACATGCAACACATTTAAAGGCAGATAACAAGTCAAGCGTCAATATGTGGCCATTGACCCAGTTGGGAGACGCAACCTATCTGATGTATCACCTTTTGCACTTGGCTGGCCTATATTGTTATGGGTGCTGGTCTATTGCCTTTTGAATCCAGAGCTCACTATACAGTATCTCACAAAAGTGAGTACACCCCTCACATTTTTGTAAATATTTTATTATATCTTTTCATGTGACAACACTGAAAAAATGACACTTTGCTACAATGTAAAGTAGTGAGTGTACAGCTTGTATAACAGTGTAAATTTGCTGTCCCCTCAAATTAACGCAACACACAGCCATTAATGTCTAAACCGCTGGCAACAAAAGTGAGTACACCCCTAAGGGAAAATGTCCGAATTGGGCCCAATTGGCCATTTCCCGTCCCCGGTGTCATGTGACTTTAGTGTTACAAGGTCTCAGGTGTAAATGGGGAGCAGGTGTGTTAAATTTGGCGTTATCGCTCTCACACTCTCATACTGGTCACTGGAAGTTCAACATGGCACCTCATTGCAAAGAACTCTCTGAGGATCTGAAAAAAAGAATTGTTGCTCTACATAAAGATGGCCTAGGCGCCGGTGATGGTGAACCTTGGCACTCCAGATGTTTTGGAACTACATTTTCCATGATGCTCAACTACACTGCAGAGTGCCAAAACATCTGGGGTGCCAAGGTTCGCCATCACTGGCCTAGGCTATAAGAAGATTGCCAAGACCCTGAAACAGAGCTGAAGCACGATGGCCAAGACCATACAGTGGTTTAACAGGACAGGTTCCACTCAGAACAGGCCTCGCCATGGTCGACCAAAGAAGTTGAGTGCACGTGCTCAGCGTCATATCCAGAGGTTGTCTTTGGGAAATAGAGGCATGGGTGCTGTGCCCTGGAAATTTTTAAGCTTCTCCTTATAAGCAAATTATTTATTTGCGCGTAAAAGCACAAATACAGCTCTCTTGTATAATGCCGGGAAATCGCGCTTGTATATCTCCAAGTAACACAGACACAGATGCTAGTATCACGTTGAGCTTAGCAGCATCCTCCCATAGAATGCTCTACTGCTTTTATTTATACCGTAAACATAAATAACAAAGGAAGGTGGTGGCTTCAGAATCAGCCAGACACATTGTATAAAAAAGAGCCAATCACACACATGTATATATTCAAATAGAATTACAGTAGTGGCGTGTTTAGACAATCGTGTGCAGAGCCATGCGGCCAGCATCCTGTGAGACAAAAAGTGTCTCACAATTTGAGCACTACTTACATGGCTCTGAACACGATCGTGTGCACACTTCCACTGCTGCCAATGACGCGAGCCGTACTCTATCATGGCTCAGTGGGCCATAATTTTGTATGGTTATGCTATGGTTCCCAGGTACGCAGATCTGCTTACTAGGAGCGTTAATGCAGTCAAAAAAATAAATACGGAAAAAACTGCGCTACCCTAGTGAAAAATGGATCAAAGCAGCTAACATACAAAACAAACAAAGTCAAAAAATATAAGTATAAAAAATGTAGCGCTAAAATAAACCCACTGTGTAAAGGTGAGTAACATATAAACCAAAAAAACAGGACGTGTGTACAAATAAACACGATAGAAAGTAAATATCAACAACAATGTGACATATGTGATATATACCAGTGAAAACTCAATATAAACTCAATATAAAGTAAATTAATATGATATAAAGTCCAAATCAAGTGAAGCGCTGACGCCAGCGGATCCTTAAAGATGACTCAAGAACGGGAAGAGACTGGATGGGGATGACTTAAACAGCTTGACAGATGATATAGAGGGATTAGGTACTCTTACCGAAAAGGTTGGATACAGCTGCCGTACGGCTTTTGTATCATATAGGCTTGTGCGCTAAACCTCTTGCGCTGATGGGTACCGGATCGGGCAGGTGGGAACCAGAAGGCAGACACCACGGCAGGTAGGAACCAAACGGCAGACACCATGACCGATGTCAGTGCTTAGACCATGCGCCGTACTCTGCATCAAATTGGTCTGCATGGCTGTCGTCCCAGAAGGAAGACTCTTCTAAAGATGATGCACAAGAAAGCCCGCAAACAGTTTGCTGAAGACGTGGAAGGACATGGATTACTGGAACCACGTCCTGTGGTCTAATGAGACCAAGATACCGATTGAGCTGATCTGTTTTTCCTACGGGAGTACAGCCTAGTGATTTTTGGTAGTCTGAGACAGTTTTTCTAAAGACCTGAAGTTACATGCAAACTACATTTCTGGACATCCCATACCTTACCTTACCTATCCACCAAGTTTATCCCCTAATAAACCAAAAACAAAGGCCCCTGGACTGGTTTTTGACTAAGTAAATGCTGGGGGCCAATTTGATGGTTTTAATAGAATTGAAGATGGATCAGATAATACAATTATAGATGTGTGGCCACCATAAAGTGTATGGTGAGCCTTAAAGTGTTTTTGTTATCCCAACATTTCATATTCCTGATCTGTTCCTGCTGTACCATATAGTTGTATGAAAAAGTATCCTGTTCTCTTTGTATTGCTTCCTTTGTGTGAAATCCCTGGTGTTCCTGCAAGTCCCTCTCCTTTTCTATTATAAACTGACCACACTAAGCAGGCAGTTGAGCACATCGTGGCCAGTTCTTTAACTATGCCGGGAGCTCTGCCTGCTCCCCTTCAATGATCAGATGTGTCCTGACACCCCCCTCCCCTCCACAGCCTTTTACTGGGAAGATCAGTGTGCTGCTGGCTGCTGTTTCTCCTCCCCCCAGCTCTTATGCAACTGAGAACAGAGGGAATGTGATCACTTATAAAAAGGGGCAAAAAGGTAATTATAATATTTTTTTTATATCTATTGACAAATGTTTTGTCTTTCATCTCGGTTTTAACCGCTTGCCGACCAGCCGCCTTCATTATACTGTGGCAGCTCGGCACGATCCCACGAGCCGATGTAGCTATACGTCGGCTCGCGGGAACGGGATAGCAGGTGCGCGTGCGCCGCTGCACGGCGGGAGTGCCGATGCTCGTGCTCGACGGTGGCGATGACTGCCGGCAACGAGCGATCGCGGGCACGAGAGGCAGAACAGGGACGTGTGTAAACTCACAAATCCCTGTTCTGTTCTGTGAGGAGTGACAGATCGTGGGTTCCTAATAGCTAGGAACCACGATCTGTCATTTCCTCTAGGTCAGTCCCCTCCTCCTACAGTTAGAAACACACATAGGGAACACAGTTAACCCCTTGATCGCCCCCTAGTGTTAACCCCTTCCCTGCCATTGACATTTTCACAGTAATCAGTGCATTTTTATAGCACTGATCACTGTATAAATGCCAATGGTCCCAAAAATGTGTCAAAAGTATCCGACGTGTCCGCCATAATATCGCAGTCCCGATAAAAATCGCAGATCGCCACCATTACTAGTAAAAAAAATAATATTAATAAAAAATGCTATAAATTTATCCCCTATTTTGTAGACGGCATAACTTTTGCGCAGACCAATCAATATACGCTTATTGAGATTTTTTTTTACCAAAAATAAGTAGAAGAATACATATCAGATTGTTGCTCTTTTTTTATTTATATCGCAAAAAATAAAAACCACAGAGGCCATCAAGTACCACCAAAAGAAATCTCTATTTCCCAGTTCAGGCTTCTCTTTCTTTCTGCACCTTTGGCATCCTTGGACAAACATACTGAAGCACAAGTGTGGGAGATCGCAGCAACATCATGTGAACCTGGTGTAAAAATTCACACTTCTCATAATCGATAAGGCTTATGTTAGAAGCATTACCAGTTCACATTATTTTTTTTAATTAAAAAGTACCTCTTGCTAAAAGACATGTGCGATTAGTTTCGTACGAATCAAAAATTCGTCTGAATTTCCGGAAATTCGTACGGATCCGAAATACGAATTTTTATGCATGCGAATTCTGTACGGAATACAACATTTCGTTTACGAATTTCGGATCCAAATTAACAGAATTGTGACTGGTGTTTTGTTCGCCAATCACTCAGAGGAAGTCAGCACAGCACAGGGATGGTGGGAACCCCACATAATGATAAATTCATCATAACGAACTTTCGTTATTTTAACGAAAATATAACAAAACTAAAGTTTAAAAACACAGGAAGTCAGCACAGCACAGGGATGGTGGGAACCCCTCATAATGATGAATTCATCATAATGAACTTTCGTTATTTTAACGAAAAGTTTACGAATCTAATGAAAATTTGTATTTCGTACGAATTCAAATTGAATTCCGTACACGAATTACGAAATCCGATTTTTTTTTTTTTATACGAAGCGGAACGGAACGAAACTAATTTTTTGGCGGCGCCCATGTCTACTTGCTAATCATGAATTACAAAAAAAAAAAAAAGTTGCTGCCCCTGAGCACTCTTATGTGCTCTAAACCCTAAGCAAATATCACATAGCCTTAGGTTATCAGGAGCATTGTTGGACTTTCACTGTTTTGCAGAGAATATTTTGGTCAGGAGCGGTCGGTCCATTAGGGGCGCAAGGGAACTCCCCCCGCCGCAGAGAGCCAGACTCATACGTTTGTATGAGTTTTGTTTTTTTTGCAAACCACATGATTAGAGCCAGAGGCTCTAATTGGCTTGAAAACGGCTGGGCTCGGGCGTAAAGCACTGCGTCCCAAAACCCACCCACTTGTGACAATAGCAAATTAACATTCCATATTGTCTTCCATCTTCTCGCCCCATCAGGACAGGAGGCGGATCAGGTTGGAGGAGAATCCAAGGAAGCAGCGGAGGGGCTGAGTGCCAGGGACCATCACCATAGAGGGGCTGAGTGCCGGGGACCGTCACCATAGAGGGGCTGAGTGCCGGGGACCATCACCATAGAGGGGCTGAGTGCCGGGGACCATCACCATAGAGGGGCTGAGTGCCGGGGACCGTCACCATAGAGGGGCTGAGTGCCGGGGACCGTCACCATAGAGGGGCTGAGTGCCGGGGACCGTCACCATAGAGGGGCTGAGTGCCGGGGACCGTCACCATAGAGGGGCTGAGTGCCGGGGACCATCACCATAGAGGGGCTGAGTGCCGGGGACCGTCACCATAGAGGGGCTGAGTGCCGGGGACCATCACCATAGAGGGGCTGAGTGCCGGGGACCGTCACCATAGAGGGGCTGAGTGCCGGGGACCATCACGATAGAGGGGCTGAGTGCCGGGGACCGTCACCATAGAGGGGCTGAGTGTCGGGGACCATCACGATAGAGGGGCTGAATGCCGGGGACCGTCACCATAGAGGGGCTGAGTGTCGGGGACCGTCACTGTGGAAGGGTGAGTGCGAGGGCATGTAAATTATCATCTGAGTTGTGTTTAGTAATCTAAATGTGGAAAAAACACAACTAAGCTCCCCACAATGCTCCCAGGGCATCTCTGACTCTACCGTCGTCTCCAGGAGAGGCTGACTGCGGGCGGACCTGGGGGGGGGGTGCCCCCATGTAAATATAGAGTTAAATATTCTTCGTTGTGCTCACTTTCAATACCCAATGATGTGCATGGGAAACAAAAAACAGAAGTTTGGCTAGCACAATTGGAATTCAAAGTGAACCAAAGTTCCCATTATTTGCTAATATTTATTCTGTAACATTCTCCCCACCCTTAGTAGAGTGAAGGTGGATTAGAACACCCATCAGGTTTTATTGCTGTCTGTGCTCCGGTTAGGGAGATTCGTCCACTCTATGTGTCCTCTTTATCATTATAATGTGAAAGTGAAAGAAAATACCAGAATTAGATCTTCCAATGGGGACACTTGTTCGGTTGACCCTGATAACTTCCTTCATTTTGGAGGGCTATGGGACAGGAAGCAAAGAGAAATCTCCCCAATGGGACACAGGTGGCAAAAACAACTGACAGGAGTTACCGTATTTATCGGCGTATAACACGCACTTTTTTCCCCTTAAAAATCAGGGGGAAATCGTGGGTGTGTGTTATACGCCAATCCCCCACCGATTGTGAGCCTCTCGGCCGTTCTCGTCGGCTTTCGGACGCTCTCGATGGCTTTTGGACGTTCTCGGCGGCTTTTGGCCGCACTCGGCGGCTTTTGCCGGCTCTCGCAGTCCCACGTGAGCCGCCGAAAGCCGCCGAGAACGGCCGAGAGCTACCGAGAATGCCCGAGATGGTCTGAAAGCCGCGAGAGCCGCCAAAAGCTGCCGAGGGCAGCCGAAAGCCGCCGAAAGCTGCCGAGAACGGCCAAGAGCTGCCGAGAACGAGCGAAAGCTGCCGAGAACTAACGAGCGCCGCCAAGATACACAGGACATCTACCTCGGCGGCACAATTTTTAAAGTCTGCAAATGACACTGGGGCAAGGCTGCAATGACAAGGCTGCAGATGGACACTAATAAAAATTCCCTCCTAAACTTGGGGTGTGTGTTATACGCCGACACGTGTTATACGCTGATAAATATAGTATATCGCTCCCTTTTCCAAAATTAAATAAAGTTTTGCGCTTAGTTCTACTTTAACATGTAAGGGATCTTTACAAAGTGTGTCCCTATTTCTACCCGAGCAGCATGTGGGTCACTGATCTTATTCTCTGGTTGGAAGGTGTTTTTTTGTCCAAATCAGATAAAAGGATTTTTTTTTTGCCAGATCAGGAACATTCTGCAGAAAAGAGGATGAAGGTTATGAGGCCTCAAGAAATATGAAACTGCTAAAGAATCTTCAAACTCCAACACACGTCGGATTCCTGGTCCCCTGCTACACTTAGTGGTTTGATCTGCTGACCCCTAAGTCACTGCCGTGTCCTTTGAAATAATTCAGGCAGCCATATGCCTTCCTTTTTTTATTATTTATTTACAACATGTCTTACATAATCAAAATCTGTAAAATTGGAAAAAGTAAAAAAAACAAAGACAAAAAAATAAAAAATAAATACATAATTAAAAAGCAAGGTTCAAGTACATGACAATAACCTGTTCTAAGTTTGGAATACTAAAAACTTATGTCTAAATTTAGCCCACTGATCCTATTTTTTATTAATTTTTTTGTTAGGAAAAAACATGTAATAAAAAAAAAGGTATTCTGGAATACTGGACACTTGTCTAAATATTTATGTTAAAATTTTTTTTTTAATTTAAAGCCTTGTCTCCCAACTTTTTATAAAATTCCACTTACTAAAAACGTACTTACCGTATATACTCGAGTATAAGCCGAGTTTTTCAGCAAATTTTTTTGGGCTGAAAGTGCCCCCCTCGGCTTATACTTGAGTCAAGTACTTTTCTGCAGCAGAGAATGACATTTTCCGACCTTTGGGGCCCCGTATCTCGGGGCCACTTGGTGCTAGGAACCCCAAATTTGGTGTGCAGACCCAGTGGACCAATTTGGGGTTCCTAGCACCAAGTGGCCCCGAGATACAGGGCCCCAAAGTCGGTTCAGAAAATGTCATTCTCTTTTGCAGAAAAGTGCTTGACATTTTCCGACCCGAAATTTGGGGCCCCATATCTCGGGGCCACTTGGTGCTACGAGATACAGGGCCTCAAAGTCGGTCAACTGTGTCCATCTGCAGCAATGTCATTTCGGGACCCTGCAGCTAAGGGGCATCTAGGAACCCTTAACTACCGAGTTTGAAGTTCGGGGGACCTATGACTACAAATGGGCGCAGTGAGGCTGCAAATGGGCATTGTTGACCCTCTTTTCCACTTACAGTAGCTGCGCATTTCTCACCCTAGGCTTATACTTGAGTCAATAAGTTTTCCGTTTTTTGTGGTAAAATTAAGTGCCTCGGCTTATATTCGGGTCGGCTTATACTCGAGTAGATACGGTACTAAACTTACTTACTAAAAAAAACTAGAGATCTGATATGTGCTGTTGCCTATGCTGTACTTTTAACATGATGAGTTCTCATCAAGAAGACAGCTATATATCTGCAATGTAGGGAAGGCTGGACATTTAGGAGTGGCGGGAGAGGTAAGTATGAACTCTCTTCTTTGCAGGGTCGCTTATTGATGGGATTTATTTTAGTGACAGTGACAGGAAAGGGTACTTCAATATAATGTGCATGACACCTTTTTGCTTAGCCTACCTAAGCTCCCTTATATTATACACTCCAGACCCCATATGCAGATGAAGCCCACCTTGATGTCATGGGCAGTACTTTGTCAAGGCTTTGTGTCCATCCTTTTTCTCTATCCTTCGAACCATGCATGGAAAGTTAGGTCGACCTTTAAGGTTATCTTATTGGTATTGCTATCTTAAGTTATTGATACTAATGTAGGTGATCTGGTTCTTGAGCAGTTTACTTTAACACCTTAGAGGTTTTCCATGGTCTCTTTGGCTTATCATTTAGTGAGACTAAAATGTAAATGAAATCACCAAACCACTGTTAAAATGTCCGTAGCTGGGGTGGTGCGTTGTAATAAAACACACAATCCAGGTGGGATAAAAGAACTTGTATTAAAATAATGCAAACAGTTCACAATAAACCCGGTGGGAAGGCAGCCCAGCTGGTAACACTCACAGGTCCAACACCATGTAGAGAGCAAGCTTCAGCCAAAATGACAGCGCCTGTTAGGAGGAGCAGAATGCAGCCTGGTTGTCTCTTGCTCAAGTGGGAAGATGTCCAGAGAAGTTGCAAGCCCTATGCTTTCCCTGCCACAAGTTCGGTCCCTACCAAGCAGGGTACCTGTCCCTACTCTATCCACTTTCAAAATGGGCACAAAGCCTGGGATCTAGGGCTTTAAATAGGCTCTGCCTGAGCATCCAATTGGATCGCTTCCCCAGTGACCCAGGAAACCATAGAGGAACCCTTCTCCTCTTGACTTCCTGTCCAACTTCAGTACCACTGCAGAAGGGAGCCACCTGCAGTGTAGAAAGCAGACTGCACCTGCCTACAGGTCCTGTGCTTGTAATCACACTGGAAGAAAAACCATTAAAGGTCCAGTACATTTCTAGTCCATTTACCTTGTTTTCAATCTCAAGCCTTGATGAAATGGGTGTTTCATTCAATTGTCCACCTGAGCTGTATTGCAATAAAGTTGTATCTGGACCTTTTAGCAGTGGTATAGTCCTTCAGTTGACATTTTTGTTACATAGAGTTGGATGAGGCCATCCATGAAGTGTCACCTGCCTGAATAGATGGTCCCATCCAATTTTGTGGAAGCTTATTGTGCAAGCATGGCAAATGGGGAAAAAATGTTGGAAAGGTGTGAGCAAAGTCCCTGCAGGCTATGGGTATTACAGTGAAGTATGTCAGGATGTGGGGTTTAGCGTATATCGTACAAGCGCATTATGGAGGGCTATCGTAGTAAGCCAAAATTGGGCCACCGTTGGTGCAGACTGTTGTTTCCAAAGAGGTGGGATGCTGGCCCATGCAGCATTAAGGAGATGTGTGAGAAGAGATTTGTGATAACGTTTCCTTGATAGGGGGGTAAGCAGGGCCAGATTAAGAACATTATGGGCCTTGTGCTGAGGATTTGGTTGGGGCCTTTTATAAACAATAAAATTAAAAAAATGCAAACAATTTTTTGTTATAAAAAATTTAATTAAAGAGAGAGAGGCAGGATGAGAGAGAAAGGGGATGAAAGAGGTGTGAGGGTTAAGGGAGGGAGGGAGGATGAGAGAGAAAGGGGGGGGGGTAAGAAAGAGGATGCACATGAGCATGCGTGGGAATGACATCAACGCAGCCCGGCCAAGGCAAGTGACCGAAGGCACAGAACCCGGAAGGAAGACCGGGTGAAGACGGAAGCGCCCGGGACCCGTCGGAATGATCACAGCACAGCACTGGAGGGCTCAGTCTGGCATTTATGTGTACCCTAATGTGCTAATATGCTGTGAATACTTGTACATTATGGCATAACCTACCTCAGGGCCTCTAAAAAGTAGTAATGTTAGAAAGGTTTACTACTGCTTTAATATCACAGGAGCCTTCATGGGGCCCCCTACTCACCCTGTGGCCCTTGGGCAGTGCCTAAGTGCATAGTTGTCAACATTTCAAAAATATTTTCAGGGACACTTTTTTTTACAAGTGCTATATTTAGAGTAGCTGACATCCCCTGTGTTCCTCTATACATCACAATAGTAATTACAAAATTAAGTACTAATAATGGGGCAGCGCAAATATGAGGACTGAGATTTCCTTTAGTTGAACTAATAAAAGTGTGCCCATTATAGAGCTGGTAACATTGAGGATATTCAGTATAATTTTAAAGAACTGTTTTTGTGTGTAAGAGGCATAGGGGAGGAGTATGGATGGTATAAAAGTGGGAAGTATGTGCAGGTGAGGGAGAGGAATGTGGAGGGTCTAACAGTGGGCACTATGTACATGAGGAGTGTGGAGGGTATGGCAGGAGGTACTATATACAGCAGAGGAGTGTGGAGGGTATGCCAGTGGACAGTATGTACAGGAGAGGAGTGTGGGGGGTATGACAGAGGGTATTTTTTACCGGAGAGGAGTGTGGAGGGTATGACAGTGGGCAGTATGTACAGGAGAGGAGTGTGAAGGGTATGACAGTGGGCAGTATGTACAGGAGAGAAGTGTGGGGGTATGACAAAGGGTAGTATGTACCGGAGAGGAGTGTGAAGGGTATGACAGTGGGCACTATGTACAGGAGAGGAGTGCGGAGGATATGGCAGAAGGCACTATGTACAGGAGAGGAGTGTGAAGGGATGACAGTGGGCACTATGTACAGGAGAGAAGGGTGGAGAGTAGGACAGTAAGCAGTAATTACAGGAGAGGAGTGTGGAGGGTATGATGGTGGGCACTATGTATAGGAGAGGAGTATGGAGGGTATGACAGTGAGTAGTATGTACTAGAGAGGAGTGTGGAGGGTATGATAGTGGGCACTAGGTATAGGAGAGAAGTGTGGAGGGTATGACAGTAGGCACTATGTACAGGAGAGGAGTATGGAGGGTATGACAGTGAGTAGTATGTACAGGAGAGGAGTGTGGATGGTATGACAGTGGGCACTATGTATTGGAGAGAAGTGTTGGGGGTATGACAGTGGGCAATATGTATAGGAGAGAACTGTGGAGGGTATGACAGTGAGCAGTATGTACAGGAGAGGAGTGTTGAGGGTATGACGATGAGCACTATGTATAGGAGAGAAGGGTATGACAGCGAGCACTATGTACAGGAGAGTAGTGTGTAGGATATGACAGTGGGCGCTATGTATAGGAGAGAAGTGTGGGGGTATGACAGTGAGCAGTATGTACAGGAGAGAAGTGTATGACAGCGGGCACTATGTACAGGAGAGGAGTGTGTAGGATATGACAGTGAGCAGTATGTACAGGAGAGGAGTGTGGAGGGTATGACAGTGAGCAGTATGTACAGGAGAGAAGTGTGGAGGGGGCACTATGTATAGGAGAGGAGGATGAAGTAATCTGGGAAGGAAAAATGTAAAGGTTTGTGGAAGGCTGTTTAGGGACTGCGTAGTGGTTAAACGGGCCATACATGGATTGAAATTACACCAATTAAGCAGAGACCAGCCATAGTCGATCTATGTCTATGGCTGGTTTTACATAAATCAACCTATTAACCTATTAACCGACTTGAGTACAACCAGCCTGTCAGGTTTTCCCCAAAACAATCGGTGCTGCCAGCTATAGTTAGCAACACTAATCATTTTATTCACTGGCAGAACACAATAACACTGCAGGAGTGATTCCCCCATCCACAGGTCAGCAGGTGAGAGGGTGTGTGGGGACAGGCTGGGAAGAGATACTAGTCAGTGGCTGGGTAGGCACTGGTTAGTATCAGAGCCAGATACACACAGGTTACATACGCCACGATTGTTAGAGCGAGAGCAATAATTCTAGCACTAGACCTCCTCTGTAACTCTAAACATGTAACCTGTAAAAAACATTTAAAGCATCGCTTCGTACACAAAAAAATCATGCTAACTTTAGTGTTTTTTTTTTTATGAATGAAACAGTTTCTTTCCAAAAAAAACGTTTTAGTAATTTCCTAGCAAAAAAATGATGATTTTTACATGTAGGAGAGAAGTGTCAAAATTGGCCTGGGTGGCAAGGGGTTAATTATCATAAGTAATATACAAATAATTATTATAAGCACTGTGAGCTCATCCTCTCAGTCTGCTGCAGAGTGTTCCAGCTTGTATTTAACCACTTCCCACCCAGCCAATGTACATATACGGCCTGGTGGGAGCCGTCTACTTCTGAATGGACGTTCCGGAACGTCCTTCAGGAGTAGAGGGATCGCGCGCGTGCGTGCCCGCGCAGCGGCGCGATCCCGATGCGGCCGTGTCACCCGGACACGGCGCATCTCGGATCGGCAGGAGGGCTCGGTGATTGGCCCTCCTGATCACATGACGGCCGTGTCTAATCACAGCCGTCATGTGATGTAAACAAACAGCCGGTTGCTAGGCAATCGGCTCTCCTCTCCTCACACGGAAGTCGTCGGTGAGGAGAGGAGAGCGGATCGCTGCAGCCGGCTGGTGATCAGTGAGTATTAGCTGTTTTTTTTACAGCTTTTTATTCACTGATCACCAGTGTAGTGTCCCCACAGTAAAACACACATGTCCCCACAGTAAAACACACATGTCCCCAAAACACACAAATAATAAAAAACACATGTCCCTCACATATGTCCCAGTAAAATCACATGTGCCAATGATTATCTGCACACACATGTCCGTGATCACCTGCACACCCCTTTTACATGATCATTTGCGTACATATGTCCGTGATCACGCAAACCAATTATTATACACTTAACGGAATTTTTTTTTACAAAAAACATGTAGCAGAATACATTTTGGCTTAAATCTATGACAAAATTTGATTTTATTGGATTTCTTTTAAAAAAGAAAGGAGAAAATATTGTTTTTTTTTCAAAATTTCCGCTATGTTTTCGCTTATATCGCAAAAAATAAAAAACGGAGTCGCGAATAAATACCACCAAACTAAAGCTCTATTTGTGCGAACAAAATGATAAAAAATGAATTTGGTTACAGCATTGCATGACCGCGCAATTGTCACTGAAAGTGCGAGAGCGCTGAAAGCTGAAAATTGGTCTGGGCAGGAAGGGTGTTTAAGTGCTCAGTAAGGAAGTGGTTAAACTGGCCGCTCTGTATGTAGTTTCTGACAGGCTGTGCAAGCAGCCCTGTATCTCCGGAACCATAGATGGAAGCAGCCCCATATTTTAACCAGTGCTGGGGTAGGTCCTTAGCTACCCATCCCCCAAATGTGGGGGCTCTGTGACTCCTGATCGCCGAGCTACAACCCTCAAAGTCAATCATTTTTTTTTTTTTTTGATTTTTTTTTGGGGGGGGATTTTTTGGGGCCAATGGGCCTATCTTGAGAGAGGGGCCTGGAGCTGCAGCTCCAATAGCCCCTATGTTAATCCAGCCCTGGGGGTAAGGTTGAGGAGGACCGCAGCTGGGTTATCATGTAGGGAGATGTCTGTAAATTTCTGTATAAGCTTGAGCACCGGCTGCCAAAAAGTTTGGAGCACAGGGCATTCCCAGAAAATATGCAAGAGGGTGCCTGAGTGTAGGCTGCAGCGCCAACAGCGGTCAGTTTGCAGAGGAAATATCTTTGCCAGCACGGAGGGGGTTCTATAGCAGCGCGTTACTATTTTATACATGGTCTCTTGGTATTTGCTACATAGAGAAGATTTCTGTGCGAAAAAAAGTATACGATCCTTTTGGGGTTCTGTGAAGGTGACTTGCAAGTCCCTCTCCCATTTTGCCAAAAATGGAGGGTCTTCAGTGGCGTGAAGGTCTAGCAAGAATTTGTAGGAGGTTGACAAGGACCTCCGGATCGGTCCTTCACCTGAGCATAGTTCCTCAAAAGAGTGGAGCTTTCTGATAAAATGGGTTGGTTTAGGCAGAGAGCCGAGGAAGTGAGATAGTTGATTAATCCTCCAGCGATCTAATGAGAGAGGGGCCCGACCACCGAGCAAGTTCTCCGTAGTAAGCCAACTGGAAGAACATAATAACGAAGAGGCTCTCATGAGTCCCTGTGGGGCTTGCGAGAGAAAGAATGGGTCAGTAAGGCCAGGTGTAAAATCCTGGTGACCAACAAGTGGCGTCATTGGGGAAGGAAAGTTTCTTAGTGAGGATAAACGGAAGAACCTTTTTAGTTCCATAAGAGTTGGTCCAATCAGTGGTGACTAATATTTAATGTGATTTTTGCTGGTAATCTGGTGTTCAGCACCACGTATACTGTTTGAAAATGCAGTTTGTATTCCAATCCCCATGCACTGCAGCCTTTATACAGATTTGGTCATCAATGACATCAGTGGCCTTTGGCTGACGAAGTGGGCAGACTAGACCCCGAAATGTTCCTCATCACGTTTTTACTATCTTATTTTGTAAGGCTGTGCTAAAAAAGAAAAAATTAAGGCTTAGTCCTGCTTAATGGTAATAATCTTTTTTTATTCTTGTTGTTTTACTTTTGCAGTTAGGCAAAAATCTTAGCTATGCTTGAAAAGTCTTCATTTGCAACACATCCCGGGGAAACCTTGCAAGTGTACACCTTGTTTTCTAAAGAAATGTTATGGTATGTTGCTAGGTGTGAATGTGACATAGAAAGATAGAAGGGTTGAAAGAATCCATTATATACAATAAGCAGATATTTACTTTGTACACTGCTGTAAACTGTCATTGGTCACATACCTCCAGTTCTCATAATTTCTCTGGAGGCAGAGAATAAGAACATAATGTACTTAGAGTGTTCTCAACATTTTCTCTGACTACCCCCCAATTGGTGGATTTTTCAAGGAGGGTATTTCTATAAACATCAGATTTCTCCTGTACATTCAGATGTTTGCAGGCAGTGAGAATCATATTAAGGTGACTTCTCCCAGTTGGAGTTCAGTGTTGTGTGTGACCAGTTGTCTTTCCTTCTGTAGCTAGGCCTATACCCTGTAACCATGTTGGCCTCCACTCATAAACTAGGAAGTGTGTCAATGGTAGAAATTCAGTGAGCTCCTAACTTCTGGTTTGATGGAGGGATCTGTACAATGGTGCTGCACTGGAATCATGTGTCCATCAGTACTTACTGTGTCCTGTCAGGAGTTGAAGTCTTTGGCCTGTGAAGAAGGTTGCTGTAGGGGTCCCCATGTGGCACCAGGAGCTTAGTAGAAGTCTCTCTAAGAGGCTGGGCTTTGGTTGGGCTCCTAAATGAGCAGTGGCTTCTTTTTTCTTTTTATATCTGGAAGGTAGAGCCCTGGCACCATCTTGGGTAGTGCAATCGGCCCGTGGCATCTCTTTTTTATTTCTCCTAGTTATGTTTGTAGCTTGCAGTTGAGTCATCCACAACGAGAGGTAGATCAGATGTCCCTTGAGGTTGTACTGAGGGATTATCTAGTATTGTAGTGCTGAAGCAGGATGGATTGTCTCAGGTAGTTTCTGTGTGCATGTCCACTTACATCTAGGATTAAGCCATGCCCTGAGCGCCTAACTTCTAATGCCTTGTACACACAATCGGACATTCCGACCACAAAATCCATCTGATTTTTTCCGACAAATTTTGTCCGAAACTTGTGTTGCACACAAACGGTCGGACAAAGTTGTCGGAAAATCCGATCGCTCTGAACGAGGTGACGTACAATACGTACGACGGGACTACGTAGAGGCCAGTAGCCAACAGCTTTCGTCTCCAAATTTCTTCTGAGCATGCGTGGCACTTTGTGCGTCAGAATTCTCTACACACGATCGTAAAGGTCCAATCGGATTTTGTTGTAGGAAAATTTTAGATCCTGCTCTCAAATTTTTTCCGTCAGAAATTCCGACGGAAAAAGCCAGCTAGAGCCCACACACGATCGTATTTTCCGACAACATAATTCAATCTGACTTTTTCCATCAGGAATATCCGACCGTGTGTACGGGGCATTACAGTGAGCTGACAGCACTGTCCCTGCTGCACTGTAATCCCATGCAGTGTTATCACTCAGCCCTATCTGAGTTCTCCTCTTCTGGACTACAGAACTGCACCTAGTTACTGTATATTTGCCCATAAGTCTCTTTTTTTTTAAAGAGGGGCAAACATTTTACATAGTTGGTAAGGTTGTATAAAAACACTGGTTCATCCAGTTCAACCTGAGTGTGTGTTTTTATCCCACAACCATTTTCAGTGTCCCTGTTTGTGTGTTTTCTAAGAAACACATCTGAAAGTTGTTTTCATTTTTCTATATTCCCAGCTGACACCGCAAATTATGGAAGGGCGTTCCACATTCTTACCGCTCCAACCGTAAAGAACCGCTTTTCGTCTGACCTCAATGTGGGGTCGAGTGTCTTCTTCAGAAACCCTAGGTTAAATTATTTTCTCTCAATGCTAGAGTAATGATTTAAAGATTTGTATATTACAGTCATAAACCTTCACATATAACCAATGCGCTTAACCCACACTTATGATGACAATGTGTAAAAACAGCTAGCACAATTTACTGGTAACGAATGGTAAAAAAATAGGTATAGAAGTGCAGCGCTTCAAGAAAAGTTGACTCAAGTAAAAGTCAATGTAAGGAGTCCAAAAGGTGCAAATCCCAAATCTCAATTCCAAAATAGATCCTCCACGACAGTATTGCACACACTGACCCTTACCATCCGGGATGGACTACTATTCTCATAGTAGTCAAATACACTTTATATTGTTTGCCAGGGCTCACACAACCACTGGATGGTAACAATCCTCTTGGTGTAAGGAACTCCTCCACAACAGGATACTCAGACATATATGGGTCAGAAATCAGCAGGAAGACTTCATAGTGTAGTATTTAAAACTTCCTAATTTATTAAAATTAATAAAATACACTCACAAACAACCAAGATAGTCTTGCATATAAAATACTGAATATAGGGGAATGTTTCCAACCAACAAGACGGTCGACCTCCATGCATAGCAACATCATGTGATCCAGCTCCACCCAATGCGTTTAGTTATATAGGCATCAGTTGTATATAGCACACCTAGGGGGTCAAATGCCAGGACAATGGGAGGTGATGGAGAAGATCAGACACTGATGATGAAGCCTCCCTGACCTGTGTACACACCTGGGACAGTCTCTCCCCTCCAGGATCCAGGAAGGAGCCATCACAGACTGTGACCGGCTCCTTCCTGGATCCTGGAGGGGAGAAACTTTCCTGGTATATGACCATACAAACAAGTGGCCACTGCCCTCACCTATAACTGGTCTATTGCAGCAAGGAGCACTAGAAGGGTGATGCATGTCAAACATATGGACTTTTCTTGAAGCGCTGCACCTCTATACCTATTTTAAACCCTCGCATATACCCAGTGAATTAAACAGCCTCAGATGATACACAGAGATATAACAAATCCTCCTACATAGGTTTTACTTGTTTATCTGCAGTCTTCTCTTCTCTACACACCTTCGAAAGGGCAGAGAAATGGTAAAATCTTTCTTCATCTGTGAGGACCACAGAGGAGGGGGCAGAGAGGCTACAGTTACAGTGTGTAAGAGCTAATTGGAGGAAAGGTACACACCCTCCTCCACACAGCAGAAGAACTATGTTCTGAGAGACAACACTCTTGTCACTTTTTGGAGAGAGACAAGTAAAGACTACAGATATTTGCTCAGATTTGCTCAGATTCCATGATACAACCACTTTCCCTTCTCAGGGAGAATGAGTTTCATGTTTCCACATAACTGAGGTCCTCCAGCCCCCTTATTAGCTGTGTTGCCCTTCTCTGGACTCTCTCCATTTGCAGCACATCCTTCCTGAGGACTGGGGACCAGAACTGGACGGCATACTCAAGATGTGGCCTCACCAGAGTTTTGTAAAATGGTAGATTTTTGATTTCATCTCATTTCATTTCATTTTACTTATTTCAGTAAATATCCTTTAGTAATGCATGCTAATAGTCTGCTGGCCTTGCATGCTATTGTTGTGTCTGTACTCTACTGAGTCAGACCCCCAGATCCTTTTCCATCCTAAATCACCCCAGAGGTTCTTCCCCTAGCATGTAAATTGCGTTCATATTTTTAGCAATCTTTTACTATTAATAGATTTGAAAACATTTTTGGGGATTTTTTAACTCTTCTCTGCAATGTGTCTCATAATCTATTACTTATTTTTTGCATTCTTTGTAGTTATGGAATGCTGATGATGACCCTTCGGGTTGAGATGTTTTTAAAGGTCAGCTTTTTCCCATCAATTTGATCCCATTTAGTATCATATAGTGTGAAGCGCAGCTAAGTAAATTTGTCTCACTTAAAAATGTAGTGTTCTAATCCTTCCCACATGTCTCCTTTTCCTATAATTTATAGCAAACATAATTACTCTCTGATCGCTGTTTTTTTAATTATCGCTTACTTCCACATCTGCAATTAGCTCTGTGTTGTTTGATTAGTAGGTCCAGCAGAGCATTATTTTTAATTGGGGTTTCCACCATTTAAATCATGAAATTGTCTTGCATTACATTTAAGAAATTATAAGCTTTAGTTAAGTTTGCAGTTCCATCTGCCCAGTCAATATGAGACAGAACTACATAATCTTACACAATATCAATCAATGGGGATGGGCGAACTGTTCGGGCTGAGCATTGCTTCGCCCCCAAACATGTGCTGTTCAGGTGTTCGCCGTACACCCGAATTTGCGTTGCCCTCTGCAGGATGTTCGCTCGCCGAGCGCACAGTGAATAGGTTGTTAAGGAGCGGGCCCGGGAAGCCGACCTCCATGTCCTTAACAACGGATGAGTCATCAGCTGTCAGCAGGTGAGGAGTACAATGTACAATCAGATAAAAAAAAAAAACATTGCTGGTAATAGCAAAATGTTTAAAAAAAAAAAGGCGTCTGGTATGAATTTGAAGGGGAATCCCATGACAATTTTTTAAAACGGCGTGGGTTCCCCCCAAGATCCATACCAGACCCCCATGCTAAAAAAATTTTTTAAATGGCATGGGGTCCCCCCAAAATCCATACTAGCCCCTCATCCGAGCATGCAGCTTGGCAGGCCAGGAAAGATGGGGGACGAGCGAGCGCCCCCTCCTGAACCATACCAGGCCACAAGCCCCCAACATGTTTATGGGGACAAGGGCCTCTTCCCCACAACCCTGGGCGGTGATTGTGGGGGTCTGTGGGCAGGGGGCTTATCGGAATCTGGAAGCCCCCTTTAACAAAGGGATTTCCAGATCCCGGTCCCAGCCCTATCTGATTGTACATTGTACTCCTACCACAAAAGTGTTAAAAATAAATAAAAACACACACAAAGTTCCTATTTAAGCAATGACGATGTTGTTGCGGAATCAATAGACCCATAGCAGAAATTGCTCTGATCCATAAGGAGTGTACAATTTGAAAGCCCACAATCTGAGTGCACAATAATGTAAATTCACACTTTAGCTTGGAAGTCAGCACTGTACCCCACCCTCACAGACCTTTCTACAGGAATTAAAATTGGTCCAAGGATGGAAGGGGGAAAGGGAAGGAGGGATAAAAGGACAAAAGGAAAAGGATAAAACTGACTCAAGGAAGGAAAGAGGTGCAGGAAAGGAAGAAGGCAAGGAAAAAAGAAAGATGAAAAGTACGAGAGAAGAGAAGAGAAGGATGCAAGAAAGAAAGGGAAGGAAGTAAGAAAGGAAAAAAAGAGGGGGAAATGGGTGCAGGGAAGGAAGAGGGAAATGGGTGAAAGAAATGAAGGAGGAACGTGAAGAAAGAAACGAAGGAAGGAGGAAAAAAAGGGACGGGATAGAAAAAGGAAAGGAAGGAGGAAAAAGTAAGTGTAGCGCCATAACCCCTGGGGGCGGCTATGTTTTTCTGGGCTTACCGATTACCTCCTCCGCCTTGTAGCTCGTCGTTCTTGTCTAGGGGTTCCCAGGGTTAGTACCCAGTAACTGCACAGACTGACACTTAAATTCCTGTTTAGGATTTTTATTTGCATGAAACGTTGAACAAAACACAATCTCTCAATTAGGAATAGAGGGCAAGGGTAGAGAAGCTCAGGCACTTGGAACTTGCTGACACTTAAATAAATGTCTCTCTTTATCTGATCCAGGGAGTAGCCACTCGCAACTGGATAGTTCACTGTTGGATAAATCCTTGTGTGTAGATCTAGCAGCCAACAGTGACTTCAGCTTAGCAAAGTCTCTGCCACAGACTTGGTTGTGAAACTTTAGATGAACACACAAAAATCTCTCTCAAGAACTTCAGTTGCAACTGAAGGATAGGTTAGGAACTTTTCCTACAGTACCAGTATCTCTCAGCCGACCCGGCAAAACCGTAAGAAATGCGGATTCAATTAGTGTACATACATCTCAGCTTCCAGGCTCTTACAGAGCAGCCAGCTTTGTGCGTGGCCCTCCTCCGAAGAGTCCTCCCCTGGTCGCATGCAGAGCTGCTGGGCCTCTCCAATCCTGAGATGGCACCGGAACACTTCAGAATCCTCCTTCAGTTACTGCGCCTCAAACTAGCCAGTTCCGAGGCTTGGAAATGGATGGATCCACACCCGAGACCATGAGGGCCTCTGGGGCTGGTCAGGAGGACCAGGACCATGGAGTCGGCAGACACTCCTGGACCGGGACCTCTCACGGGGCTGGTCAGGACCGGCACCCCACCCCACGTGACTTCAGCACCTTAAGTACCCTCTCCTGGAATACACTGCTGGGCAAGACGCGCCCACCGATTGGCTCCGGGGAAAGATTGGTACCTAATGCGTCCAACCAGACTGCGTTCTGAGTCTGTCACAGGTGCTCACCTCGCCTATGACCAGGCAGAACTTTAATACAGTCCAGCCAACTGATGCCAAAGTATAACCTAGAATAATTAACCCCAAAACTCAACTACAGTTCTGGGCAAAAACTAAATTTACATGCATAGCGCGCACTTTGAAAAAGTGCCGGCGCTACATAAGAAAAGAAAGAAAAGAATGGGAAATTTAAGGGAGGAAGAGAGGGAGGAAGGAAGGAAGGAGGGAAGGAGAAAGAGATATGCCCCGTACACACGGTCAGAATTTCTGACGGAAAATTTCCTATCGGACCATGTTGTCGGAAAATCCGACCATTTGTGGGCTCCATCGGACTTTTTCCGTCGGAATTTCCAACGGAAAAAATTTGAGATCTTGCTCTCAAATTTTCCGACAACAAGTTCCGAACGGTCTTTTTCCGATCGTGTGTAGAGAATTCCGACGGACAAAGTGTCACGCATGCTCAGATCAAATTACAAGACCAAAGCTATTGGCTACTAGCCTCTACGTAGTTCCGTCGTACACAACGAACGTCACCACGTTCAGAATGATCGGATTTTCCGACAACTTTGTCCGACCGTGTGCATGCAACACCAGTGTCGGACAAAATCCGTCGGAAAAAATCAGACGGATTTTGTGGCCGGAATTTCCGACCGCGTGTACGGGGCATTACAAGAAAGAAAAGAAGGGAAAACAGATGCAAGGAAGGAAGGGAGATAGGAAAGGAAGAATGGAAACAAGACGGGGGACAATGCAAGCAAGCAAGGTGGCAGGAAAGATAAAGGAAGGGTAGATTGATACAAAGAAGGAAGCTTGGTGAAGAGAAAAATAAAGTTATTTTATTACAGATGAGGAGAAAGCTGTGCAAATATAGCTATTTACTTCTAGATGAAGGGTAAGCAGTATAAAGTAGGCTGAAGTGACGGTTGAATGACACAGCGGTAAATAGCGGAGCTCAGAGCTGTCATTAAATCACCTATCAGCATATTCTGTGTTCCTGAGGGCCCACACAGCTCTTTGTAATGATGTGGTATTAGAGGGACACCCACACGCAACAGATCTGGAGTCTCCAAGGTGCACTTGTGATGTCCTGTCTTCTACACATTCAGTTTAGGCATTTCTACAAATAAACAGGAGACTCACATCATCTGCATCCTGAATTCATTAAATACACCTCGCTCATAGTCAAGCTGTCCGCAATCACTGGGAGACTCGCACAGTTCTGCATTGCAGCCGCTTTAATGACAAGCCTAATACTCAGCATGCCATGTTCATATCAAGAACAAAAGAGAGGTCACTTAAAGGAGCACTCCCGTAAAACATGGCAATTTTTCATTTAAATTCAGTCCACGGAAACAAATCAGATAAAAGTCTTTACTTTTCTTCAGCTTGCTCCTCCCACTTGCAAAAAAAAACATGTCATTACTGGAGAACTTCTTTTCAGAATAGTCCCATGGCTTTTAAAAACTTGTCCATGTGTTCACTTGTTCAGGTACTGCCCTCTGAGTCCAGGTCCATCCAAGTACAATTCACCATGCAAAGGAAATTACACAGGATAGAATCGTGAGGCTAGAGGTGTTGGTTACATGAAGAAACGATATTAGAAACCTTATGAAGTTGGCTGCAAGGAATAATATTAAAGTGTGTCTTTTCAGTTTCGGGCAGGGTGTGGAAGAGTTAGAACCCCTATCATTTTTTGATTGGTATCTGTGTTCCTGCTGCAGATTAGGGATGAGCCGAACACCCCCCCGTTCGGCTCGCACCAGAACCCGCGAACGGACCTAAAGTCCGTGCGAGCTTTAGAACCCTATTAGTTATAATGGATGCGAACGTTCGAAATTAAAAGTGCTAATTTTAAAGGCTAATATGCATGTTAATGTCATAAGAAGTGTTTGGGGACCTGGGTCCGGCCCCAGGGGACATGTATCAATGCAAATTTTTTTTTTTTAAAACGGACGTTTTTTCAGGAGCAGTGATTTTAATAATGCTTAAATTGAAACAATAAAAGTGTAATATTCCTTTAAATTTTGTACCTGGGGGGTGTCTATAGTATGCCTGTAAAGGGGCGCATGTTTCCCGTGTTTAGAACTGTCTCTGCGCAAAGTGTAATTTTTGAAAGTAAAAAAGCTATTTAAAATCACTCGCGGCTAATGTGTATTGACGGCTCCCGTAATACAGAGAACAGTCATTCATTGAAACTCATTCATAAAAAAAAAGTCATTGATAAAAAATAAAAAAAATGAAAAAAAAAAAGCGTAGGGGTCCCCCCAAATTCAATAACCAGGCCCTTCAGGTCTGGGATGGATATTAAGGGGAACCCCAGCCAAAAAAAAATAAAAATAAATGGTGTAGGGTCCCCCTCAAAATCCATACCAGACCCTTGAGGTCTGGTATGGATTTTAAGGGGAACCCTAGCCCAAAAAAAATGGCGTGGGGCCCCCCTCAAAATCCATACCAGACCCTTATGCGAGCACGCAACCTGGCAGGCCGCAGGAAAAGAGGGGGGGACGAACCGTACCAGGCCACATGCCCTCAACTTTGGGAGGATGCTTTGGGGGTCTAAAGCCCCATACACACGCGCGGATTATCCGAGGACCAGGTCTGTCGGACCATGTCCGTCATACTTTGTCTGATGTTGGTTTTGCGTACACACGGTCGGACAAAGTTGTCGGAAAATCCGATCATTCTGAACGTGGTGACGTTTGTTGCCTACGACGGGACTACGTAGAGGCTAGTAGCCAATAGCTTTGGTCTTGTAATGTGATCTGAGCATGCGTAGCACTTTGTCCGGTCGGACAACCGTACACACGATCGGATTTGGTGTGATCGGACCGTGTTGTCGGAAAATCTATCCAGCGGGAGATAGGACTTTGTCCGTCGGACAATCCGACGTACACTGTCCGATGGTGCATACACACGGTCTGATTTTTCAACAACATTGTCCGATCGGACAGAATCCATGCAAAAATCCGACCGTGTGTATGGGGCTTAAGACCCCCAAAGCACCTTGTCCCCATGTTGATGAGGACAAGGGCCTCTTCCCCACAACCGTGCCCGGTGGTTGTGGGGGTCTGCGGGCGGGGGGCTTATCGGAATCTGGAAGCCCCCTTTAACAAGGGGACCCCCAGATCCCGCCCCCCCCCCCTGTGTGAAATGGTAAGGGGGTACAAAAGTACCCCTACCATTTCACCAAAAAAGTGGCAAAAATGGTAAAAATGACAGGAGACAGTCTTTGACAATTCCTTTATTAAAATCTTCTTTCTTCTTTCTTCATCCTTCGGTTTCTTCATCTTCTCCTTCCGTCATCTTCTTCCATCTTCTTCTTCCTCCGATCCGCTTCTTCTTGCGCTGGTCTTCTCGTCCTTCTCATCCGGCATCTTCTTCCGTCGGCGTCGGTGTCGGTGTCTCTGTCTCTTCTTGGGCCGCTCCGCGCAATGGGAGGCTCCCGCTGTGTGAGGCTCCGGTCCGTCTGACAGGTCTTTTATAACGGAGGGCACCTGACGTCATGGGGAAAGCCATAGGGAATTCCCCATGACGTCCCCGTGCATCAGAGGGGGCGGGGTCACCAGGTGCCCTCCATTATAAAAGACCTGTCAGACGGAGCGGAGCCTCACACAGCGGGAGCCTCCCATTGCGCGGAGCGGCCCAAGAAGAGACAGAGACACCGACGCCGACGCCGACGGAAGAAGATGCCGGACGAGAAGGACGAGAAGACCAGCGCAAGAAGAAGCGGATCGGAGGAAGAAGAAAATGGAAGAAGAAGATGGAAGAAGATGACGGAAGGAGAAGATGAAGAAACCAAAGGATGAAGAAAGAAGAAAGAAGATTTTAATAAAGGAATTGTCAAAGACTGTCCCCTGTCATTTTTACCATTTTTGCCACTTTTTTGGTGAAATGGTAGGGGTACTTTTGTACCCCCTTACCATTTCACACAGGGGGGGCCGGGATCTGGGGGTCCCCTTGTTAAAGGGGGCTTCCAGATTCCGATAAGCCCCCCGCCCGCAGACCCCCACAACCACCGGGCACGGTTGTGGGGAAGAGGCCCTTGTCCTCATCAACATGGGGACAAGGTGCTTTGGGGGTCTTAGACCCCCAAAGCATCCTCCCAATGTTGAGGGCATGTGGCCTGGTACGGTTCAGGCGGGAGGGGGGGCCGCTCTCGTCCCCCCCTCTTTTCCTGCGGCCTGCCAGGTTGCGTGCTCGGATAAGGGTCTGGTATGGATTTTGAGGGGGACCCCACGCCATTTTTTTGGGCTAGGGTTCCCCTTAAAATCCATACCAGACCTCAAGGGTCTGGTATGGATTTTGAGGGGGACCCTACGCCATTTTTTATTTTTTTTTTTGGCTGGGGTTCCCCTTAATATCCATCCCAGACCTGAAGGGCCTGGTTATTGAATTTGGGGGGGCCCCCACGCTTTTTTTTTGTTTTTTATCAATGAATGACAGCTCTCTGTGTTACAGGAGCCATCAATTCATTAGCCGCTAGTGCTTTTAAATAGCTTTTTTCCTGCAAAAATGACACTTTTTTGCAGGGAAAGTTCTAAGCACAGGAAACCTGCCCCCCTTCACAGGCCACCTATAGACACCCCCCAGATGTGATACTGCAATGCTGTTCTAACAGCACGCACACACAAATCCCCAGAAATAGAGCATATCTTGTCAGCAGCACACTGACACGCTGACACTGACTGAAACAGAATATGCGAGGCCACCGCCGCGGTGGCCTCTTATACCGTGGGGCGTGTACCAAAGCCCCTGAGCTATAATTGGCTACAGGCATCCTGCCTGTAGCCAATTATGGCTCTCCTCGCTGCCGGCGCTGTGATTGGCCAAGCATGCGGGGTCACAGTGCATGCTTGGCCAATCATCAGCCAGCATTGCACTGCGCGGGCCGCAATGCATTGCGGGGCCGCTCGCATCACACGAATTTTATGCGAGCGGCCCCAATAGTTCTGGGCTCGCCGAGCGAGCGAACGCCCGGTGCTCGATTCGAACATGGGTTTGAATCGAACACCGGGCCCATCCTTACTGCAGATATTCACCATGTCCAATGTCATCTGGACAAAAAGTGGTGGAAAACCCCAAATTTACCGGAACAGCAGCCCATGAGGGTATTCTTTAATTCTTTAAGTACATAAATAGGAAGAAAGGCAGGTCAGATCATATTGGTCACATAAAGAATGATGCAGGGAATCTGGTTACAGTGCAGCCGTAGTACAGTTGTTAATACAGTGCAGGTGGTGTACACAGTATCTAATACAGTGTGTACAGTGTCTACTACACGTCTGGTGGTGTACACAATATAAAATACAGTGCATTCATAGTACAGTTGCTAATACAGTGCAGGTGGTGCACACAGTATCTAATACAGCGTGTACAGTTTCTACTACACTTCTGGAGGTGTACACAGTACACAATACAGTGCAGCCATAGTACAGTTTCTACTACTTTTCTGGTGGTGTACACAGTTTCTAATACAGCGTGTACAGTTTCTACTACACTTCTGGTGGTGTACACAATACAGTGCAGCCATAGTACAGTTGTTAATACAGTGCAGGCGGTGTACACAGTATCTAAAACAATGTGTACAGTGTCTACTACACTTCTGATGGTGTGCACAGTATAAAATACAGTGCAGCCATAGTACAGTTGCTAATACAGTGCAGGCGGTGTACACAGTATCTAATAGTGTGTAGAGTTTCTACTACACTTCTGGTGGTGTACACAGTATAAAATACAGTGTAGTGTGGTGTTGCAAAAAAAATATACATCACATCCGGAAGGCCACCAAGGAGAGGCAGACGCTCACAGGCCACTAAAAGAGGGCAAGCAGCCTCTGTGTCTACAGTTAACAGTGCTGGTCGTGGACATGGTGCCGTGGGGCAAGCTTGTCCTTTTTTTCTGCTGCTGGCCGTGTTATTGAGCTAGAACATGTAGAAGAGTTGGTGGACTGGATAACATAGTCGTCCTCGTTATCCTCATCCTCTGTCACCCAGGCTCAGAGTAGTTTGCCTTTCAATGCAGCTGCCAAAGCGGCCTATTCCACCGTGTTCCTTGTCCACAGTCACTCCTTCCGTAGCCCCAACATCATGCACGGAGGAGTCCCTAGAACGATTCAACCACTGTGTCGGGTACATGCTTCTGGAGGATGCGCAGTGATTTGAAGGCTCCGTTGTTGGTTCCCAGGTTGAGGAAGGGAGTAACGTGAGCCTAGAGAGAGGGGGTGCCCAAGAAGGACAAGAAACTGTCAGTCATGTTCCCCCAGCTGCAGCATACTGCCAAGTTTTCTCCAGTGACGAGGAGGGAGGGGATGATGAGGTCACTGACTCTACTTGGGTGCCTGAGAGAAGAGAGGAGGAGGAGGCACAACTCCAATGAGGCAGGATGTCCTCTAGGGGGCAGCTTAAGGGCAGCCACCATATTGCATCACACCACAGAGCCCCTCAGGTGCAGGGCGCTGCTGACTCCCCACTGACTGTTAAAAGTTCCCTGGTGTGGGCCTTTTTCGACACATGTGCAGCAGATCGCACCGTTGCTGTTTGCAACCTATGTCTGAAGTGGATCAAGCGTGGCCAGAACAGCACCACATGCTTGACCAGACATATGACGACCTGCCATGCAGTCCGTTGGCAACAGCACTTGAAAGACCCACATCAAAGAAAAAGGCAGATTTCTCCTTGCCCCTCATCTGGGATCTCCAACCCCACTATACCTCCAGTCCTCTCAAAAACCTGCACTGAGAGGAATGAAGGTATAGCAATCAGTGTCCCAAATACTTGAAGCCAATCTGCTAGCAGTACACCACCATCTGATTTTAGCAGGAAAATTTCCCTACCCCAGTTGCAGAACCATAAAAAGAAATTCGGTCCCAGCCATCCACATGCTCAGCGTCTGAATGCTAGCTTGGCCAAATTGCTAGCACTGCAACTGTTGCCTTTTCAGCTGGTAGACTCTGCCCCCTTTTTGTGAATTTGTGGAATGTGCTGTACCTCAGGGGCAGGTTCCAAAATGCTATTTCTTTTCACGGAAGGATAATAACAAGTGTAGGCACACTTATCAGAACATCTCAGTA
Source organism: Lithobates sylvaticus (assembly GCA_028564925.1). Taxonomy (NCBI): domain Eukaryota; kingdom Metazoa; phylum Chordata; class Amphibia; order Anura; family Ranidae; genus Lithobates; species Lithobates sylvaticus. The sequence continues at coordinate 600,537,196 of CM053027.1, read as the reverse complement.
AAATCTTCCAATGCAATCATGTATAAAAAAAAATATTAAATAAATAATAGGATAAAGTCCATAAAACAGCATAGATTGAACAATCAGTCCATGTGGGAGGCCAGTTGAAAATGAATATAAGGACTCAATCCGGGAGTATACACATAGGGCTGCCTTCAAGGTAAAACAGAAACCGTGTTCTGAGACTGTGGAAAAAGCAAATGGAGAGGCTCCTCTGGGTGCAATAGTTTGAAACAACAAATTTTAATAAAACTCAATGGTATCACTCACATTTATATGTAAGAAGTCCGGCATAGTATACATGTTAGGATAAACTTACCCCCGGGGCTAGGCTGTGTCCATCCTTGCTCGTATCACTTCCGTGTTGATGGTGGGGCCGGCTCCGGAAGGCGGCCTCAGAACGAGGCTTGAGACGCAGGATGCAGCTGGCTCAGGGGGATGTCGTCATCAGCAGTGGGCGCGTTTTGCAAGCATGCGCACTTGGATATTCTTACAAGTCGCGCTTTTTCAACAACATTGATACCATGCTACTCTTCTGCAGATTTGTCCTCTGAACCAGCGGTGCTCCGTAAGCGTTCAAGGGGCTATGCAAGCAGAAAAGATGCCATGCTGTGCTTGAGTTGATCTGTTTAGGGGACAGGAGCCACACTGGGGCAGGGATTCTGTCAGCTTTGCAGGGGTAGGCTCACAGGTGGTTGATGCCATGCCAGCTTCAGCCAGGAATGGTTGTATGCGACAATGGCACCAACCTTCTCTCCGCCCTCCAACAGGGACACTTGACCCTGAATTTGGTGATGCAGCAGTTCTTGAGCAGATACCCAGGCTTACAGGATATCCTGAGGCAGGCCAGAAAAGTCTGTGGTAATTTACCTCAGTCATACAATGCCAGTGCTCGGCTGGCTGACATTCAAAGGGAATGCAGTATATATATAGTATATAGAGCCTGGGGGCCCCGCGCCATGTTTTTTTTAAATTTGGGTGCAGGGTTTGCCTTAATATCCATACCAGACCCAAATGGCCTGGTAATGGACTGGGGGAGGGGTACCCATGCCATTTTTTTCAATGATTTTCATCTTTATTGCTGGGACCTGATAATACATTACAGCCCTGAGCAGTTACTTTTTTTCCTTTAAAAAGTACATAAATCTGTTAATTCCCTAGTGGAGGGAAGGGAAGAGTAGTATATTTTAATTAACTTAACTAACAAATTGAAGCTGAGCTCCAGCTAAAACTTTTTAAGCAGTTACAGCAAACATTTTTTTTTTCCTTTTGGGATAAAGGTTGTACATAAATGACTAAAAGCTGATAATTGTAAGCACCCCTGTCGGTGATAAATGGTTTGTCTCAAAATTATTACTGGCTCTTATGCTGGACAGCTTGGTCTGTTAAGAGAAATAAAATAACAGACTTACTGGCCAGATCCCCAGGTTAAAATAAAGTGCAAAAAAGCCTAAAAAGGAAACCCAATGCAGCTACCACATATAAGAATTGGTAAGCTGCAATATAATACATTTTGTTTTTGGGTTTGATACCAGCATAACCAAACCCATGAATTTAACAGGTTCAAAAAACAGTTACATTCCAGGCACGTGCCATGAATGTAACTGTCACATTGGCTTGTGCTCTCAACCAAACTGTCAAACCATCAAATGGCTGGCGTTATAACCAGTGTTGGTCATCTTACTTTAAAAAAGTAATTAGTTAAGTTACAAATTACTTCTCCCAAAAAGTAATTGCGTTAGTAACTCAGTTACTACATTGGAAAAGTAATTAGTTACACAGCAAAGTAACTGTGATTTTTTTTTTAATATTCTATACGTGTAACTAAGGGGCGGGTCTAGTATTACTGTAAGCAAGGGGCGCATTTATTATTATTGTTATATATTGTGTAACCAAGGGGCTGCTCTATTATTACTCTAACCAAGGGGCAGATCTGTTATAGCGTGTAACAAGGGGCGGGTCTATTATTATTATATCGTGTAAGGGGGGGGCCTATTATTATTATAACGTGTAAGGGGCGGGTCCATTATTATTATATTGTGTAAGGGGCGGATGTTAAATTAATGGGCAGAGCTCGATATATAACAATAATAATAAATGCGCCCCTTGGTTACAGTAATATTAGACCCGCTCCTTAGTTACACGATAGACGCCCCTTGCAGAGTAGCACGATCATCGGGAGCGTGCAGCATCGCCTCATACAATTACATGTTAACTGCGATTGTGTGCGGTGTAGAGTTCACTCAGAGCTGTTTAGGTTCGGCAATTTTCGTAAGCTCCGTAGTCCTTTGTACTGCGCAAGCGCTGCGCCTGCGTAGTACAGGGGGTTCTTATGCGGCGGGGGAACTTTTTCGTCAGGACACCAGAATTACACTACTGCCATCTAGTGGCGGTAGATGTAATTTCGGTAACGCCGCCCAAGTAATGGGAACTGCGTTACCATGAGGGGAAAAGTAATCAGTTAGATTACTCGTTACCCTCTAAAGTAACTGCGTTAGGTAACTCTGATTATTTTAACTCAGTTACTTACATCACTGGTTATAACTGATCACATGTGCAGCACCATGGCAGCTGAAGATCAAATAAAGGCTAAGATAGCAGCTTCCTTGGCTGAAAAGGATAGGAGGGGTTAATTCCAATTTATGATGATTGCCAGCTTACTTTAAGAAGGTCCTAAGCACATTTAGTTGGCAATACAGTCCTTGGCACAATAATTTCAGGTGGGGTTCTTTCCTCAGGTTGTAATAAAGGATGGGGGCCAGTCACTTTGGTTGGAATAGACATTAAACTGGTTAATTAACTGGTTTAGCACATTTGGGAAGGAGGATGAGGGGTGAATCGGGATAACCCAGAAAGCAAATGCCCTCACACACCAGACTATGCTCTTATCCCCTTCTATCCCTTCTTTCTATCACACAAACTATGATAGATGGATGCCCGGGGAAGTTTGGCTCCTTGGAGCTAAAATGGTTCATATGGGGCTTCTTACTTAACCGGTCAACCTCTTGCTCCCTCTAGGTCAGACGCTCAACCCTCTAGCATCTTCAGGAACTTCTTCAAAGAAGTGAGATTCCTACGGCATTCAATCGCTAGCCCCAAGGAGAGAGGTAGATAGTATTTTGCACCATCCTCTCTGGCACAGGCCCCAATGAGGAGATACTGAGACAGGAAGGGCCCCAAATGTTTAACACTTCTCCACTGTAGATCGGTACGCTTCCCAAGCCTAATGCTTGACTGGGTTATTTGCAGTCATGTCCTGCTTACATGCACTCCAACAATTACTGCATGGTATTTCTTAGGGTGGGTGGGTTCCTTATGTGACAACAATGGACCTTGCATGCCTTATGCATTTTCAAAGGGATCCTTGTAGTCTTGGAAGTGTCGTCACCCAAAAGCAAGAAAGACCTTCCATGGCAGGATCACAAAAGTGGAAGATCACTTAGAATTACTCTATGAGCATTAAACAGCCATAAAAAAACTTGTATCTTGATAAATGCATAGCACCGTATTTGACTTCTGTCTGCGCTCTGGTTGTCCAGCAAACACCATTGGAAACTGACAGCTATTACCAGTGACACCATGCAACCCATGATGTTACTCAACTTCTTTATGCTATTTATACCTTGTGATTGCAAAGCCTAGCTGGGAAACGCTTCCTCTAGGCCCTGATGCTATCAAAAACGTAGATAGTATAAGAGGAGTTCAGCTACACCAGGCATTTTGCTTGGTCTCTCTGATAGATGGTAAATAGTTTCCAATGCTGATTGCTGGACAACTGGAGCATGGACAAAATTCAAATATGGTGCTATGCATTTATCAAGGCACATGTGTCATATGGCTGTTTATTGCTCCTAAAATAAATTTAGGATGTACTTCCACTTTAATGTAGTACAGCTTGTATGACATTTTAATGATTTGGTCTACATATACATTACTGACAATTCCAGGAAGTAATTGGAGGAAAGGAAGTTGTAATAGGATGTCACAGACAAAACCTACAAGGTACTACACAGTCCCTCAATGAAGAACAAAAATAAAACAGCACGGTTTCATTGAGTGATCTGCAGTCAGATAAAGTCGAGAACTTAGGCGCATGAATCAAAGGATGAGGACTGAACTCCTTTCAGCATTCAAACTTGGTAATAGACAGGCGCTTGTATTGACTGTAGTGGATACCACCACACAATTCACTGTAAAATGACAAGACGTTCCCAGCACTCCATTGCAATATAGACAGACACTCATTTATTAGTGCAACCCTAACATCGGCCAATATTTTGGTTCCTTTCTCAAGGCAACATAGTGACCCTATCTTACTGTCAGGACCACGTGGCATAAAAAACACACATGATCACTTAATTGCCTTCCTCTCATAGCAATTTCACATTATTCTTTTGGCTTCTCCCTATTCTGTTTCCCTACACCCTGGGAACAAAGAATAATACCCAGTATTACTAAGTATGAAGGAAAATGTGGCTCATTACCAGGGGCCAACTGGCTACTTTTAGCCCAGGGGCAAGTACAGCCCATAGTACAGTGACTCGACCCCCCTCCTGCTCTCCCTCCTTCCTGACTCCTCCCAACCCTCATTCCAGGCTGAAGGTCCGCTCCAAGTACTTTCTGCTCACCATATGAGTTGGGCTGGATAGCGCCTGCGCTGGTTTTCCAAACTGGCCGGCAGGGGGAAGCTGGGGGCTGCAGGGGCGGAGCCAGGACAGCTCGGTCAGGGCTGACCAGGGGAGGGGAGCGGCCTCTACTCGGACACAGCGTACACCATCCATGCTGGGGGGGGCAGACTGCCCTCTGTCCTCATCCCGCACTCGGTAGGACACCAGCAGGGTCTACTCCTATTCACCAGGAAGCCTTTAGGCATGTCTGCGGTGGAGGCAGTGCAGCTTCTTTACAGGGAATCAGAGCAGCCTGGGGGGCAATTGCCCCCCTGCCTCAATGCCCAGTCCGCTCCTGCTCACTACCCATCCTCTCATTTTGCCATTTTGGTGCTTGGTGATTGGTCTCTCAGGCACCCACCACTGTCACTAGAGGGCAAGGACCGAGTCTTCAGCCCTGTCTCCAGTCTTCAGCCCTGTGTAAGCTCCAAATCAAGTCAAGGTTTAGCAGTTAAATTGAACCCGGACACATTAAAGTACATGGTCCAAGTCATGGTGGAAACCATTCAGCTCAATCCCCAGGGAATAATAGATGGCCCAGTGTGGTGAATACAGCACAGTCTCTGGTGGAAAGCAACTCAGTCTAAGGTAAAGTTATGGAGCTAAGTCCCTTAAGGAAAATGTATAACCTGGTCTATGGGGTAAATTTTATAGCTCAGATGGTGGTGAAAAAAAAATGTAATATTAGACTTTGCTTTAGTAAAAGTCTAGTAGACTGTTGGAAATGACTTATAAACTTTCACAAGCTGATAACAATGAAGTTATTCACATTTTTTTCCTTGAAGCAGTGATACTTATTAGTAGGTACAGACAGGAGATCACATAAAATTCAGAACAGTAGCTACAAGCATATGTAGCACTGCCCCCACAAGGGCTGCTGGTCACTGGTCCCCCTATTCCCCTAAACCCGCTGACAGATGAAGACTCATGGTTGTCAAGGACGCGGGCGGCCGGCTTCCCGGCCCACTGCTTAACAATCAGCTATTTCTTCACACAGAATTAGAATCGGTTGATTGTTTTTAAACCGATCCGTATTCCAATTCATTAGAAAATTAACAAATTTTAACGAAGACCAAACAAAATTTTACGAAAACCAAACAAAACTAAACTAATTCTGAAAGCAAACTAAACAAATTCCATAATGAAATGAAATTAGTAACATAACGAATCTATCCAAAATGAAACAAAACAAATTTTTCCATTCTGGACATGTCTATGGACAGCCTCCTCAACACTTCATCTTCCACCTGAGTCCACTGCTGGCATGGCACCACCATATTTAAGAGTTGACCTAACCATGCTGCCTGGGGATTGGGGATCCCTCAAGTATTCAGATCAGAAGCTCCTGGCCTTCCCCCACTAACTACTAGAAGCTTCCCCAAGCATCTAGATCCAGGGGGAGGTACCAGAGACCTGCCTCTATAGAGCCATCTAGCCTGATCGACTGTAACCCTGACCCAATTTTTGACTCACAAAACCTACCCACTAAAAATAATAGTACATTAGAATGCACTACACATAATTAATAATACATTTCCCCCCACAATATAAAGCGTAACATAGGATTAACCAGTTTCAGACCGCTCACCGTCATATGACGGTGGCAAGAAACATCTCTTGTTCTCTTGTCCGCCGGGCACCCGCGATTGCCCAGTAACTGAGCTGGACGTGGATCTGTGTGTGTAAACACACAGATCCACGTCCTGTCAGAGAGGAGACCGATGGTGTGTCCCTTGTATATAGGGACACCGATCGGTCCCCTCCCCCAGTCAGTCCTCTCCCCCTACAGTTAGAATCACTCACATAGGGAACATATTAACCCCTTGATCACCCCCTAGTGTTAACCCCTTCCCTGCCAGTCACATTTTACAGCAATCAATGCATTTTTATAGCACGGATCGCTGTATAAATGTGAATGGTCCCAAAAATGTGTCAAAAGTGTCCGATATGTCCATTGCAATATCGCAGTCACGATAAAAATCACAGATCGCCGCCATTACTAGTAAAAAAAAAAAAATAATAATAAAAATGTTATAAATCTATCCTCTATTTTGTAGACAATTAACTTTTGCGCAAACCAATCAATATACGCTTATTGCGATTTTTTTTCACCAAAAATATGTAGAAGATTACGTATCGGCCTAAACTGAGGAAAAAATTAGTTTTAAAAAAAAAAAAATTGGATATTTATTATAGTAAAAAGTAAAAAATATTGCGTTTTTTCAAACTTGTCCCTCTTCTTTTGTTTATAGCGCAAGAAATAAAAGACGCAGAGGTGATCAAATACCACCAAAAGAAAGCTCTATTTGTGGGGATAAAATTATAAACATTTTATTTGGGTCCATTGTTGCATGACCGCGCAATTGTCATTCAAAATGCGACATCGCTGAAAGCTGAAAAATGGCTTGGTCAGGAAGGGGGTGTTCGTGCCTGTTAGGCAAGTGGTTAAAGACATGAAAAAAAAAAAAAATCTTTAGGCATAGACTTAAAAATACCAATAGACACACCAAGGCACCTATTGCGAGAGGCCAAAGAGATCCCCAAAGTCCTACATACAAAGTCAACAAGGGCTACAAGGGAGGAGCATGGTCAACCAGTACACAACATTCATATACTTTTGAAATGTAAGAAAGTAGTGCATAAAGCAAGTCATTCACATTAAAAAAACAACAACAAAAACTTTAAAAGCATCCAGGGTTCCATTGGCTTTACTGAAAAGAAAAGTAAAGCCCTTCAGCAGATGGGCAGTGTCCCACTGAGCTGGTAAACATTGAACATTTCAAAGTCTGACTGAAGTGAACAATTTTCTCTTCTTTATCTAGTTACGAGAACATCCCATAACAAAGTTTATGGCTACATTAGACCAATGTAGAGACTAGAGACCCATGTCTAAGAGCAGCTGTCATAACATCCATTAGTCCGTGTTTATTATTGAAGAGGAAGCAGCAGGAGGTATAAAGAAGGAAACAGTACACAGTGTATGGAATTCAATAAAGACTAGCAAACCAAAGACTTCAGGAGGCATGTTCACTAAGCATCAACTGACATCTTAATGTGACGCTGGCTTTGGGGCTTTGGCTAATGGCTCCCCGAATAGTGAGATCCACTAATGACAACAGGCTCAGACAGCAGGGGAAACCAGGACAATGCTGTCAGTTAGAGAACAATTCCAGGAAACAAGTGAAATTACTTTAAGTGGACTCAGCACCTCAGTGACAAGGACTGCTTATTCAAACTGCCCCCCTCCCCATTCTAAATGCATTAAAGGGGTTGTATAGGTTAAAAAAAAATGTTCTTAACCTCCCTGGCGGAATGATTCTGGCTGGAATTTTGTGCTGAAAGCGGTACAATTATTTTGCATGGAAATTTGGCATTTTTATATTGTAGGCATGCAAATAATTATGAATAACTCACTTAAATCTGTCCGAACCAGAGTCTAGTAGACATCCCGGGTATGATAAAGTTTGAAATAATGAAATCAAATCAAAAACACTGAAATTTGCTCAGCTGCAGAATAGTCGCTGTCATTAAATTTATTGTTTGATGATAAATTGTGATTCTAATTTTTTATCGGTATTTTCTAGCTGGTCTAAAACCACTTTTGACATAAAGGGACACTTTTTGGTTGCTATGGACAATCTCCAGTTTCCAGGCAGAAATTCTTTTTTTTTATTATATAAAATGACATGCAGGGCACTGGGCAGACCACTAGGGACAAAGGGGGTGTGTATTTTTTGTATACAGTACTGTAATCTGTAAGATTACAGTACTGTATGTGTACTGTGTTTTTAAACTTTTTTAAATTTGGCGCCGTTCTCCGCTCCCGTGCGTCGGAACGTCGCAGGGAACGGAGATCGGCGGCACTCGGCACTGTGTGAATCGAGCGAGCGGACGGCTCGCTCACACAGCGGGGAGACATCGCAGGATCCAGGGGAAAAGGTAAGTAACTTCCCCCCTGTATCCTGCAACGCAAGCCCGAGTCTGGCTCGGGGTTACCGCTCCTAGCAGAAAAAACTGAACCCAAGCCAGACTGGGGATTACTGCTAGGGAGGTTATATAACAAACATGTTAAACTTACCTGCACTGTGCAGTTCATTTTGCACAGAGTGGCCCCGATCCTGCTGTTCTGAGGTCCCACGGCGGCTGTCTTGGCTCCTCCCCGCTAAAGCTAACCCCCTCTGGGAAGCTGTTTGCTGAGGGGGTTAGCTTGTGGACGTGCTCCCGTCTCATACATAGACGCCAAGTGTATGACTCTGTCCCGCCCCGCCCCCCCGGAGGCCGCGTCATTGCATGTGACAGATGCGCGAGCCAATGGCTGCGCTGCTATCAATCTATCCAATCAATGGCCAGACTCAGTGGAGAAGAGGATGCTGGGGGACACGCACAGCAGGTGAACGGGCTCAGGTAAGTTAAATGGGGGGGCTGGGGGGCCCATGACAGCGAGGAGTCTTTTCCCCTTAATGCATAGGATGCATTAAGGTGAAAAAACACGAACCTTTACAACCCCTTTAAGATAAAAAGCTTTCTGTGTGCAGCAGCCCCCCTCAGCCCCCCTAATACCTACCTGAGACCCATCTCGATCCAACGATGTTGCACGAGAGACTCGGCTGTCCAGGACTCTCCCTCCTCATTGGCTGAGACAGCAGCAAAGCGCCATTGGCTCCCCCTGATGAGAGGAGAGAGGGGGCGGGGCTAGGCCACAGCTTAGTGTCTGAATGGACACAGGGATCTGCAGCTCGGGTCAGGTGCCCCCACAGCAAGCTGCTTGCTGTGGGGGCATTCAACAGGAGGGAGGGGCCAGGAGCGCTGAAGAGGGACCTGAGAAGAGGAGGATCTGGTCTGCTCTGTGAAAAAACACTGCACAGTGTAGGTAAGTATAACATGTTTGTTATTTTTAACAAAGACAAGACTTTAGTATCACTTTAACCTTATATTTTTGTACAATTCTCCTTTAAATGGTCGTGGCAGGGGATGTGTCCTATGCCTACATACTTTTGCTAATAGGTGTCTGTCATTCCCATCTCAGAATGTTGGGAGGTATGGTAACATCATCTTCCGGCCACATCTCATGTTGAGGTGCCCAAATCTTGTGATCCTGCACTGTAGTGTCTTCTCACGACATTTGGCCTACCACTAAGCACCTGTAAGAGACTATTGTATACCACTGAGCTACTGCAAGAGACTATTAGAGACCACTAAGCTCCTACAAAAGAAGCATCACAAAACAGAAGTCCAATGGTTTAAGGGTATACCCTTTATCTCAGGGATAGAGAGGGTAAAAAAGGCGGAGGGGTATGCCTATATATCAAGAATAATGTACAAGTGAATGTGAGAGATGACATCACTAAGGGAGCTAGGAATCCTTATGGGTAGAGCTCCAAAGGGATGAAGCAAAGGGGAAAATATTACTTGGAGTATGCTATAGGCCCCCTAACCTGAGGGAGGAGGGGGAGACAGATCTCCTATCACAAGTTGGATAAGCAGCAAGGATGTGAAGTGTTATCATAATAGGGGATTTTAATTATCCAGACATAGACTGGGCGGAGGGAACCACTCATTCGTCTAAAGCCCCATACACACGGTCGGACAATCCGCGGACCAGGTCCGTCGGATCATGTCCATCGTACTTTGTCCGATGTTGGTTTTGCATACACACGGTCGGACAAAGTTGTCGGAAAATCCGATCATTCTGAACGTGGTGACGTTTGTTGCGTACGACGGGACTACGTAGAGGCTAGTAGCCAATAGCTTTGGTCTTGTAATGTGATCTGAGCATGCGTAGCACTTTGTCCGGTCGGACAACCGTACACACGATCGGGTTTGGTGTGATCGGACCGGGTTGACGGCAAATCTTTCCAGCAGGAGATAAGACTTTGTCCGTCGGACAAACCGACTAACACTGTCCGATGGTGCATACACACGGTCTGATTTTTCAACAACATTGTCCGATCGGACAGAATCCATGAAAAAGTCCGACCGTGTGTATGGGGCTTAAGGCTCGCCAGTTCCAATTTAATGGTTCAGAAGGTAGACGCACCAACTAGAAATGAAGTGGATCTACTGATTACCAACAATACAGACCTGATCATGGATGTGGAAATACAGGGCAATTTAGGAAACAGCAATCACAGATCAATTGGATTCAGTATAAATCACACAAATAGGAAACATAAGGGGAATACAAAGACACTGATTTTCAAAAGAGCCAACTTCCCTAAACTACGAACCTTGTTGGAAGGTATGAATTGGGATAAAATTTTAGGAACAAAGAACACGGAGGAGAGATGGGTTTGCTTTAAGAGCATATTAATTAAGGGCATTAACCATTGCATCCCATTGGGTAATAAATTTAAAAGAGCGAACAAAAGTCCTGGATGGCTTAACTGCAATGTAAAAATGCATATAAAAGCAAAGGAGAAGTCCTTCAAAAAATACAAGGTTGAGGGATCATCATCAGCATTTAGACTTTATAAAGAATGCAAAAAGAAATGTAAGGGTGCAATAAGGGCGGCTGAGATAGAACACGAAAGACACAAAGCGGAGGAGAGCAAAAAAAATCCCAAGAAATTCTTTAAGTATGTAAACAAAAGGGCGTACAGACCATATTGGCCCCATAAAGAATGAGGAAGGACATCTGGTTACAAAGGATGGGGAGATGGCGAAGGTATTGAATTTATTCTTCGGGGGGTTTCAGTAACCAAAACTGCAGTGTTTATCCTCATGACACATCACAGGAAGAACCTCCATGGTTAACAGAGGACAGAATTTAAATTAGACTTGGGAAACTTAACATTAATAAATCACTGGGATCAGATGGCTTACATCCAAGGGTACTTAGGGAACTCAGACAAGTAATTGCCAGACCATTGTTCCTAATTTTTACTGACAGTCAACTGACTGGAATGGTACCAGGTGATTGGAGAAAATCCAATGTAGCACCAATATTTAAAAAGCGCCCAAAATACATCCCTGGGAATTACAGACCAGTTAGCCTAACATCAATAGTATGCAAGCTCTTGGAGGGGATGATAAGGGACTATATACAAGATTTTAGTAATGAGAACGGTATCATTAGCAGTAATCAGCATTGATTCATGAAGAATCGTTCTTGCCAAACCAATCTATTAACCTTCTATGAGGAGGAGAGTTGCCATCTAGATAAAGGAAGGCCCGTAGATGTGGGGTATCTGGATTTTGCAAAAGCATTTGACACAGTTCCCCATAAACGTTTACTGTACAAAATAAGGTCCAAAGGACCATAGGGTGAGTACATGGATTGAAAACTGGCTACAAGGGCGAGTTCAGAGGGTGGTGATAAATAGGGAGTACTAGGAATGGTCAGAGGTACGTAGTGGAGTCCCCCAGGGTTCTGTGCTGGGACCAATCCTGTTTAATTTGTTCAAAAAACAACCTGGAGGATGGGGTAAACAGTTCAATGTATTTGCGGACGATATTAAGCTAAGCAGGGCAATAACTTCTCCACAGGATGTGGAAACCTTGAAAAAAGATCTGAACAAATTAATGGGATGGGCAACTACATATCAATTGAGGTTCAATGTAGAAAAATGTAAAATAATACATTTGGGTGGCAAAAATCTGAATGAAATCTATACACTAGGGGGAGAACCTCTGGGGGAATCTAGGATGGAAATGGACCTGGGGGTCCAGTAGATTATAGGCTCAGCAATGGCATACAATGCCAAGCTGCTGCTAACAAAGCAAAGAGAATATTGTCATGCATTAAAAAGGGGATCAACTCCAGAGATAAAACGATAATTCTCCCACTCTACAAGACTCTGGTCCGGCCGCACCTAGAGTATGCTGTCCAGTTCTGGGCACCAGTCCTCAGGAAGGATGTACTGGAAATGGAGCAAGTACAAAGAAGGGCAACAATGCTAATAAAGGGTCTGGAGGATATTAGTTATGAGGAAAGGGTGCGAGCACTGAACTTATTCTCTCTGGAGAAGAGAAACGCTTGAGAGGGGATATGATTTAAATTTACAAATACCGTACTGGTGACCCCACAATAGGGATAACACTTTTTCACGGAAGGGAGTTTAACAAGACACGTGGCCACTTATTAAAATTAGAAGAAAAGAGGTTTAACCTTAAACTACATAGAGGGTTTTTAACTGTAAGAGCGGCAAGGATGTGGGATTCCCTTCCACAGGCGGGTGGTCTTGGCGGGGAGCATCGATAGTTTCAAAAAACTATTAGATAAGCACCTGAACGACTGCAACATACAGGGATATTCAATGTAATAGTGATATATAATCACACACATAGGTTGGACTTGATGGACTTGTGTCTTTTTTCAACCTCACCTACTATGTAATGGTGACCAACTACTGCTAGTTATCCCACCAAGGGGACGCCGGACCTTCCACTCTCCCAGGGACGAAGTCTCCCTCTGTACTACAATAGTAAGAGGAAGGTGAGTATATTATCAAACAATCCGCCCCCCCCCCCCCCCACAGGATCTTTTGTCCCCTTTTTATGCAGCGTTTAGGTATGTATGAACGTGATTTAGGGAGCTTGGATTGTTAGCTCCTTGAGGGTAGGGACTGACACCGTCGATAGTGTTGCTACTCTATGATGCCGAACTAAATTAAATTACTGATTGTGCTGTAATGTTAAACATTTCTCAGTGATGACTGCTATATACTTTAACAAATCATTGTTATTGTTATATTTATTTATCTATTTAAAATAATTGTATTCTACTTTCCTTGTTTTTGTTTTGTTTTATTCTGTATAGGTATTTGTGTTTTGTGCTTTGTTTGCATATGTGTAAGAAAACTGTAAACTTAGTAAAGGGTATTTGATTGAAAAGAGATGGAAAAAAGGGAAAAGAAATAGAAAAAAAAAGAAAAGAGGCCAGACCCTTTAAATAAACGGACCTTGTCTGAAGTGCAAGGTCCATTTTAATGCGTTACTAAGGCATTCCAGACAAAATTAAAGTTATGCCAAAATCAGAAAGGTCATTTAAAGTGTATCTCTGGAAGTATATTCCCTCTAGGGCAGGGGTCTCCAAACTATGGCCCATGAGTCAAATTAGGCCCATTACAGGGTTGGATCCAGCCTGCAGCTAGGATCAGGTTCCCCCGCTAAGCTATCTTTCTCTAAAGCCCCGTACACACGATCGGACTTTTCGGACGGATTGTCCGGCAGACTCTAGTCCAGCGGATAATCCCGCCGGAAAGTCCGATCGTGTGTACGAGGCATAAGTTTTATTTTGAAGTCTTTACAAATACAAAGAGGCATTGGCAACTCTCAAACGCATGGACCTGCTGAGGCTGGAATCATCAGTGCTCAGGCGCAAGTGGCTCCACTCTCTTTCAAATGATCCATCCATGAGCCAGCAACTTGGTGGCATCCATAAACATAAATCTTTATTAACTACTTGGTAAGATCCAATTAAAATATAGTGCTATGAGTAAGGCTACATAGCCTAAATGTGTAATAATGTGCTAGATATTACCATGTAGTCAATAAAGATTTATGTTTATGGATGCCGCTGAGTTGCTGGCTCTACTATGATGGATGGATAGTTTCTAAGTCTTTCTCCAACTCCAAAGGCACGCTGGTAGGTTAAATGGCTCGTATCTAAACTGACCCCAGTATGTGTATGTATGAATGGGAGTTAGGCTGCATTCACACCTGAGCGTAGCTTTTCAGGCAGAAAATCGCGCGAATTGCGGCATTTTTTGCGGCGTTTTTTTGCTGCGTTTTTTACCACGATTCGATGCGTTTTTTACCGCGATTTGCCACGAATTTTGTGCAGAGCAAAAGGCCACCAATGTAAAAAGAATAAAAGCGCCCAAATCTGCCCGATTCGCGCGACAAAAAAGGGTCCGGAACTTGTTTGAGCTTCAGGCGTAGGGCTTTAGGCGTTTTGGAGTGGAGATGTGAACCATCTCCATAGAGAATAATGTATTTTTTCCCCTCTGGCGTTTTGTAGCTTCAGGCTTCAAGCTACAAAACGCTCAGGTGTGAATGCAGCCTTAGGGACCTTAGATTGTAAGCTCCTTTAGAGCAGGGACTCTTGTAGATGTACAATATACTGTACTATTAAAGCACTGAATAAATATTGGTGTTGTGTAAATACCTGCAATAAATAAACAAAATAAAATAAATAAATTGGTTACTAGGACCACAAGCGAAGACGTGCTTGCCAAGCAAGAGGTCCAATAGCGATGTGAATGGCCACACTCCAAGATACAAGGAATCTCGTATCTTGGCATGTGGTCATTCACTTCGCAATTGGATCACTTGGCAAGATCACGGACTGGACCAGCACCTGAAAATCAAGGAAGGAATTACTTTCACCTGGAGCAGTGTTACCATTCTGTTTGTTACAAGCCCCAGCAAGAGGACTGAGGGGGACCCTGATGTACTGTAAGGGAGGACTCCTAATGCCGTGTACACACGAAGGGACTATCCCGCGGGATTGTCTGCTGGACTCGAGTCCGCCGGACAATCCCCTCATGTGTGGGCCTTCGACGGACCTTTTTTCCCAAAAGTCCGGCGGACTAGGTTTTAAGTTTTGTTTTAAAATTATCCGCTGGACTTGGCAGTCCGGCGGACAATACGGCCGTCTGTAGTATGGTCCGGCGGACCAAAAAGGACGCATGCTCAGTAGCAAGTATTTTTCTAGTATTTTTCTTTTTTTAGTCCCGTCGTACGTGCTGTACGTCATCGCGTGAACCGCCGGACTTTTAGCGTGATCGTGTGTGGTCAAGTCCGTTCGCTTTCAAGTCCGCCGAAGCCCAGCTGGAGAGTCCGGCGGTTTGTCCGCTGGACTAGGTCCGGCGGACAAAGTCCCATCGTGTGTGTACGCGGCATAAGGGGAACTTTGATGTAAGGTGGGCTCTGATGGTGACCCTGGTGTAAGGTGAACTCTGTTGTAAGGTGTGCTATGATAGGGACTCTGTTGTAAGGGGGGGGGGGACTCTGATGGGGACCATGATGTATGGGGAGACTTCTAAGGTGGACTCTGATGTAAGGTGGGCTCTTATGGGGGCTCTGATTTAAAGGGAGTTCTAATGGGGACTCTGATGAAAAGAGGGCCTTTGCTTTGCTTTACCCAATTTATTTTGCTGAATTCTGAATCTTACCATGCTGATTCAACAAAATATCCACGTAAAACATTTTGTACAGGATGCCAGTGATGGGTTCTGGACAGAAGATATATTTCCCCACTATTTGGGTTATAGTCCCTTTAAGGTAGAGATCAGGGGACACTTTTAATGCTCAGGGGGTTCTCACCCATGCAGGGTGAGGGGTTCCAGGGTAGTCCGGTTAGAGAGAAATGGACTGATTTTTTAGTACTCTCTGGATTTATAAGTTCTCATTTGGGACCCAAATTCTTGAAGCTCTGAGAGACTTTGGGTGGGAAAAAGCCTCCAAACCTTAATGAAAGGGATGTTGGTACTGAAAGTGTTAGCCTAATGCCGCGTACACACGAAGGGACAATCCCGCTGGATTATCCTCTGGACTCAAGTCCAGCGGACAATCCCCTCGTGTGTGGGCGTCGGCGGACTTTTTGGCGCCAAAAGTCCGGCGGACTAAGTTTTAAGTTTTGTTTTAAAATTATCCGCTGGACTGGGCAGTCCAGCGGACAATCCCGCCGTTAGTAGGCTAGTCCGCCGGACTTTTTAAAATGAACGGACTTGCCGCTCATCGGCAAGTCCGTTCATTTAGCACGTGACTTCAGGTACGTAGCTAGCGTAGGCAGTAAATGCCGCCGCGCTAGCTCCGTGACCTGGCATGGATTTAAAGGGACTCCCCACGCCAAAAAACGGCGTGGGGGTCCCCCCCAAATCCATGTCAGACCCTTATCCGAGCACGCAGCCCGGCAGGCCAGGAAAGGGGTGGGGACGAGCGAGCGCCCCCCCCTCCTGAGCCGTACCAGGCCGCGTGCCCTCAACATGGGGGGTGCCCTGGGGAAAGGGGGGCCGTGCGGCCCCCCCACCCCAAAGCACCTTGTCCCCATGTTGATGAGGACAAGGGCCTCTTCCCGACAACCCTGGCCGTTGGTTGTCGGGGTCTGCGGGCGGGGGCTTATCGGAATCTGGGAGCCCCCTTTTATAAGGGGGCCCCCAGATCCCGGCCCCCCACCCTATGTGAATGAGTATGGGGTACGATGTACCCCTACCCATTCACCTAAAGTGTAAAATGTAAAGTAAAGAAACCACACTTTTGAAAAAATAATTTATTGCACTGCTCCGGGGGTCTTCTTCCGCCTTGGGGGGTCTTCTCGCCGGACTCCTCCGCCATTTACGTAGCTCTTTTACCGAGCGGAGAAGTCCGGCTACCTTCTTCGTCGTCGCCGCCGTCGTCTGGGGGTCTCGATCTGCCTTCGGGGGTCTTCCGGTGTCTTCCGGGGTCTCTTCTGTTCTTGCCGCTGTCGTCGCTTTCTGCGCCGCCTTCTTCTTCCGCCTTCTTCTTCTTGTTCTTGTTCTTCTTCCTCCGATGTTGACACGTCGCTCCCTCTGGCCGGAATGGCAGAGCCGCGCTGTGCTGGGACTTATATAGTGACAAGGGGACAGGGTCACATGCTCATGTCACATGGTGACCCCGCCCCCTTGTGATGTCACAGTCCCAGCATCCTCCGGGACTGTGACATCACAAGGGGGCAGGGTCACCATGTGACATGAGCATGTGACCCTGTCCCCTTGTCACTATATAAGTCCCAGCACAGCGCGGCTCTGCCATTCCGGCCAGAGGGAGCGACGTGTCAACATCGGAGGAAGAAGAACAAGAACAAGAAGAAGAAGGCGGAAGAAGAAGGCGGCGCAGAAAGCGACGACAGCGGCAAGAACAGAAGAGACCCCGGAAGACACCGGAAGACCCCCGAAGGCGGATCGAGACCCCCAGACGACGGCGGCGATGACGAAAAAGGTAGCCGGACTTCTCCGCTCGGTAAAAGAGCTACGTAAATGGTGGAGGAGTCCGGCGAGAAGACCCCCCAAGACGGAAGAAGACCCCCGGAGCAGTGCAATAAATTATTTTTTCAAAAGTGTGGTTTCTTTACTTTACATTTTACACTTTAGGTGAATGGGTAGGGGTACATCGTACCCCATACTCATTCACATAGGGTGGGGGGCCGGGATCTGGGGGCCCCCTTATAAAAGGGGGCTCCCAGATTCCGATAAGCCCCCGCCCGCAGACCCCGACAACCAACGGCCAGGGTTGTCGGGAAGAGGCCCTTGTCCTCATCAACATGGGGACAAGGTGCTTTGGGTGGGGGGGCCGCACGGCCCCCCTTTCCCCAGGGCACCCCCCATGTTGAGGGCACGCGGCCTGGTACGGCTCAGGAGGGGGGGGCGCTCGCTCGTCCCCACCCCTTTCCTGGCCTGCCAGGCTGCGTGCTCGGATAAGGGTCTGACATGGATTTGGGGGGGACCCCCACGCCGTTTTTCGGCGTGGGGAGTCCCTTTAAATCCATGCCAGGTCACGGAGCTAGCGCGGCGGCATTTACTGCCTACGCTAGCTACGTACCTGAAGTCACGTGCTACAAAAGTCACGTGCTTTCAAAAGTCCCGCGGACTTTGTCCAGCGGATTGTCCGCCGGAAAAGTCCGGGCGTGTGTGGGCAAGTCACACGCTCGGAAGTCCGGGCGTGTGTGGGGAAGTCCCGCCGGACCTAGGTCCGGTGGACAAAGTCCGAACGTGTGTACGCGGCATTAGGAAACATAAGAAACCCAAAAACTGAACTGACTGAGGACACTTCTCTTAACACCGACCTGACAGACTTCCCACATGAGTCACTACTACCTTAAACATTTCTAGGGTTTATTTTTTAGAACTGAGAACTTCAGACAGGTACAGAATTTCGGTCAATACTCACAATGCCACAGAATCATTAGTTGCCTCCTTCTGATATCCACCGTGTGCTCTACATACAATGAGGGAGACACAGACTCACAATACCACAGGACAGCTGGACACTCTCCCCCAACTGGCACCGGGTGCTCTTTAGACCATAAGAAAATTTCCAGAACGATTTTTTGCAATAGGCCCCCCAGCCTAGACTACAGCTGGGACCTTGATGACCTTCTAGCAGCATTTCCATCAGGCTCCCTTAAGGGGCAGAGCAAGACTCGACCCAGTACCCACCATCCTCTGCTCCAGGTCTCATACTATTTATGGGCTCTACAGCCATCTATGGAACACCCCCACCCCACCCCCCCCAGGGATTGGCTGGTTCCCCATAAATATCCAAGCTGCCCCATTTGTCTTTTCTCTGTGATTCTAGAATCCTCTAGAATGCAGGGGGAAATAATCAGATCAGCAACCTGCGAAACATTGAGCAGACAAAGGTAATCAATCACTGCTCCTATGGCTGCAGAGTAGCTAAACTAAATTTGCCTAGCAACCTACAATAACTAGGAGGATGCGACACCAGATTCATAAAATCGCCATAAGATCACCATGACATCATATAATGTCAAAAATGTCAGAATTCTCAAAATTTATGAAAGCTTATAAAAAACATACATTAAAAATACAAATCAGCGTATGGGCTCAGTTGTGTGCATATAATAACCATGTATTAGTTGTGGTGAGCTGTGTTTTCTTTCCCATGAAAAATCATGTAAATTCTGTCAAAGACCTGACTTATAATATAATTATACACTAGTGATACTTTTTTTTTTTTTTTTTAAAAGAGCCGAAAAATTGAGCAGGTCCATGGCGGCAAAAGGGTTAATTGTGAAGAGTAACAGAGTGCTAAGGTTGTTGTACAAGAGAAAGTATGTCAATATTATGAATTAGCCATGTAATTAGCAATATAGATCGTGAGACAACATCTTGGCAACCGTACATGTGAATTAATCTTCAAAGGGCTGGAACATGCCTACAATTCTTCAGCCTAACTGACTGCAAGGACTGGCGCCTCTACTGTTTCCAGATGTAGTGTGCTTCGATGTGACTTCACTGAAAATGTTCTCATCTAAGCAACAAGTGATTGGATACTTTGCATATACTTAGCAAAATAACAGGTTCCCTTTATAGGATGAACTTGAACCTCTAATGCCAGTCTTTCTTAACCTTTTATCCCAGAGAAACTATGGAAATTATTTTCAGGTCTTGGAGAACCACCGCTAAAAGCAATTCATTGGGGGTCAGGAGGAAAAATGCCCCTTACATAAATGGCTACTGGCAAGAAAATTCCCCTTAAGCCCCATACACACGGTCGGATTTTCGCATGGATTCTGTCCTATCGGACAATGTTGTCGAAAAATCCGACCGTGTGTAGGCACCATCGGACAGTGTACGTCGGATTGTCCGACGGACAAAGTTCTATCTCCTGCTGGATAGATTTTTTGACAACAAGGTCTGATCACACCAAATCCGATCGTGTGTAGCGAATTCCGACGGACAAAGTGCTACGCATGCTCAGATCACATTACAAGACCAAAGCTATTGGCTACTAGCCCCTACGTAGTCCCGTCGTAGGCAACAAACGTCACCACGTTCAGAATGATCGGATATTCTGACAACTTTGTCCGACCGTGTGTACGCAAAACCAACATCAGACAAAGTACGACGGACATGATCCGACGGACCTGGTCCTTGGATAATCTGCGCGTGTGTATGGGGCTTTACAAGGTCTCAGGTGTGAATGGGGAGCAGGTGTGTTAAAATTTGGTGTTATCGCTCTCCCTCTCTCATACTGGTCACTGGAAGTTCAACATGGCACCTCATGGCAAAGAACTCTCTGAGGATCTGAAAAAAAATAATTGTTGCTCTACATAAAGATGCCCTAGGCCAGGGATATGCAATTAGCAGACCTCCAGCTGTTGCAGAACTACAAGTCCCATGAGGCATAGCAAGACTCTGACAGCCACAAGCATGACACCCAGAGGTATGATGGGACTTAGTTTTGCAACAGCTGGAGGTCTGCTAATTGCATATCCCTGCCCTAGGCTATAAGAAGATTGCCAAGGACCTGAAACTGAGCTGCATCACGGTGGCCGAAACCATACAGTGGTTTAGTAGGACAGGTTCCACTCAGGACAGGCCTCGTCATGGTTGACCAAAGAAGTTGAGTACAACGATAACCTGTTTGCCAAGGATAGTGGGCCAAAATATTCAACATATGCCCTGAATCACAAACTATTTCTATTACAGACAAACCAAGGGCACAGCAATGGGGGCCAGGTTTGCCCCAAGTTATGCCAATCTTCATGGGGTATTGGGAGAAGTTTCACATCTGGTCCAATAATCCCTTTGGGGCGAACCTGGTCCTTTATGCTCACTATGTTATTATTATACACGATATATATAGCGCCAACAGTTTACGCAGCGCTTTACAATGTATAGGGGGGACAACATAATTACAGTACAGTTCAATACAAAAGGTACAGGAGGGCCCTGCTCATAGAGCTTACATTCTAAAGGGACTGGGTGGTGGTACAAAGGGCAATAGCTGCAGAGAATGATTTGATGGGGGTGACTCAGGGACAGTTGTTGTTAGGTGGGTGTGGGATAGGCTTCCCTGAATAAATGAGTTTTCAGGGATCTCTTAAAGGTGGACAGGGTAGGGGCTGATCGGACATAATGGGGCAGGGAGTTCCAGAGGATGGGAGAGGCTCTGGAGAAGTCCTGAAGGTGAGCATGAGAGGAGGTAACAAGGAAGCTAGAGAGCAGGAGGTACCGGGAGGAGCTGAGGGGACAATTTGGGTGATATCTGCAGATGAGGTTGGTGATGTAGATGGGGGCGATGTTGTGCATTGCTTTGTATGTTATGGTTAGCGTTTAGAATTTTACACGGTGGGGTAGGGGAAGCCAGTGAAAGGATTGGCAGAGAGGGGCGGCAGTCACGGATCGATTCGTGAGGTGTAGAAGATAAGCATTGGAGGCTTCATCCTCCACATATGTGGAGGAACACTTCATAAGTGGAGATACAAAAGATTACCTTATCAAGAGTGAGATTGTGGTTCATCAGTGACCCCGAATGTGATTATATATTTTTTGTAATAGGATTTGTGAGCGTTATTTCAGTTTTAGGTGAAGGGGTGCCAATTAAAACATCAGTACAGAGGGTATTTTAAGACATATTTTATTTTACATATTAATTTGATATTTATCCTGTATAGAGCTTTGCCATTATATAAATTATTGAGTTTTCATTAGTTTGATATTGCCCATTGCACTTGTAGACTTATCACTGCAATCTAAATTATAGCTGAAAGTGCTACAATTTGTTACATACTGTATATATTGATTTAATTGTGCATTTCAAAGGGGACCTGCTTTAGAAATGTAAAGTGATACTAATGTAGCGGCCATAAACCCCTGAGGGGCGGCCTTGACTTTTGGGCTTACCAGTTACCTCCTCGTGGCTTGTCTAGGGGTTCCCAGGGTTAGTACCCAACGACTTCAGATGCTGACACATAAAAGTCCTTTTGAAGGTTTTTATTTTGCAGTGGTAACATCCAACATAACACAGTCTCTGATGGGAATAGAGGGCACGGGATAAAACTCAGGCACTTTGAACTGCTGACATCCACTGAATGTCTCTAATTAATCCATAGAGTAGCCACTCACAGCTGGGTGCTTCACTGCCGGATAAACCTCTAGCCAGAGATCTAGCAGCCAACATGTGATCCAGAAACTTTGTAAAGTCTCTGCCACAGACTAGATTGCAACCGAAGATAAGTAGGAACCTTTCCCACAGTACCTGGAACTTTCTCTGTCTCCTTGGCGATATTGTGGGAAGTGTGGATTCTCTAGTGTCCATACAACTCAGCTCCCAGGCTCTTACTGAGCAGCCAGCTTGTTGGCCCTCCTCCGAAGAGTCTTCCCCTGGTCACTTGTACGAATTGCCGTGTCCCTCCAATACCGAGAGCACACCGGGACGCCTTTGAATCCTCCTTTAGTTACTGGGCCTCGGACTAGCCTGTTCCGAGATTCGGGAACAGATGGATCCCTGCCCCAGACCATGAGGGCCTCTAGGGCTGGTCGGATTAACCATGCTTGCGGGACGGCAAACGCTCCTAGGCCCGGGACCTCTCGCGGGGCTACCCTAGACCAGAACCGGTAAACAAATGCTCCAGCCGCACCCCGAACACGTGACTTCAGCACCTTAAATACCCCTTCCCAGACTACGCAGTGGGGCCAGACGCGCCCACTGATTGGCTCCGGGAAAGATTGGTACCTAAGACGTCCAACCAGGCCTGTTTTTCGGCCTGTCATGGGTGCCTCACTGCACCTATGACCAGACAGAACCCTAGTACAGCCCAGGCAGACTGATGCCAAAGTAATTCCTGTACAATGGCCAAAAAGTTAGAGGGGTTTTTAAACTAGGCGATGGGGGGAGGGTCCAGAGATAGGAATAGTCAGCGTGGAACATATTCCAGAGGGTAATATTAGGGGCATTAGTGGTAGGGTAACTAAAGCACATAAACCCAAGGTAAGTATAGTAGCAAGTCCTAGTTGCAATCTCGGAACACCCAAGAGGATTAAAGTGTTTGTTCACCAATGCCAGAAGTCTGCCAAGCAAAATAGGTGAGTTGGAAGCTCTGGTGCATCAGGAGAGCTATGATGTAATCGGTATTGCTGAAACTTGGCTGCAGTCCTCACATGACTGGGCTATAAATATTCCTGGCTTTGCACTCTTTCGGAAAGACAGAGTTAAAAGGAAAGGTGGAGGGGTCTGTCTGTATGTGAGAAGTGATCTCAAAGCGAGTGTGAAAGAGGACCTGGGGGATGGAGAGTGTGATGAGTCTGAAGCATTATGGGTGGAACTGCATACAGATGTGCGTAGTTCAAAGCTGATCATTGGAGTCTGTTATAGACCACCCAATGTTAATGAGGAGGTGGATACTCAGCTCCTTGCACAAATAGAAAGGGCTGCAAGGGCTGGGACAGTGATAATAATGGGGGATTTTAACTACCCAGAAATTGACTGGAATAATGGCACTGCTGGGACAGTTAAAGGACAAAAAATTATAAACCTATTACAGGACAATTTTATGGTCCAGTTCATTGAGGCCCCAACCAGAAATGATGCTCTGCTGGATCTGGTAATCTCAAACCATGCAGAGCTTATTACTAATGTTCAGATAAAGGAGCATCTGGGTAGCAGTGACCATAACATGATTTCATTTGATGTTAGCTGTAAGCAAAAATCACATACAGGAAAGATAAAAACACTTAATTTCAAGAGGGCAAATTTTCCAAGGATGAGGGCTGCTCTCCAGAACTTAGACTGGGAGAGAATATTGGCAACAATGGGCACAGAACAGAAATGGGGATTCTTCAAAAAGACTGTTTGTGAACTCACTGAACTATATTCCCATATATTCATATATTCATTATATATTATATATATATTATATATATATATTATATATAATATATTATATATTCCATATATTCATTGTGAACTATATTCCCATGGGCAATAAATTTAAAAGGCTAAAAATAAAACCTATGTGGCTCACGGCCAAAGTTAAAAAAGCTATAAACTATAAGAAAAGAGCTTTTAAAAAATATAAAAATGAAGGCTCACTAGTGTCATTTAAATGTTACAAAGAACATAACAGAATATGTAAAAAGGAAATCAAGGATGCAAAAATTCAAAACGAAAGACAGATTGCAAAAGATAGTAGGACAAACCCCAAAAAATTCTTCAAATATATTAATAGTAAAAAGGTCAAGTCTGAGCATGTAGGCCCTTTACAAAATAATCTAGAGTGGGTAACTGGGGACAAAGAGAAGGCTAATTTATTAAATACTTTCTTCAGCTCGGTGTATACAAAGGAGCATGGGGAGCTCATGTCCATAATGGGGGTGGTAGTGACACAGCCCCAAATCCACAATGGCTCAAAAGTGATATGGTCCAGAAATATTTAGACAGAATAAAGGTGGATAAAGCACCTGGACCTGATGGCATCCACCCACGGATCCTAAAGAATTGAGCTCTGTAATTTCAAAGCCATTGTATCTAATTTTTAGGGAATCATTAATGACAGGAATAGTACCACTGGATTGGCGCAGGGCGAACGTGGTGCCTATATTTAAAAAGGGAACAAAGTCTTTACCAAGTAACTATAGGCCTGTTAGTTTAACTTCTATAGTTGGGAAGATACTGGAGAGATTATTAAAAGACCACATAGACGAGTTCTTGCAGGAAATATATATTTTAAGCAACAGACAGCATGGATTCATGAAAGACAGAAGTTGTCAGACAAACCTCATTTCTTTTTATGAGGTGGTAAGTAAAACCTTGGACAGAGGCGTGGCTGTGGACGTGGTATACTTGGATTTTGCAAAAGCGTTCGATACAGTTCCCCACACACGGCTCATGTGTAAGGTAAGGTCTACAGGTTTGGAAATATCGGTTTGTAAATGGATAGAAAACTGGCTAAAAGACAGAATTCAGAGAGTAGTGGATAATGGATTCTTACTCTGAATGGGCTAAGGTTATCAGTGGTGTACCCCAAGGTTCAGTGCTGGGACCCTTACTTTTTAATATCTTTATAAATGATATTGGGTCTGGGATCAAAAGTAACATTTCTGTCTTTGCAGATGACACCAAGCTATACAGTGGAATAACGTCCTTACAGGAGGTCTCCAATTTACAAGCCGACCTCAATGCTCTGTCTAATTGGGCGACTATGTGGCAGATGAGGTTTAATGTTGATAAATGTAAAGTTATGCACTTGGGGGCTAAAAATATGCATCATACATACTAGGGGGAGTACAACTGGGGGAATCCGTAGTGGAGAAGGATCTGGGGGTTTTGGTAGATCATAAACTCAATAATAGCATGCAATGCCAAGCTGCGGTTTCCAAAGCGAGCAAAGTCCTTTCTTGTATTAAGAGAGATATGGACTCCAGAGAGAGAGATATCATTTTGCCCCTGTTCAAATCATTAGTAAGACCTCATCTGGAATATGCAGTTCAGTTTTGGGCACCAGTTCTCAAAAAGGATATCAGGGAACTGGAGAAAGTGCAGAGAAGGGCAACCAAACTGATAAGAGGCATGGAGGAGCTCAGCTATGAGGAAAGATTAGAGGAACTGAATTTATTCACCCTTGATAAGAGGAGATTAAGGGGGGGATATGCTCAACATGTATAAATATATAAGAGGTCCATATAGGGAACTTGGTGTTGAGTTATTCACTTTACAGTCAACAAAGAGGACAAGGGGGCACTCTTTACGTCTAGAGGAGAAGAGATTTCATCTCCAAATACGGAAAGGTTTCTTCACAGTAAGAGCTGTGAAAATATGGAATAGACTCCCTCCAGAGGTGGGTCTGGCTAACTCAGTAGATTGCTTTAAGAAAGGCCTGGATACTTTCCTAAATGTACATAATATAACTGGGTACCAACATTTATAGGTAAAGTTGATCCAGGGAAAATCCGATTGCCTCTCGGGGGATCAGGAAGGAATTTTTTTCCCCTGCTTTAGCAAATTGGAGCATGCTCTGCTGTTTTTTTTTTGCCTTCCTCTGGATCAACTGGGGGTATAGCATGGGGTATATGGGATTGTATTATATATATATATATATATATATATATATATATATACAGTGTTGGTCATCTTACTTTAAAAAAGTAATTAGTTAAGTTACAAATTACTTCTCCCAAAAAGTAATTGTGTTAGTAACTCAGTTACTACATTGGAAAAGTAATTAGTTACTCAGCAAAGTAACTGACTTTTTTTTTAAATATTCTATACGTGTAACTAAGGGGCGGGTCTAGTATTACTGTAAGCAAGGGGGGCATTTATTATTATTGTTATATATCGTGTAACCAAGGGGCTGCTCTATTATTACTCTAACCAAGGGGCAGATCTGTTATAGCGTGTAAGCAAGGGGCGGGTCTATTATTATTATATCGTGTAAGGGGCGGATGGCTACAGAAGAGGGCGAATGTTAAATTAATGGGCAGAGCTCGATATATAACAATAATAATAAATGGGCCCCTTGGTTACAGTAATACTAGACCCGCCCCTTACTTACACGATAGACGCCCCTTGCAGAGTAGCACGAGCATCAGGAGCGTGCGGCATCACCTCGTACAATTACATGTTAACTGCACCTGCGCGGTGTAGAGTTCACTCAGAGCTGTTTAGGTTCGGCAATTTTTGGAAGCTCCGTAGTCCTTTGTACTGCGCAAGCCCTGCGCCTGCGCAGTACAGGGGGGTCCTTATCCGGCGGGGGAACTTTTTCGGCAGGACACCGGAATTACACTACTGCCATCTAGTGGCGGTAGATGTAATTGGGGTAACTAAGCCAAAGTAATGGGAACTGAGTTACCATGAGGGGAAAAGTAATCAGTTAGATTACTCGTTACCCTCTAAAGTAACTGAGTTAGGTAACTCAGTTTATTTTAACTCAGTTACTTACATCACTGTATATATATATATATGTATGTATGTATATATATATATATATATATATATATATATGTGTATATAGATATATTTATTTTATTTGTTTTAATTCGTGGTTGAACTGGATGGACTTGTGTCTTTTTTCAACCTAACTAACTATGTAACTATGTAACAATTAACCCTCAGAACTTCATTATAGTTCTGAGAAAAACAAAATTTCCAATGATAGCGCCCACTTAGTAAAAGTGTGACGGCTACACTAAACACACCCTGCTGTCCCTTCACTTCCTGTATATGGATGATAGCACTGTAATTATTTTAATAAAAAAAAAAAAGAAAAAAATCTAAGTACGTTTTTCCTAATCTATTTACATCTGTCACATGACCCAGATCTTTCCCAGCCTGTCTGCAGGGAAACTTGAGCCATAGGAGCTTCTAGTCCTCTGCTTCTGGTCATGTTTTAAAAAAAAAACAAAAAAAACAGCCTTTGGAATACAGCGTGAAAATAAATAATTATTATAAATAAACTATTTAAAACTTTTATAAAAAAAAAATATTTGAAATCAAATCTTTGTTATTTTTTGTCAATAATATGGTGTGGGCGGATTTATGCCAGTCACAGCCTGTGTCTTATAATAAGAGGAGGGGAAGCCTCTATTAATCTACATGCAATATCCCACCCCCATTGTGTTTAGATGATTAGTGGGCATTGAGGTGGAGGAAGGGAGTGAGCTGTCATTTACCACTGTGTATACACCCACATGTGTGACTCTATAAGCTCTATATGCTGCTCAGATGTGATCGGGAGGAAATGCTCAGCATAGAAACTCACTGAAAACCGAGCATGTGCCATGGACATGAACAGAAGTTTGAGATAGAGAGCAGCAGGATCAACCTGGTTTTTTGCAGAATACAGAGAATGGTCCCTTACAGTAAATTATTGTACAACGCAATCTGAGTCACATAATTAACGACACCTAGGGCTCATGTAGTTTGGCTTTATTTTATTACATTTGATGTGAGTAGGACAAGCAGGTCAAAAGCAAACAACTAACACCCCCCCCCTGGGGGTCGGCGGTGGTGGGAACCCCCCCCCCCCGCCTGTGAGCCCTGCACTTGTCCCATCTAGGAAGTGGGTGGGCGGGCCGACAGCTTTCTTCCTCCTCCTGTGTTGTGGATCACGGCAGCTTCCGAGGTGCATCCCCCTCCTCCCCCTTCCTAGGTGTCCAATTGGATCGCCTGACCTTTCAGCCAATCGGGAAAGGGGTATCAGACCCGTGCTTCCTGATTGGCGGAGAGGCGATTTAGTGTTAGAAAAGCGAGGGACATCGGACCCCTTAGCGCCCAAATGTGCTGCAAATCAGTGCCCACCAGTACCACCTATCAGTGCCCACCAGTGCCACATATCAGTACCCATCAGTGCCACATATCAATGCCCACCAGTGCCACCTATCAGTGCTGCCAATCAGTGCCACATAACAGGGCCTAATAGTGCCCATCATTGCCACCTATCAATTCCCGTCAGTACCCCCTATCAGTGCCACCTATCAGTGCTCATCAGTGCCACCCATCATTGCCTCCTGATCAGTGCCCACCAGTGCCGCCTCATCAGTGCCCTCCGGTGCAACCTATCAGTTCCCATCAGTGCCGTCTATTAGTGTCGTCTCATCAGTGCCCATCAGTGCAGCCTATCAGTGCCCATCAGTGCCGCATCATCAGCGCACATCAGTGAAGGAGAAAAATTACCTGTTTGCAAATGTTATAACAAAATATGAAAACGTTTTTTTTGTTTTTTTCAAAACTTTCAGTCTTTTTTTGTTTGTTTAACAAAAAATAAAAACCTCAGTGGGGATTAAATACCACCAAAAGAAATCTCTATTTGTGTAAAAAAAAATTGATACTTTCAGTCTTTTTTTGTTTGTTTAACAAAAAATCAAAACCTCAAAAATTGATAAAAAAATTCATATGGGTACAGTGTTGCATGACCGCGCAATTGTCATTCAAAGTGTGAGAGCACCGAAAGTTTAAAACTGACCCGGGCAGGAAGGGGGTATAAGTGCCCATTATTGATGTGGTTAAAGACTTTTATTCATGATTTCGTTTTTTTTTTTGAGAATTCAAAACAGGAGCCCCAAGCACAACATAAAAATGGCATGAAATGACAAGATACTATAAAGTCTTCCATAGAATAACACAGCCCTTAGCACAGAAAAAATTGAGTAGTGATGGAAGATACAACCCTTATGCCGCGTACACACGAGCGGAATTTCCGTCCGAAAAATCTTGGATGGTTTTTCAGACGGAATTCCGCTCGAGCTTGGCTTGCATACACACGGTCACACAAAAGTTTGCTAAACTTTCGACCGCCAAGAACGCGGTGACGTTCAAGTGAAGTTCAATGCTTCCGAGCATGCGTCGAATTGTTTCCGAGCATGCGTAGGAATTTTGCGCATCAGAATTGCTACAGACGATTGGAGTTTCTGATCGGAACTTTTTCCGACCGAAAAATTAAGAACCTGCTCTCAATCTTTTGCTGGTGGAAATTCGGCCAGCAAAAGTCCAATTGAGCATACACACGGTCGCATTTACTGACCAAAAGCTCTCACTGGACTTTTGCTGGCCGAATTTCCGATCGTGTGTACGCAGCATAAGCAGAAATACTTAGAGGTAGAGGAACCATAAACAAGGATGGCTCAATACAGCCAACAGTAAAGGAAACAATAAGCAAAAGTTACAGAAAACCTGCTTACAATCACCCAACAAACACACACACAGGCACACACTAGACATGTGCACAATAGAAAAATTAGTTTCGTTTTGTTTCTGTTCGTTTCCGTTGATTCGTAACGATTCGTAATTTCGTAAGTCGTCGGTGTTCGTATTCGTAACGATTCGTATTTTCGGAAGAGTTATTTTTTCGTTGATTCGTTTTTCCGTAAGTTTAATTTTAGTTTATTCGAAATTCGGACGCATTTGTATTTTCGTAGATTTAGTTACATTCGTACTTTCGTAAGATTGATTTATTCGTACTTTCGTAACATTGTTTTCGTAGATTCGTAATCGGAGCATAATTCATAATTTTATGTAATGTGTATGCTATTATTACATTGTAAGAGACACGGAAAATTACGAATCTAAAAAAAAAGTTACGAATGTATGAATTTTTTCATTCAATCCATTCGAAGCACGTTAAGCAGCGCCATTGTAAGAGACACGGAAAATTTTGAATCGCAAAAAAAAGTTACGAATGTACGATTTTTTTCATTCAATCCATTCAAAGCACGTTAAGCAGCACCATTGTAAAGCCCCATACACACGCTCCGATTATCCGAGGACCAGGTCCGTCGGATCATGTCCGTCGTACTTTGTCCGATGTTGGTTTTGCGTACACACGGTCGGACAAAGTTGTCGGAAAATCCGATATTTCTGAACATGGTGACGTTTGTTGCCTACGACGGGACTACGTAGAGGCTAGTAGCCAATAGCTTTGGTCTTGTAATGTGATCTGAGCATGCGTGGCACTTTGTCCGTCGGAATTCGCTACACACGATCGGATTTGGTGTGATCGGACTTTGTTGTCAAAAAATCTATCCAGCAGGAGATAGAACTTTGTCCGTCGGACAATCCGATGGAAACTGTCCGATGGTGCCTACACACGGTCGGAATTTCCGACAACATTGTCTGATAGGACAGAATCCATCGGAAAATCCGACCGTGTGTATGGGGCTTAAGAGACACGGAAAATTACGAATCGCAAAAAAAAGTTACGAATGTACTAATTTTTTCATTCAATCCATTCAAAGCACGTTAAGCAGCGCCATTGTAAGAGACACGGAAAATTACGAATCGCAAAAAAAAAAAAAAAGTTACGAATGTACAAATTTTTTCGTTCAATCCATTCGAAGCACGTTAAGCAGCGCCATTGTAAGAGACACGGAAAATTACGAATCGCAAAAAAAAAAAAGTTACGAATGTACGATTTTTTTCATTCAATCCATTCAAAGCACGTTAAGCAGCGCCATTGTAAGAGACATGGAAAATTACGAATCGCAAAAAAAAAAAAAGTTACGAATGTACGAATTTTTTCATTCACTCCATTCGAAGCACGTTAAGCAGCGCCATTGTAAGAGACACGGAAAATTACCAATTCAACAAAAAAAAAAGTTACGAATGTACGAATTTTTTCATTCATTTTGATTTTCGTTGTTCCTGTTTTCGTTTTTCGGATTTACTTCTTTCGTAGTTTCGTTGTTTCTAATTTGGTTATTTCGGATTTTCGTTGTTTTTCATATTCGTTCGATTCGATAATTCGTTAACATTTTTAGCGAATCATTCGTTCATTCGTACGATAACGAATGAACGAATATAACTAATTTTAACGGAAAACGAAAAAAAAAAAAAAACAAATTGCACGTCTTGCACACACAGTGCTCTCTCCAGACCTGGAAAAGATGTACATCCAACCCTTTTTAAAGGGAGCATTGTGAGGGAGCCAAATCAGCCGTTCGGGAGGCCGAAATATCCAGCCAGGGTTGCCGTACATTAGTGATTTTTTTTTGGACAGGCACGGCCCCTGTAAATAAATTATATAAAGGCGATGCCTAATTGATCAGGCGGCAAACATACGACAATGTGGGTGGAGATGTGGCTCCTTCCAATGCAATGAAAGCTCTTTTTTAGCATAGAAAAATCTCAAACGGAACACAATACGATTACAGGTAAGGGGGACATAATTATTAAGTAAAAGTAATTTGGTGGCTGAAGAGCAACTCCAATCACTTTTACTTACCAGCTGATCGCCGGCTGAAAAAAAAAAATGACACCAAGCTTGTTTTACCACTTCAAGTCCGAGACAATTCAAAGTGCCCTAAGGAACGTAAGTGTTTAACGTGAATTATTCCCTTCCCCAAGTATGTAAATGAAGAGGTTCCTTCACATTCTAAACCATCAGCTGTTTCATACACACATTCTTTTCTCAAAATGTGACGCCTAATCTACAGTGTCTTGAAAAAGTATTCATACCCCTTGAAATGTTCCACATTTTGTCATGTTACAACCAAAAACATAAATGTATTTTATTGAGATTTTATGTGATAGACCAACACAAAGTGGCACATAATTGTGAAGTGGAAGGAAAACGATAAATGGTTTTCATAATTTTTTTACAAATAAATATGTGAAAAGTGTGGGGTACATTTGTATTTATCCCCCCGGAGTCAATACTTAGAACCGCCTTTCACTGCAATTACAGCTGCAAGTCTTTTTGGGGATGTCTCTACCAGCTTTGCAGATCTAGAGAGTGAAATTTTTGCCCATTCTTCTTTTTTGCAAAATATCTCAAGCTCTGTCAGATTGGATAGAGAGCGTCTGTGAGAAGCAATTTCCAGGTCTTGCCACATATTTTCATTTGGATTTAGGTCTGGACTTTGATTGGACCATTCTAAAGCCCCATACACACGCTCGGACTATCCGAGGACCAGGTCCGTCGGATCATGTCCGTCATACTTTGTCCGATGTTGGTTTTGCGTACACACGGTCGGACAAAGTTGTCGGAAAATCCGATCATTCTGAACGTGGTGACGTTTGTTGCCTACGACGGGACTACGTAGAGGCTAGTAGCCAATAGCTTTGGTCTTGTAATGTGATCTGAGCATGCGTAGCACTTTGTCCGTCGGACAACCGTACACACGATCGGATTTGGTGTGATCGGACCGTGTTGTCGGCAAATCTTTCCAGCAGGAGATAAGACTTTGTCCGTCGGACAATCCGACGTACACTGTCCGATGGTGCATACACACGGTCTGATTTTTCAACAACATTGTCCGATCGGACAGAATCCATGAAAAAGTCCGACCGTGTGTATGGGGCTTAACACATGAATATGCTTTGATCAAAACGATTCCATTGTAGCTCTGGCTGTATGTTTAGACCACTTTCACACTGAGGCGCTTTTCAGGAGCTTTCACGCTAAAAACAGCGCCTAAAAAGCTCACGAAAACGTATTTCCATTAAAATCAATGAACGCTTTCACACTGGGGCAGTGTGCTGGCAGGGCTGTGAAAAACTTCCCTCCTCATTGAAATGAATGGAAAGCTCTTCAAAAGCGACTGAAAAGCTCTTCAAAGCGCTTAGTGTTTTTACTGGCAGTTTAGAAGCGCTTCAGTGTGAAAGTGGCCTTAGGCGAAGCCGATGAGGAGGAGAAGCAGGGAGGAGGCTGCCCAAGCCGCCCGCAAAGCTGCCAAGGAGGAGAAGCAGGGGGGAAGCTGTCCGCAACCTGGATGGGGTAAGTAGTACAGGACGATCGACCAAGGGGTGGCAGGTTGGGGGTAGCTGGGAGGTTTATTTGCCCCCCCCCCCAAAAATGGAACACCAGCCACCACTGGATTCGAGGGTCTTCTCCATCCATGCTTCCTTATGCTGTGATACTCATTTTGTGCAAGTTATGTATCTGTTGGCTTGGGGTACGATGTCTTTGCTTGCAGTCAAGCACACTTTGAGCCGGTTCACACAGGGGCGACACGACTTCCAGCACGACTTTTGGAGGCAACTTGGAAACGACTTGAGGAGCTACTTCAACATGACTTGGGACGACTTACAACACGACTTTGAGTCGCCCCAGGCCAGGCGACTTTGGCCATGGCCAATCAGAGAATAATCAGCTCTGGAGGGAGAAATACACGCCAAAGTTTAAATAAAAAAACGGCATGGATTCCCCTCCAGGAGCATACCAGGCCCTTAGGTCTGGTATGGCTTTTGAGGGCAACCCCCTACGCCGTAAAAACGGCGTGGGGGTCCCCCCAAAATCCATACCAGACCCTTATCCGAGCACGCAGCCTGGCCGGTCAGGAAAGGGGGTGGGGACGAGCGAGCGCCCCCCTCCCTCCTGAACCGTACCAGGTCGCATGCCCTCAACATGGGGGGGTGGGTGCTTTGGGGAAGGGGGCGCCCTGCGGCCCCCCACCCCAAAGCACCTTGCCCCCATGTTGATGAGGACAAGGGCCTCTTCCCGACAACCCTGGCCGTTGGTTGTCGGGGTCTGCGGGCGGGGGGCTTATCGGAATCCGGGAGCCCCCTTTAATAAGGGGGCTCCCAGATCCCGGCCCCTCACCCTATGTGAATGAGTATGGGGTACGATGTACCCCTACCCATTCACCCAAGGTGTAAAAGTGTAAATAAAAAAACCACACATTTTTTTTTTTATATTTTATTGCACTGCTCCGGGGTCTTCTTCCGTCTTGGGGGGTCTTCTCGCCGGACTCCTCCGCTCTCTTCTGCTCTTTTACCTAGCTCTTTCACGAGCGGAGGAGCCCGGCTTTCTTCTTCGTCGTCGCCGCTGTCGTCTGGGGGTCTCTTTCCGCCTTCGGGGGTCTTCTGGGGTCTTCCGGGGTCTCTTCTGTTCTTGCCGATGTCGCCGCTTTCTGCGCCGTCTTCTTCTTCTTCTTCCGATGTTGACTCGTCGCTCTCTCTGGCCGGAATGGCAGAGCCGCGCTGTGTTGGGACTTATATAGGGACAAGGAGGCGGAGTCACATGCTCATGTCACATGGTGACCCCACCCCCATATGATGTCACAGTCCCAGCATCCTCCGGGTCTGCGACATCATAGGGGGCGGGGTCACCATGTGACATGAGCATGTGACTCCGCCTCCTTGTCCCTATATAAATCCCAACACAGCGCGGCTCTGCCATTCTGGCCAGAGAGAGCGACGAGTCAACATCGGAAGAAGAAGAAGAAGAAGAAGACGGCGCAGAAAGCGGCGACATCGGCAAGAACAGAAGAGACCCCGGAAGACCCCCGAAGGCGGAAAGAGACCCCCAGACGACAGCGGCGACGACGAAGAAGAAAGCCGGGTTCCTCCGCTCGTGAAAAAGCTAGGTAAAAGAGCAGAAGAGAGCGGAGGAGTCCGGCGAGAAGACCCCCCAAGACGGAAGAAGACCCCGGAGCAGTGCAATAAAATATTTTAAAAAAAATGTGTGAATGTGTGTTTTTTTTATTTACACTTTTACACCTTGGGTGAATGGGTAGGGGTACATCGTACCCCATACTCATGCACATAGGGTGAGGGGCCAGGATCTGGGGGCCCCCTTATTAAAGGGGGCTCCCGGATTCCGATAAGCCCCCCGCCCGCAACGCAACGGCCAGGGTTGTCGGGAAGAGGCCCTTGTCCTCATCAACATGGGGGCAAGGTGCTTTGGGGTGGGGGGCCGCAGGGCGCCCCCTTCCCCAAAGCACCCACCCCCCCATGTTGAGGGCATGCGACCTGGTACGGTTCAGGAGGGAGGGGGGCGCTCGCTCGTCCCCCACCCCCTTTCCTGACCGGCCAGGCTGCGTGCTCGGATAAGGGTCTGGTATGGATTTTGGGGGGACCCCCACGCCGTTTTTTCGGCGTAGGGGGTTGCCCTCAAAAGCCATACCAGACCTAAGGGCCTGGTATGCTCCTGGAGGGGGAACCTATGCCGGTTTTTTATTTGAAATTTGGCGTGGAGTTCCTCCTCAAGGAGACACTGTCGCGTCCATATAGATGGAGATCTGACTTGGAGGCGACTTCCATTGAAATCAATGGGTACAAGTCGCCTAGAAGTCGGATTGAAGTAGTACAGGAACCTTTTCTGAAGTTGGAGCGACTTCAGTAGTGTGCATTAAGACGGCTCTCATTCACTTACATGTCATTTCTGATGTCAAGTGACTTGGGGCGACTTGCAGTCTGACAAGTCGCCCCCCAAGTCACGGTAGTGTGAACGGGCTCTTTGGCTTTCCCTTCTCTATAATGTGAGATGCATAATGGCTGAGCCCAGTTGGGTTTCAAGGAACCAAATTTTTTCTTTTGCAGATTCTGTACTGGCAAGTTGGGTAGCTAAAATGTTCCCAAAGATTCTTTACCCTTGGCCAAGAAGAGGGTTTCTTTAACCACTTCAGCCCCGGACCAATTTGCAGCCAAAGGACCAGGCCCCTTTTTGCGATTCGGCACTGCGTCGCTTTAACTGACAATTGCGCGGTCGTGCGATGTGGCTCCCAAACAAAATTGGTGTCCTTTTTTTCCCACAAATAGAGCTTTCTTTTGGTGGTATTTGATCGCCACTGCAGTTTTTATTTTTTGCGCTATAAACAAAAATAAAGCGACAATTTTGAAACAAATTCAATATTTTTTACTTTTTGCTATAATAAATATCCCCAAAAAATATATAAAAAAATTATTTTTTCCTCAGTTTAGGCCGATACGTATTCTTCTACATATTTTTGGTAAAAAAAAAAAAATCGCAATTAGCGATTATTGATTTGTTTGCGCAAAAGTTATAGCGTTTACAAAATAGGGGATAGTTTTCTGGCATTTTTATTAATACTTTTTTTTTTTACTAGTAATGGCAGCGATCAGCGATTTTTTTTGTGACTGCAACATTATGGCGGACACATCGGACATTTTTGACACATTTTCTGGGACCATTGTCATTTATATAGAAATCGGCGCTATTTAAATGCACTGATTCCTATGTAAATGACACTGGCAGTGAAGGAGTTAAAGCGGAGCTCCATCCTGGGGAAAAAAAAAAAAAATTTTTTTAAAAGTCAGCAGCTACAAATATTGCAGCTGCTGACTTTTAAAAATCGGACACTTACCTGTCCCGGGGTCCAGCGATGCGGGGGAACGAGGACCCCCCCTCGTTCCCTGAGCCGCTCACGGCGCCGACATTCCTAATGTGGGAACCCGGCTGTGGCTTCACAGCCGGGCACCCACTGCGCATGCGCGAGCGGCGCCGTGTGCTGTGATTTGACGCTCAGTCATCTGGGACACGTGACCGGTCCCAGATGACTGTGCGGCGCCGAGGGGGAAGTGACGTTTTGCCCGGGCAATGAAGGTGGCAGACTTCGAGGGACCCCCTAGCAACAGGCATTTAGAGGTGAGTAAAACATTTTTTTTTTCCAATTTTTTTTATTTTTTATTTTTTTATGATTTTTAAGCCCCTTTTTTTTTTTTGACCGCTTTAACCACTAGGGGCCGGGGAGGGGCTAAGTGTGACGTGTTGTGTTTTTTTTTACAGTAGGGGGGTGTGGCTGTACGTCTGACGTCATTGATCGTCTTTCCCGATGACAGGGAACAGCCGATCAGTGACAGGCAGTGTAGGAAGCGCGGGGAGAGGTTTGTTTACACAGACCTCTCCCGTTCTTCAGCTCTGTGACCCGATCGCGGAACACCATCGGCGATTGGGTCCGCTGGTCCCGCGGCCAGGGTCACGGAGCTACCGAACGGGTCGCGCACGACCCCACGGCTAGGCAATTAAAGGGGACGTATATATACTTGCCTTTGCCTAGCCGTGCCATTCTGCCGACGTATATGTACAGGCGGCTGTGGGGAAGCAGTTAACAACTATGACAGGGAGGATATATATGGGATTTTTTATTTATTTATTTTGGTTTGGGGGATAAAGGGGGGAGTATATTTTTTTTTTGGAAGGGGAGGGTAAAATATAGAAAAAGGGAATTTACAAGGATTTACAGATCTAATTAAATGGATAAATTAAAAGAATATAAGGTGCATAGATAGACAAAACTACCTAAGATGTATTAGGAAGATACCGTGTGATTGTAATAAATTGTAATGTGAAATTTATGAAAATAAAGAACTTATTAAAAAAAAAAAACTTTCCTGACAGACTCCATGGCAGCCTACGTATGGTTAATCCCGCCTCTCCTACCTCATAGGACCCCACTCCCATAAATCTTTGCTCCCAGCTAGGCACCGTGTTCCTTTTTTGTCCTCCTCCTTAGGACTAAAGAGGTAGTTCTTACCTTAAGGAGTAGTGATCCAGTCCTGGCGTTTTCCCCTTGCGTTGGCGGTGAAGAGATGGCGGTATTGGAGTCCAGTTACCCAGCTATTAGCAGGGTGGACACGGGTGATGTTGTGGTGCCCTGAAGAGCTTACTATCCAGTCATTGACTGGCAAGCGGCAATTTGGCCATTCGTCCTCGCTATTAGCAGGAGGCCTTCCACTTTTGATGCCCGGTCGTGCCCGCCTGTGAATGGCGCTTGGAGGGTCAGGTCGGATCGTTCCGTGCTGGATGGGTATCGTATGGTGTATTTTTTTCA
This sequence comes from Lithobates sylvaticus, assembly GCA_028564925.1. Classification (NCBI taxonomy): domain Eukaryota; kingdom Metazoa; phylum Chordata; class Amphibia; order Anura; family Ranidae; genus Lithobates; species Lithobates sylvaticus. Next base: position 600,499,095 of record CM053027.1, on the reverse strand, counting down.
TGGCAGCCGGTGTGTATATTTGTTGTATGTCCCTGTTTGTCCTCAAGGATGGCGGCTGGAGCGCATCTGCGTTCCAGTCCGCCGCTGTTCGTCCCTACGGCGCATGCGCACGGCCACGAGCCAGATCGAGGCTTGGCTCGCGCATGCGCAGTCCGGTCGGAACGGCGGTGGCCACGCATGCGCGCGGACGTCGCAAGGCGGCGCACGACAACGTTCGGAGCGCCGTGACGTCATCAAGGGCGGCAAATTTAAATAGCTGTCAGATACAGCTATGCCCTGGCTTCCAGGGGGAATCTACAGACGCCGGTTCTCTTGTCCCTATAGCGTATCTGTGGAAGGTAGGCTGAACACCCTTTCTGTTCTATGCAGCAATGGTTACTTGCTTCTGCTAGCTATGGGTTGTTTATGCATTATCATGTCTTGCCTGCAGTCTCTGCTGTTTTTCCTTGCCATGGATGTGTCGTCGCCGCCTAGTGGTCAGCCCTTATGCCGCAGGTAGGACGGAATTTTTTTCCTCTACCTGTTTTTGCATGGGTTGTCAGGGTTATTGGGGAAATTATAAGTATTTTGTTTCCTGTTCTTTTCTCAGCCCTTCTAGGTCCGATCAACATCCAGCAGCACGTGAAGAGAAATCCAGGTCTCAGCGTGACCAATCAAAGTCAAGATCTTCTTCTAAACATCACACAGACAGATCAAGGTCCGGCTCTAAACATGATTCCCGCCGCCATTCCGGTCGCACGGAGAAAAAAGCCTGCTGGGGGTGTAGGGCTTATGTCCCAGAGGACAGATCTCTCTGCGAAGCATGCTACTCCAGAGCTGCGAAAGAGAGAGGTGCAGGTGACCAGCAGGTGGAAGCACTGGTCAGGAAGGTGGTGCAAGAATCTCTGAACAGGACAGAGTCAGCCAACATAACCATTCCCCCTTCAGCACCGGCCTCAACTGCGGACGCAGTCGAGCTTGAAGTTCCGGGTCCCTCTCATGACTATCTCTCGTCAAATGGATCCTCAGATGAGGAGGTCGAGGTGGATGAATATGGAGCGGGATTCGACTTCTCTCAAGTCCCTCATTTGGTCAGGGCAGTTAAAGATGCGCTAAAATGGGAAGACCCAATAGAGATGCCCTCCAAACAAAAGAAGTATTTTAAACATCTGAAAAAAGAGCGCCCGAATTTCCCTTTCCTAAGCGAGCTTGGTGAAATCATATCTGATGAGTGGGGAAAGGTTGAGAGAAAGAACTCTTTAATCACCAAAGTGGCAAAAATGTACCCATTCAAGAGTGAGGAGGTGAAATATCTGGATTCAGCCCCCCTCATTGATGCGGCGCTCATGAGATTGGTGAGACATGTCACGCTTCCACTGGAAGATACAGTGTCATTCAGAGATGGTTTGGAAAGGAAGATCGACACTGATCTCAAACGGATATATATTACTGCAGGGATGGCCTGCAAACCGGCCTTAGCTCTTGCGGCTTTGTCGAAAGCCATGGAATCATGGACAGATGACGTAGGTGCAACCCTGGGAAGTATATCCGATGATGTGGTCAGGAATTCCCCAGTGCACGAATTGAGGATGGCATCGGCTTTTCTGGGTGAGGCATCCCTGGACATTATCCGGTTGGTATCGCGTGTCATGCTATCCTCGGTCACAGCTAAACGGGCCCTGTGGTTGCGTCCATGGGTGGCGGATCCTGCCTCCAAACAGGCATGGTGCAAGATTCCCTTTGAGGGTTCCTCCCTCTTCGGGAACAAGCTGGACTCGGCCATCACACGCGCTACCGGGGGTAAGTCGGGTTTCCTAACCCAGGATCGTCGTCTCTTGAGCCAGAGAAGAGCTCAACCTAAACATGATCAGGAACGTGCTAGAGACGCACGTCGTTACAGACCTGGCAGGGAATTCAGGAAAAACTGGCGAAGAAATCAGCCTTCAGGACAGAAGTCCACAAAAGCCACACCCTCTGGGGGTCGGGATACGGCTAAGTCTTTTTGATATGGAGCCTGTCCAGGTGGAGCAGGTAGGAGCACGATTACTCCGTTTCCAGCACGTCTGGGCAGCCTCGGTTCAAGATTTTTGGACAATCAAAACTATATCTACAGGTCATACCTGGACTTTCACCGACCCACCTACATACCGCTTTATTCCCACCATTCTTCCACAGTCAGAAGAGAAGAGGGAAATTCTATTATCATACACGGACTCTCTGATATCTCAAGGGGCCGTCATTCCGGTACCAGTAGAGGAAAAATTTCAGGGAATATATTCTCCCCTCTTCATGGTTCTCAAAAAGAACGGGTCTTGGAGGCCAGTCATCGATCTAACATATTTGAACTCCTTCATCCAGAAGGAGAGGTTCAAGATGGAGACTCTCTTGACCATAAGTCAAACGATTCAGCCAGGGGATTGGATGGTCTCAGTAGACCTGAAGGATGCGTATTTTCATGTTCCAATCGCGAAGAATTTTCAGCAATACCTCAGGTTCGCAGTGGAGCAGAGACATCTCCAGTTCACCTGTCTTCCTTTCGGGTTGACAACATCACCTCGAGTGTTTTCAAAAGTACTTCTGGCAGTGGTAGCCCTAATCAGGGTCAAAGGTGTCCGGTTACACCACTACCTGGACGATCTACTCCTGCTCTCGCAGGACAGAGACCAGCTTTGTTTACATCGGGACCAAGTCATCTCGGTCTTGACGGAGTTCGGCTGGTTGTTGAACAGGGAGAAGAGTCAGTTGGATCCGACCCAGTCCCTGATATTCCTAGGGGCACAGTTCGACACTGTAAAGAGTACCATTTCCTTACCCATGGAGAAGATCCCAGTAATTCAAGACAGGATTCGGCTCGCCCTGGCATGTCCTCGCCTCAGGGCATCATATTGCCTCAGAGTTATCGGCACCATGGTGGCCACGGCTCCCATGGTAAAATGGGCACAGTGGAGGATGCGACCCTTCCAAAAGGGTTTTCTTCAGCAATGGATCCCAGAGTCACAAGATCACTTTGTCAGAATGACCTCGTCCATGAGGGAGTGTCTTCCATGGTGGCTTCATCAGGAGAATCTCCTCAAGTGCCACTCTATTGCACCAATCTCCTGGATTGTGGTGACGACGGATGCCAGCAACAGCGGCTGGGGAGCCCTCTGTCTATCAGAAGTAGCCCAAGGGAAATGGGACTTCCCATCTCAAGGGATAGTGTCAAATGTCTTGGAACACCGAGCTGCCTTTCAAGCTCTTCAAGCCTTCCGTCACCTGATTTTAGGAGCTTCGGTTCTGTTGAGGTTGGACAACACGACCGCGGTAGCCTACATCAAGAGACAAGGGGGTACACGCAGTCTAGATCTACTAGAGGAGGTCAGTCCGATTATGGTTTGGGCCCAGGCGAATTTGTCAAATCTAACGGCTGTTTACCTCCCCGGAGTCCAGAATGTCCAGGCGGACTTCCTCTCAAGAGTAGCATTGGACAACAACGAGTGGTCCCTCCACATAGAAGTGTTCAATTGGATTCTGTCTCTAGGAGTAACACCGGAAGTGGACCTCTTTGCATCACCCTGCAATACGAAACTCGAGAAGTATTACACGAGGAATCGTTGTCCCCAAGCTTATGGGATAGATGCGTTGACGGACCAGTGGAGGTTTCTCAAGGCGTATGCCTTTCCCCCAGTACCGGTCATTCTCCGTTTTCTGTCAAGACTCCGCTGGGAAGAAGCCGAAGTAATAGCGGTAATTCCATATTGGCCCAACAGGCCATGGTTTCCTCTCCTGACGCAGCTCAGTTGTCGGGACCCAGTCCCTCTTCCTCCCAGGCCAGATCTCCTGCTACAGGGAGCATCGCTTCACCCATGTCCATCCCATCTCCACCTGATGGTCTGGTGGTTGAAAGGGAAAGGTTGACAGCCTTAGGGTGTCCTGACACAGCAATTGAAACCTTGATGAGTGCCAGGAGAGCGGGTACTAACAGAGTGTACCAAAGAATCTGGGCAAGATTCGTGAGTTTCATCCCTACTGTTGGAGGTTCATTTAAGGATCCAAGAATATCGGACATTCTGAGTTTCCTGCAGACAGGCCTGGAGTTGCCCTTGGCCGTTAGCTCTCTTAGAGTTCAGGTCTCTGCAATTTCTGCATTCACAGGCATTGCTTGGGCAAAACATCCTCTCGTCAGGCAATTCTTTAAAGGTGCAACAAGACTTAGACCTCAAAGGAGGCCAAGATTCGCCAAGTGGGATCTTCCCCTCGTTTTGGACTTCTTTTCAGGAGAAGGTTTTCGACAAACGGATCAATTGTCCATCAAAGATCTTTTTCTCAAGACGGTGTTTCTGGTGGCCATAACATCTGCCAAGAGGGTATCTGAGATCAGCTCTCTGGGTTTCAAAGAACCGTTTATCACCTTTTTTCCTGATAGGGTGGTCTTGATCCCTATGTTGGGATCAAATCCCAAAGTGACGTCCGTCTTTCATGAGAATCAAGAAATAGTTCTCCCAACATTCCATTCATCTGATGATTCTAGTATCCATCCTCTAGATGTCGGAGAAATCCTAAGAGTCTATCTGGAAGCAACGGCTCCCTTCCGGAAATCGGATTACCTTTTCATCTACTTCCAAGGGAAGAACAGAGGATTACGTGCTTCCTCCAGATCCATATCAGCCTGGATTGTCCAGGCTATTCAAAGGGCGTACACGGCTAAGGGTCTGGTCCCTCCAGAGGCAGTGACGGCACACTCGACTAGAAGTGTTTCAACGTCTTGGGCAGCTTCCCGTCATGTGTCTGCAGAAGTGATTTGCAGAGCGGCATCATGGTCATCGATAAATACATTTATGACGCACTATTGTGTTGAGCCAGCGGCTCTTTCCTCAGTTAATTTTGGTTTGAATGTCTTATCTGTTGACGGTGCCAATTAAACCTTTTTTCTGTTAACCAGCAATATTTCCCACCCGGGAGTGTATGGCTAGTTATTTCCCATACGTAGGCTGCCATGGAGTCTGTCAGGAAAATGGAAAATTTATATCAAATACTTACCGTAATTTTCCTTTCCTGATGGACTCCATGGCAGCAGGAGTTCCCTCCCATTGCTGGAGTAGGCTAAGTTATGGAACACGGTGCCTAGCTGGGAGCAAAGATTTATGGGAGTGGGGTCCTATGAGGTAGGAGAGGCGGGATTAACCATACGTAGGCTGCCATGGAGTCCATCAGGAAAGGAAAATTACGGTAAGTATTTGATATAAATTTTCCATTATCGCTGTTCAAAGACATCAAACCGTGTTAAGGAAGCATTGTTACTATCTTACTTTTGGAATACGTTTGTCCTTTAGATATCACTATTTCTGTACTTCGGGCTTTAATAGCAGCTCTCAACATTTTTGTAGCAAAAGCTGATTTCTTATCTCCAAGAAACGAGTTTCTATAACCTTTCTATCTAAAAGGTGAATATATTAATTAGATGATAATGTTTCTGGACTTTGTATGAAACGCTCGCCTCTTCAAATCTGCTGGGAAACTTTTTCTTCTTTTCAAATTGATAACTGCATTATACCATTTTTAAGTCCAATGATCCTAATTAAATTGAATGTAGTGTGCTCCTATAAATGAACACCAGCTCTTAATGTCATTCTCAGGGTTGCAGGTTGTAGAAATCTTTCAAAAGTGACTCCTTAATGAATGCTTTGATCCTAAGAAATAAATCAATTAAAGAAAATGAATAAGATTATACATCTGACAGTTTCCGTAGCTCATTGGTTACTCGCCTTATATGTTCAGTCACATTTCTTCTTCTTGTAAAGGTATCCATGTGACATGAAAGACATTTTTTGGCTGGTAATTTCACATGTGTTGCTGTCTATAGATGAGTAGGGATGAGAAAAGCTGGACAAATCTACTCCAGCGATGATTTTGTACAGCAAACTCCAAGAATGGCTTAACCAGGCGAATAATTGTAAATTCGGATATTAACCACTTCAATACTGGGCACTTAAACACCTTCCTGCCCGGACCAATTTTCAGATTTCAGCGCTGTCGCACTTTGAATGACAATTGCGCGGTCATGCAACACTGTACCCAAATTAAATTTTTATAATTTCTTTCCCACAAATAGAGCGTTCTTTTGGTGTTTTTTTTTTTTTGCTAAACAAATAAAAAAAGACCAAAAATTTTGAAAAAAAATATGTTTTTTTTTTGTTTCAGTTTCAAAACTTTGTAAATAAGTAAGTTTTCTCCTTCACTGATGGGCACTGATGGGGCTGCACTGACGGGCACTGATAAGGCGGCACTGATGGGCACCGATTAGGTGTCGCCAATGAAGTGGCATTGATGGGCACTGATATGTGGCACTGATAGGCAGCACTGATAGGTGGCACTGATGGGTGACACGGATGGGCACTGATAGCTGGCACTGATTGGCATGGATAGGTGGCATGGATGGGCATGGATATGCGGCACAGATGGGCATGGATAGGTGGCATGGATGAGCATGAATGGGCACTGATAGGTGGCACGGATGGGCACTGATAGGCGGCATTGTATTGTACTGATGGATTCCAATCAGGGCCAAACAATAATGCATGCCAATCAGTGATGCCCATTGCGGGCACTGATTGGCATCCATTGTAGGCACTGACTGGCATCCCTGGTGGTCTAGGGTGGCATACCTGGTGGTGGGCATCCCTGATGGTCCAGTGTGGGCATCCTCAGGGGGGCTGCGCTGATAATCGATTAGCACAGACCCCCCTGTCAGAGGAGCAGCCGATCAGCTCTCCTCTACTCGCGTCTGACAGACGCGAGTGAGGAAAAGCCAATCACCGGCTCTTCCTATTTACACTGTGATCAGCCATGATTGGACAAGGCTGATCACGTGGTAAAGAGTCTCCGTCAGAGACTCTTTGCCGAGATCGTAGTTGCGGGGTGTCAGACTGACACCCCGCAACAACGATCGCCACGATGCGCGCCCCTGGGGGCGCGCAGCGGCTCAAAATCCTAAGGACATCATATGACGTGAGGTCAGGATTTTGAAATCAATTTGCCGCCGTCATTTTCATATAGGGCGGGCGGCAAGTGGTTAATGAACTGGTAGAGAGGTCACCTGTAAAAATGGCAGATTACTTTTTTTTGAGTCACCCACTGATGGTTGTCAGGAACACTGATGCTGCTAAGATGTGCTATTCTTGGATGGGAGGGATGGCCTTTTTGGCACATTTGTGTAATGATATCATATATCCCAAGCACCAGGGTTGAGCTGAGGAGCCATGAATTAGCTGTCTGGAAGACAGGCTATCAACATGGATGCTAGTTCCAGGGTTACCAAAGAAGAAATTAAGAACATTCCAAGGACAGGAGGACAAGAGCAAAGACTGAAACAAGCATACAAGATTTCACCATAAGGGTAATGGACAGTTTTATCCTTTCAAGGCCCCTTTTACACTTGTGTGACTTGTCCTGCGATATGGGACTGCAAAGTCACATGACAAGTTGTACCCCATGATTTCCAATGAGTACCATTCACATACTTCAAAGTAGTCCTCTGCACTACTTTGGTGCAACTTGAGGTCTGCAGACCTCAAGATTACACAGGTATTGCTTCAAGTCGCGTCAAAGTCCCGAGACTTTCAGGTCGTACAAGCAGTGCTGGGACAAGGTCATCTAGAGCCCAGGGCGAACATGCCAAACTGCGCCACCCCCCAAGATGTATGAGCTTTATGTGTCGGCAAAAATCTCCCCACAAAAACATTGAGCATTAATCGGCATGCTTACCCTCTAAGCAGTAATCCCCCCTCCTCCCAGTACAAACCGACCCTCCACTGCCAAAGTTCCCCATCTCAGCACAAATCTTTGCCCCCCCCCCATAAAAAAAAGAACCTGTGTAATTCATATGTGTTCAGGTTTAAAGGGATGAGGTGGCAACCATACCCCCCCCCCCCTCCGAATCTCCTTGTGGTGGCCCCCCCCACTGCACATGATACCACAGTGCCCAGGGCAGCTGCCCCCTTCTGCCCACCCCTTGTCCCAACCCTGCGTACAAGTGTGCAGTGGGGGCTGGTGGTATATTTGTTTTGGAGGGGGGGGCGCTGTGTACAATCCGGACGCATGGATTAGGGGGGCAGTAAGGCTCCATGCACACTGGCTTACAAAAAAAACTTTGCTTCTACAGGAGTTTTGTGTTCTGCCTGTAGAAGCAACTCAACTAGAGTTGCCACCTCATCCCTTTAAACCCAGACACATAGTAATTACACAGGTTCTGAGGCAAATTTAATGCTGATGAGGCGCCAAGTGAGTTTAATTACCACCTTAATCAGCCAGAGAACCTGAGTAATTAATATGTGTTCGGTTTTAAAAGGATGAGGTGGCAACCCTAAACTCAACGTTCTCCTATGTGTCCATCCATTGCACATTAGGACGTTCACAGGAATATTTTGAGATCAACGTTTAACTACTTCCCACCCGGCCACTGTATATATACGGCCGGGTGGGAGCCGTCTACTTCTGATCGGACGTTCCGGAACGTCCTTCAGAAGTAGCGGGATCGCGTGCGCGCGTGCCCACGCAGCGGCGCGATCCCGATGTGCTCGTGTCCCCCGGACACGGCGCATCTCAGATCGGCAGGGGGGCTCTGTGATTGGCCCTCCTGATCACATGACGGCCGTGTCCAATCACAGCCGTCATGTGATGTAAGCAAACAGCCGGTTGCTAGGCAATCGGCTCTCCTCTCCTCACACGGAAGTCGTCGGTGAGGAGAGGAGAGCGGATCGCTGCAGCCGGCTGGTGATCAGTGAGTATTAGCTGTTTTTTTACAGCTTTTTACTCACTGATCACCAGTGTAGTGTCCCCACAGTGTAAACACACATGTCCCCAAAACACACATGTCCCCAAAACACACATGTCCCCAAATAATAAAAACACATGTCCCTCACATATGTCCCAGTAAAATAACATGTGCCAATGATTATTTGCACACATATGTCCGTGGTCACCTCCACACATCTGTACATGACCATTTGTGTAGATATGTCCGTGATCACGCAAACCAATTATTATACACTTAACGGAATTTTTTTTACTAAAAAACATGTAGCAGAATACATTTTGGCTTAAATTTATGACAAAATTTGATTTTATTGGATTTCTTTTAAAAAAGAAAGGAGAAAATATTGTTTTTTTTCAAAATTTCCGCTATGTTTTCGCTTATATCGCAAAAAATAAAAAACTGAGTCGTGAATAAATACCACCAAACTAAAGCTCTATTTGTGCGAACAAAATAATAAAAATTTAATTTGGTTACAGCGTTGCATGACCGTGCAATTGTCACTGAAAGTGCGAGAGCGCTGAAAATTGGTCTGGGAAGGAAGGGGGCGAAAGTGCCCAGTATTGTAGTGGTTAAAGGCAGGAACAAAAAAAAAACCTTCTGGATCACGTTTCTGATTGGAGCTCACTGGCAGAAAAAAACGTAAAACTCTTCTAACAAAAACTTGTCTAGACTTTGTACAAAAAATGCGTATGAGCGTTTTTTTACTCACTACCCCCCAAGAGAACAGACTTTTTTTTTCTTTAAGCCCAGTGTGCATGGAGCCTAAATGTCTGGGGGTCAATAGGTGGTCACTAAAAGAAGGAAGGTCAATTCAATCTTGTGAGGTCTTTGTAAAGATGTCAGTCTCTAGTACCATCAATGGATTCAGTTTAAGACTTCATTCACACGGCCATAAAAAATACACATATACAAGTGTTTTATTACAGATCTGAATGCATCTGCGTTGTTTTCAATGGAGCCGTTCACACGGGTGCGTAAACATGAGCCACTTTCAGACCTGTAATACAAAATCCGAAAAACAGAGCCTGCGCTCACACGTATAAACACATGTATGCACGTTTAAAAGCGTGTAAATTAAGTCTAAACTGGTCTATGAAATAAATGATCATAAAATACAAATTACATTTTACAAAGCATTTAAACACATCTATATGCAAGTATTTTACTCATCATTATGCAGGAACTTTTCTCCTAGAAAACACACATTTAATAACATCAGTAAGGCTGCTTTCGCACTGAAAGCGCCAGCCGTTCGTGCCAAAGTCTTTTTAGCCTCGTTTTAGCAGCGCGCTTTTAACCCCAAAAAAGAAGGGTTAAAAACTCTTGTGTTGCAGCGCTTTTCAGGCACTTCCGAAGTGCTGCCCATTCATTGCAATGGGCAGGGGTGTTTTGGGAGCGGTGTGTACAGCACTCCCAACCAGTGGCGGTGCGTGCATAGAGGGCGCAGGAGCGCCGCCCCCTCTCTCCTGCACCCCTCTATCACCAATAGATAGATCCATGCATTGCATGAATCTATCTATTGTTACCGCTGCCGCCCCCTATTCAGGCGTCCGGCTCCTTGTCGGGCGCCGGGCATCTGAATTACAGCGGGGGGGGGTGTTTTTTGGGAGCGCCCTATTAGAGCGGTAAGCTCTAATAGGGGACCTGATTAGAGCGGTGTGCTCTAATAGGCTTCCATAAGTGTAAACAGCGGGCGCAATGCTGTGCGTTCGCTGTTTACACAGTATTGTGTTAGAGAAGCGAATACATCGCTTCCCTAACACAGACCCGCCCCTCAGCCAATTAGGTTGCCGGGTCTGTGTTACCGGTCACCTGATTGGCTGAAGTCACAGGCGCTGTGATTGGACGCCTAGGCGTCCAATCATTTCAGAAGACAGGAGGAGCGCGGGAGAAGATGTCGGGTCGATGAGGAGACACTGCTCGCCACCTGACGCCGTCACCAGCGGCACACCGAGACAAGGTAAGTGCTGGTAGATGGTGGGCAGAGGGCACATTGGCAGCATTTAATGGGCACAGTGACAGCACTTGGGGCACGGTGGCAGCGTTAGATGGGCACAGTGGCAGCACTTGGGGCATGGTGGCAGTGTTAGATGGGCACAGTGGCAGCACTTTGGGCACGGTGGCAGTGTTTGGAGCACAGTGGCAGCATTTAATGGGCACAGTGGCAGCATTTGAGGCACAATGGCAGCGTTAGATGGGCACAGTGGCAGCACTTGGGGCACGGTGGCAGTGTTTGGAGCACAGTGGCAGCATTTAATGGGCACAGTGGCAGCATTTGAGGCACAATGGCAGCGTTAGATGGGCACAGTGGCAGCACTTTGGGCACGGTGGCAGTGTTTGGAGCACAGTGGCAGCATTTAATGGGCACACAGTGGCAGCATTTGAGGCACAATGGCAGCGTTAGATGGGCACAGTGGCAGCACTTGGGGCACAGTGGCAGTGTTTGGAGCACAGTGGAAGCATTTAATGGGCACAGTGGCAGCATTTGAAGCACAATGGCAGCACTTGGGGCACAGTGGCAGCGTTAGATGGGCACAGTGGCAGCTTTTAGTGGGCACAGTGGCAGCATTTAATGGGCACAGTGGCAGCGTTTAATGGCAGCGTTCCTCCTGGACGCCTATCAGGAGGAGAGGACGGGAGATGAGGACTGCAGGGGATGCACGAGGGACCCCGCACGTCGTCGTCACCCGCTGCCCCACCAAGACAGGGTAAGTGCCGGGCAGATGGCGAGCGGGCGGGGGTCACAGTGGCAGCGTTTAATGGGCACAGTGGCATCGTTTGATGGCACAGTGAGGCTGTTTGTTTGCGCCCCCCCAAAAATTTTGAGCACCAGCCGCCACTGCTCCCAATCCGCCCAAAAGATACTGCTTGCAGGACTTTTCCGAAAGTCCCATAAACGCACCGCCCCAGTGTGAAAGCACCCATTGCAGAGAATGGGAGAATGCCTGAAAACTGCCTCAGTGTAAAAGGGGTCTAAATGTTTACAGTTGTGTGAATGAAGCCTTTTATCATTATAAAATTAAAATATTACCTATTTTTGATAGAGGTGACAGCACATATTACAATCCCTTCATAGCGTGATTGTTTCAATTATTTGTAGTGTGTGTGTGTGTGATTATATATATCTATATATATTATAGGGCGCCGGAAATTACAGTGGCAGGGGGGTGTTTTTGAAGCACCTGATTAGGCTCTAATAGGCGTCCAAAAAGGTGGGCGCTTGCAGGTCACTCAGCTGTGTTAGAAAAGCGAATGAATATTCTCTTTCCTAACACTAAACTGCCCCTCTGCCAATCAGGTGCTCGGGTCTGTTACCTGTCACCTGATTGGCTGAAAGGACAGGCGCCGCTATTGGATGCCTATCAGGAGGAGAGGACGGGAGATGAAGACTGCAGGGGATGCACGAGGGACTCCGCACGTCGTCGTCATCCGCTGCCCCAGTAAGTGCCGGGCAGATGGCGAGCGGGCGGGGGTCACAGTGGCAGTGTTTGATGGGCACAGTGGTAGCGTTTGATGGGCACAGTGGCAGCAATTGATGATTTTTTTTTTCAAACATTTTTGCGCCCCCTCCAAAAAAATTTTTTGGAGCACCAGTCGCCACTGTTATACGCACACTATATTGGGACACCTGCCTTTACATGCACATGAACTTTAATGGCATCCCTCGTACACACGATCTGATTTTTGTCCTAAGGGCGTGTGCCAGGATCTTGTCTCGCATACTAACGGTACACAATTGTCGGGCAACAAACACGAACGTAGTGACGTACTACGAGGAATTTCAGCTCTTGAGCGCCACCCTTTGGGCCCCTTCTGCTAATTTCGTGTTTGGTGAGCATTGATTCTGAGCATGCGTGTTTGTACTTTCGACTTGTGTGACGGATTTGTGTACTGACCATACGAAAATCAGACAACAAACCGCCGAAAATTTACTAGCATGTCATCCAACATTTGTTGGCCGAAAGTTGGACAATTGTCAAAAGGAGCGTAGTAACTGTTGGATTTTAGGACAACAGTCTGTCAACAGACAGTCCCCCTGCCAACAATCGTATCGTGTGCACAAGGCTTTAGTCCGTAGGGTTCAATATTGAGTTGGCCCACCCTTTGCAGCTATAACAGCTTCAACTCTTCTGGGAAGGCCGTCCACAAGGTTTAGGAGTGTCTATGGGAATGTTTGACCATTCTTCCAGAAGCGTGATTATGAGGTCAGGCACTGATGTTGGAGAGAAGGCCTGGCTCGCAGTCTCCGCTCTAATTCATCCCAAAGGTGTTCTATCGGGTTGAGGCCAGCCAAGTTCCTCCACCCCAAACTCGCTCATCCCTGTCTTTATGGACCTTGCTGTTGTAGCTGCATAGGGTGGGCCAACTCTGTAATGAACCATTCGGACTAAAACTGGGATGCCATTAAAGTTCATGTAAAGGCAGGTGTCCCAATAATATATATATTTATATATATATAAATATAGGTATATATATATATATATATATATATATATATATAAATTATTCCCTTTTCAAATCCTGTTGGTTGTAGGTCTAACTGAAGACAAAGTGATTGGTTGAGCTGGAAAATCGATGTTTGGTTTTATGGGGGGGCCGTTGATTTAATGGCATATTGAATGTAATATTTCTTTATTTAAATCCAGTCTTGCGGCACACAGAAAAATTGATCAACTCATTAGGTACGTAATTTCCAAATATAATTACAATAATAATTTGGAAGAAGAGAGACAGAAAATACTGATCACATCTAAAAATAATTCCTGCTATCGAGCCATCACCAAAAACCTCCACACACACCAGAGTTTGTATGCAACATAATAAATCTAAAAGTAACTCTAAAAACGGTGAGATTCTTCATTAACTTATACAGTAAATATGTAGTTTAAGCATAAAATTAAATTGTGCCAATTTAAACTCCGGCCTTCCCTTCAGTCTTGCCCAGTTGTACCGGCTCCTGTACTGAAATAGATTTCACTGCACACTGTGAGCTTCCCACAATGTGCATTAGAAGCTGCAGCAAGTCCAATAACGCCTGCCTCATTTCCTGGCTGGAGGACATCATGTATCATCTAGCTCTTTCCTCTCCCGTCTCCCGTCTGACTGTCCCTGAGCTGCCCCTTTCATTCATTTAATTCCAAGTCTTTCAATCATGGATGCTTGGCATTGCATGTGAGTGTTGCCTAGCCACTTCCGGACCTCCCATCGTGTATATACGTTGCTACTTCGACTTTAAATACCGGGGTTATGGCAGCAGATAGCTGCCATAACCCCGGTATATTTTTAAACAGTGGGTGGTTCTCTTTACCATAAAAGTGGTCCCAGCTGCGGATTCGCCACAGAATCACCTTTATGGGCGGCGGGAAAGGTGCCCCCCCCCGCCACTTTCCGGGCATTTCCGCTGCTTACCGGAGCCATCAGTAGTGGCGGGAACGATCCAATCCAATTGCCCGATGGGCAGGAAATTGAGTGAGGGCAAAATAGCCCCCACTAGACTCTATGCCTTTGTAGGACCGTAGCAACGTCAAACGTCACTTCCAGCCCTAAAGGGCCCATTTTTTTATTATTTTTTATTAATTGCTAAAAAATGTTTTGAAAAAATGTAAATGTGAGATTTGAGGTCTTTTTGACCTCAAATCCTTCCCATTGATTAGAATGGGACACCGCGGTGAAACCGCGGCAATACCGCCGCAAAGCGCTGCTACGGCGGCGCTCTGCGGGGGGTGTTTAACCCTTTTTAAGCCGCTCGCCGGGGGTAAAACCGCACCGCGAGCGGCCGAATACCGCAGTGAAAACGACGGTAAAGCAGGAAGACCTCCTCCCCTTCACCGCCCCAGTGTGAAAGGGGCCTAAGTGTAAATGTGAGATCTGGTGCCTCTCCTGACATGGGATCTCCAGGAAGACCTCCTCATCTTCACTCTAATGGCAGTCAGCTGACTCACTGCCCCAGTCTGCTCCACCTCCTGACGTCCTTCCCGGGCGCCCCCCCTCGCCACAGTAGTGGAACGGGCAGGCAGGGCCCCCCCACAGTGGTGGAACTCCAGGGCCCAGTCGCAAGTGCGACTGCTGCGACCCTGGTAGTTCTGCAACTGGTGCAAGTCACATAATCACAGGAGGCATTGGTTTCCATTCTTGAAAGGAACAGGGGGGAGGGCCTGATGACACATGATCAGGGCGTGGCTGGCCAAACTCAGAAGAGCCAGACTCCTCCCGATGACATCACAGAGGAATTGGTGCCAGCTGAGAAGTGGATTACAGCTGGACAGCACAGGATCCGCTGGGTGGGTGAGAGAAACAAAATGAATAGGAGGTTAAAGGTTCTCTTTAGTTCCCCCCTCTGTATCTTTTTCTCCAAGATAACATTTATTTTTAATTTTTTTAAATAATAAAGATAAAAAAGCTAGAATAGGCGTAATCTATGTTATGCCTGGTACACACCGTGAGTTTATCAGATGAATGTTTTTTTATTTGCATGCTAATCTCATATCGAAAATGAAGAGTTTACTAAAGTTACAAAAACTCTCATAGGACAGAATAAAATTTGCAAGTTGTGTAATGTGTTGTAGTCTATTTGTATTTTGAACAACTGCACTGATTAAATGAATATTGTACGATCATATATCGTACGAGAAAAAAAAATGTAATATGATTTTCTGATCGTGTGTATAGGCCATTCTTTCAGGGATGGGATCAGGGTCTTTGGGGGTCAGTGAGCTTAAGACCCCTTTTACACTGGGGCGTTTTTCATGCGCTTTTCAAAGCGCATGTAAAACGCTTGAAAGAAGCCTCATCTGCAATTCCAATGTGAAAACCCAAGTGCTTTGAGAGCCCTTTTACACTGCCAGTGCCCGAAAAACGCTCAAAAAGCGCCGCTTAAACTAGCGGCGCTTTACCAGCGTTTTTCGAGCGCTAGTGGGGCGCTTTTAACCCCTGCTAGTGGCCAAAAAAGGGTTAAAAGCGCCCACAAAGAGCTGCTGCTACAATCGCTTTTCAGGCGTTTTTCTGGCGCTTCCCATTGATTGCAATGGGAAGAGGTGCTTTAGGAGCAGTGTATTCACCGATCCAAAAGCGCTGCAAAGAAGCTGCTTGCAGGACTTTTTGTTGACGCCCTGCATGCGCAGCGCCTCGGTGTGAAAGCACTTGGGCTTTCACATTGGGATTGCAGTTGCGGCTTCTTTTGGAGCGGTGAATACACCCCTCCTAAAGCGCCCCTTCCCATTGAAATCAATGCCTGCAAAGCGCTTTTAGCAGCGGTGCTTTGTGGGTGCTTTTAACCCTTTATTTGGCCAATAGCAGGGATTAAAAGCACCCCACTAGCGCTCGAAAAACGCTGGTAAAGCACCGCTAGTTTAAGCGACGCTTTACGAGCGTTTTTCGGGCGCTGGCAGTGTGAAGGGGCTCTTAAAGCACTTGGGCTTTCACATTGGGATTGCAGATGAGGCTTCTTTCAAGTGCTTTACAGGCACTTTTTTTTAACGATGAAGCGCCTGAAAAATGCCTGAAAAACGCCCCAGTGTGAAAGGGGTCTAAGAGAATTTAATTTATTTTTTGTTTTTTTGGGGAAGATGGCAAATTTCCTTTTTGATAATGAAAAAATATCAGGAAATACGGAAAAATGAATTAAAGTGGAAATAAACTTTTTTGCAAGATTCTGTTAAAATGGGCCCCCTGCGGCTATATGTCATAATGCGCTAGCATATTAGCACGGTACGGCACACTTACCTGTCAAACACAGCCCTACAGCTCTGTGGTGTCACAGCTTGGCTTAAATGGCCAAGCCGTTGCACTTAAAGCGGTTCAACACTGTGTTTGAAGTTTTTTTTTTTTTTTTCGTGTAATGTGCAGTAATGTGCTTTGCATAATTATTACTCACCTGTTTGAGTTCTTGGTGTTCCTGCTGCTGTTTTTCGTCCGCAATGTGGAGTTTGAAAACCGGTTCCATCTTCTGTGTGGGCACCTGAAACCACCCAGGCCCCTTTCTTCCGGGTTGCTGGCCCACAATGCCGACATCTCGCGAGATTTCGGAAGATGTGACTGAAATCTCGCGAGATTTCGGAAGATGTGACCGAAATCTCGCGAGATTTCGGAAGATGCCCGCACAGGCTCCTGGGATCAATGACACCAGATCCCAGGAGACAGTGCGGCGTGACGAGGATCCCCGCACAGACCCCGCCCACCCCCGCAGAGACAGAAGACCGGAAGTCATCGATTACAAGGTAAAAAAAAAAAAAAAAACACATTTCATTTAGTACTCTTTGCCTGATTTGGAAGGCAAAGAGATTTACTAAATGAAATGTGTGCAGAAACGCTTTAATTCAATTCAGCACAGCACACAGATCAGTACTACATTGCCGTTGTCAGGCCTGGAGAGGCATTTACTGTATAACAGAAGAGACCAATAGCATGAAAAGCTCCCAACTGTCCCCGATTTCAAGGGACTGCCCCTGATTTGGAACAATGTCCCTCTGTCCTAATTTTGTCCCTCATTTTAGTTTGATCTAAATGGTTGTATATAAATGCACTTTTTAACTTTCAAAAAGTGTTTCCCAGTTCTAAACCTTTCATCCAGTTTCTAAATTGCTGCATTTGTAAATTTTAAAAGCCAATATAAAGGAATAGTAGTGGTAAAAAAAATCACTTGTGGGTTTAACCACTTCCCGACCGCCCCATGTATATATACGTCAACAGAATGGCACGTACAGGCAAAAGGACGTACCTGTACGTGCCATTCTTCAGGCGGTTGGGGGGTCCGATCGGACCCCCCTCCGCCGGCGGGGACGGTCGGGATCGTGTCAGGAGCGATGCGGGAAGAGGGGACGGCCAGTGGTTTCTGGCCACCCCCTCGCGATCGCTCCTGGCGAATCACATTCTTCCTTGCCTGTGTAATTGTAAACACAGGCAAGGGGAAGTGACGTCACGCTCCTCGTGTCGGTCTTTCTGACCGGGACGCCGAGCGGAGAAGACGCAGAAGTAAGTGCACAACACTACACTGACACCAGTCACACATAGGCACACAATCCACCCCCCTGTCACCCCCAGATCACCCCCTGCCCCCCCAGTCACAGTGTCACTGATTGCAGTGGTCATTTATTTACTGATCACTGCATTTAGTGTCAGTGTGACTGTAATAACTGTCAGGGCAGTTAGTTTTAGGCCCCTTTAGGTCTAAGGTAGCCCCCTACCCCCCCCCCCAATAAAGGTTTAACCCCTTGATTGCCCCCTAGGTAACCCTTTCACCCCCTTTTGCCAGTGTCACTAAGCGATCGTTTTTCTGATCGCTCTATTAGTGTCACTGGTGCCGCTAGGTAGCCAGTTTTTTTTTTTTAGGTAACCGCCAGGTTTTTAACCCCTTGATTGCCCCTAGAGTTAACTCTTTCACCAGTGATAAGTGTCACTGGTGACGCTGGTTAGCCAGTTAGCCAGTTAGTTATTTAGTTATTTAGGTCCCCGTCAGGTTTTTATATATCGTCAGGTACCCCCATATATTACCTAATAAAGGTTTTAACCCCCTGATTGCCCCTAGTTAACCCTTTCACCAGTGATCACCGTATTACTGTTACGGGTGACGCTGGTTAGATAGTTTGTTTTTTATACTGTCAGGGCACCCGCCATTTATTACCCAATAACGGTTTAACCCCCTGATCGCCCGGCGGGTGATATCAATTAGGTTTTAGGGTCAAATAAGGTCTGCGTCGCCCCAGGTTAGTGCCAGCACCGCAAACACCCACGCGCAAAGCATACACCTCCCTTAGTGGTATAGTATCTGAACAGATCAATATCTGATCTGATCAGATCTATACTAGCGTCCCAGCAGTTTAGGGTTCCAAAAAACGCATTGTTAGCGGGATCAGCCCAGATACCTGCTAGCACCTGCGTTTTCCCCCGCCCAGCCCAGCCCAGCCCAGCCCAGCCCACCCAAGTGCAGTATCGATCGATCACTGTCACTTACAAAACACTAAGCACACATAACTGCAGCGTTCGTAGAGTCAGGCCTGATCCCTGCGATCGCTAACAGTTTTTTTGGTAGCGTTTTGATTCAGTCGCCAGCAGCCTAGGAGCTTTTTTTCCTGTGAATCTCACTAGTGTACTACTAAATTTAGAGCCCAAAATGGCAAATCGCAAGTACACTAGTGAACAGGCCTACTTGTTTCTGAGTATGTCAGATAGTGAAGAGGAGGTCACTCATCTGTCACAATCAGGCTCAGAATACGATCCAGTAGACGACAGCGGCTCCATGACAGATAGCTCTGGCGACAGAGGTGAGGTCCCTGCTAAGGTCAGGCATACCCGATCCCGATGTTCTGCTGTTGTTGAGGTGCAGGAACCGCAGGTCTCTCGTATGGAGCAGAGAAGTACTAGTGCCGCTATTCCTTCTGGTGAACTGGCAAGCACCAGCGGCCTAGTACACCCTGGACGTAGTCAAACCAGCACTGCAGTAACACTTGGTGACGTGGCGAGTCCCATAAGTGCAGTTCAAGCTGGCGAGGTGGCAAGCACAAGTAGTGTCCCGCTGCCACCAAGAAGAAGACAAAGGCAGGCCCGTCGATCACATAGTGTCCTTCCTGCAGAATTCGCCAATCCTGATTGGGTGCCCACCACTTCTGCAGGACCCGTACTTCCCCCATTCACTGGCCAACCCGGTATTCAGGTGGAAACAGCTGATTTTAAGCCATCCGATTTTTTTATCGCTGTTTTTCACGGAAGATCTCTATAGATCTATTGTGGACCAAAGTAATATATACGCTGGTCAATACATCGCCGCTAATCCCCAAGTGCCTTCCCTTGCCAGAGATTGGAAACCAATTACGGTTTCCGAATTTAAGTCCTTTCTGGGCCTTTCCATCAACATGGGCATGCATAAATTCCCGACGCTGAGGTCTTATTGGTCCACCCTCGCGCTCCACCATATGCCCGTGTTCTCTCGCTCCATGTCCAGGGCACGATACGAACAGATCTTGTGGTTCATGCACTTCAGTGACAATGAACTTTGTCGTCCTCGTGGAGACCCTGAATTTGATCGGCTCTACAAAATTCGGCCCCTCATAAACCACTTCAACCAACGTTTTGCAACCTTGTTTAGTCCCAATCAAGTTGTCTGCGTTGACGAGTCCCTGATTAAGTTTTCTGGCCGCTTGTCTTTCAAACAGTTCCTTCCCAGCAAGCGTGCCAGATACGGGGTCAAGCTCTATAAGCTCTGTGACAGGGCAACAGGCTATACGTGGAGCTTTTCGGTTTATGAGGGAAAAGATAGTCACGTAGAGCCGGAGAACTGTCCAGATTACATAGGGAGCGCTGGCAAGATAGTGTGGAACTTGGTGTCACCCTTATTCGGAAAGGGGTACCACTTGTACGTGGACAATTATTACACGAGCGTGCCACTGTTTAGTCACTTGTTTGATCATCAGATTGGAGCATGTGGCACCGTGCGACCTAATCGCCGGGGCTTTCCCCAGCGGCTTGTAGAGTCCCGTCTTAGGCTGGGGGAGAGAGCCTGCTTGAAGTGTAATAATTTGCTCGCTGTGAAGTGGAGGGATAATAAGAATGTTTTTGTTCTTACCTCCCTTCATGCAGACACGACAGTCCAAATTCGTACGGCGGCTGGTGTTGTGACGAAACCCCTCTGTGTCCACGAGTATAACCTTAATATGGGAGGGGTGGACCTCAACGACCAGTTGTTGGCGCCGTACCTAGTTGTCCGTAAGGCTAGACGCTGGTACAAAAAAGTGTCTATTTATTTGTTCCAATTGGCTTTTCTGAATGCTCATGTGCTATACGGAGCTTCAGGCGGGACTTTACCCTTCCTTGAATTCCAGGAAGAGGTTCTCACAGACCTTCTGTTTCCAGACGGTTCTGCACCTCACCATTCCGAACCAAATGCAGTTAGCCGGCTGTATGAAAGGCATTATCCTTATGTCCTCCCGAGTACCCCTACCCAACGAACCCCCCAAAAAAGATGTCGTGTCTGTAGCAAGCGCGGATTTAGGCATGACACCCGTTATTATTGTCCACGCTGTCCTGACAATCCTGGTCTCTGCGTTGGTGAATGTTTTGAACGCTACCACTCACTAGTGAGGTATTAGTGTAGGGTACAGCATTTCACAGGCTAGGATACACTTTCACAGGGTCTCAAGAATGCCATCGCATTTTGAGACCCGACCGTTAGTTAAAATTATAGTTACATAGTTCTCTCTCTCTCTCTCTCTCTCTCTCTCTCTCTCTCTCTCTCTCTCTCTCTCTCTCTCTCTCTCGAAGGAACAGTTTAAAAATAAAATAAAAAAGCTAAATAAAAATAAAAAATAAAAAAAAGCACCCCTGCCCCCCCTTCTCTTGCGCAAAGGCGAACACAAGCGTTGGTCTGGCGTCATATGTAAACAGCAATTGCACCATGCATGTGAGGTATCACCGCGAAGGTCAGATCGAGGGCAGTAATTTTAGCAGTAGACCTCCTCCGTGAATCTAATGTGGTAACCTTTAAAGGCTTTTAAAAATGTATGTAGTTTGTCGCCACTGCGTGTTTGTGCGCAATTTTAAAGCATGTCGTGTTTGGTATCCATGTACTCGGCCTAAGATCATATTTTTTATTTCATCGTGTTTTAGTGCATTAAAATAAAAAAAAGTGTATTTTTTCCACAAAAAATGCGTTTGAAAAATCGCTGCGCAAATACTGTGTGGAAAAAAAAATGCAACACTCACCATTTTAATCTGTAGGGCCTTTGCTTTAACAATATATATAGTGTTTGGGGGTTCAACGTAATTTTCTTGCAAAAAAAAAAATATGTTTTCATGTAAACAAAAAGTGTCAGAAAGGGCTTTATCTTCAAGTGGTTAGAAGAGTGGGTGATGTGTGACATAAGCTTCTAAATGTTGTGCATAAAATGCCAGAACAGTTCAAACCCCCCCCCAAATGACCCCATTTTGGAAAGTAGACACCCCAATCTATTTGCTGAGAGCAATGTTGAGCCCATTAAATATTTTTTTTTTTTGGTCCCAAGAGATTGAATAATGAAAAAAAAAAAAAATAATATTTTTTTTTACAAAAAGTTGTCACTAAATGATATATTGCTCAAACATGCCATGGGCATATGTGGAAATACACCCCAAAATACATTCTGTTGCTTCTCCTGAGTACGGGGATACCACATGTGTGGGACTTTTTGGGAGCCTAGCTGCGTACGGGACCCCAAAATCCAAGCACCGCCTTCAGGCTTTCTAAGGGTGTAATTTTTTTATTTCACTCCTCACTGCCAATCACAGTTTCGGAGGCCATGGAATGCCCAGATGGCACAAACCACCCCCAAATGACCCCATTTTGGAAAGTAGACACCCAAGCTATTTGCTGAGAGGTATTGTGAGTATTTTGCAGATCTCGCTTTTTGTCACAAAGTTTTGAAGATTGAAAAAAGAAAAAAAAAATGTTTTTTCTTTACTTTCTTCATTTTCAAAAACACATGAGAGCTGTAAAATACTCACCATGCCTCTCAACAAATAGCTTGGGGTGTCTACTAGGGATGGGCCCGGTGCTCTATAAAACGCCGCCACGCCGTCTGCGCCGGGCACATGCTGTTCAGGCGAGCCCAGAACTATTTTGGCCGCTCGCATCACGTTCGTAGATAGATTGGGAGCGGCCCCGCAATGCATTGCGGCCGGCGCGGCCGACGCAGTGCATTGCTGGCTGATGATTGGCCAGCATGCACTGTGACCCCGCATGCTTGGCCAATCACAGCCCCGGAAACTCGAAGAGCCATAATTGGCTACAGGCAGGAAGCCTGTAGCCAATTACAGCTCAGGGGCTGTAGTACACGCCCCCCCTATAAAACGCCGCCACGCCGTCTGCGCCGGTCACATGCTGTTCCGGCGCAGATTGAGCAGGCTGATTCTGTGACACTCTGCTGCATTTAGATAGTTAGAGAGATTCACTTACAGAGATTGAGTTAGATAGATTCAGTTACAAAGATTGATGAGAAAGAGGGGCTTGTAGTGTGTTCGTGGCAGGCAGGCAGAGCTACTATATTTTGTTGCCAGAAGCACCTATAGGACTTGTAGTGTGTTCGTGGCAGGCAGGCAGAGCTCCTATACAGTGGCGGCTGGTGCTCAAAATTTTTGGGGGGGCGCAAACAAACAGCCTCACTGTGCCATCAAACGCTGCCACTGTGCCCATTAAACGCTGCCACTGTGCCCATTAAACGCTGCCACTGTGCCCATTAAACGCTGCCACTGTGCCCCACGTGCTGCCACTGTGCCCATCAAACGCTGCCACTGTGCCCATCAAACGCTGCCACTGTGCCCATCAAACGCTGCCACTGTGCCCCAAGTTCTGCCACTGTGCCCCAAGTTCTGCCATTGTGCCCCAAGTGCTGCCACTGTGCCCCAAGTGCTGCCACTGTGCCCCAAGTGCTGCCACTGTGCCCAAGTGCTGCCACTGTGCCCCAAGTGCTGCCACTGTGCCCCAAGTGCTGCCATTGTGCCCCTTAAGTTCTGCCATTGTGCCCCTTAAGTTCTGCCATTGTGCCCCTTAAGTTCTGCCATTGTGCCCCTTAAGTTCTGCCATTGTGCCCCTTAAGTGCTGCCATTGTGCCCCAAGTTCTGCCATTGTGCCCCAAGTTCTGCCATTGTGCCCCTAGTTCTGCCATTGTGCCCCAAAAGTGCTGCCATTGTGCCCCTAAAAGTGCTGCCACTGTGCCCCCTGCTTGCCCTCTGCACTTACCTTGTCTCGATGTGCAGCTGGTGATGGTGTCAGGCGGCGAGCGGTGTCTCATCATCCGAGGTCTTCTTCTCCCGCGCTCCTCCTGTCTTCTGCTATCGTCCGTCCGAGGTCTTCTTCTCCCGCGCCTGTCTTTTGCTATGATTGGACGCCTAGCGTCCAATCAGGTTACAGGTAACAGACCTGGCAACCTGATTGGCTGAGAGGCGGGTCTGTGTTAGGGAAGCGATGTATTCGCTTCTCTAACACAATACTGTGTAATCAGCGAACGCACGGCCGTGCGCCCGCTGTTTACACTTAGGGAAGCCTATTAGAGCACACCGCTCTAATAGGGTCCCCTATTAGAGCTTACAGCTCTAATAGGGGCGCTTCCCGCAACACCCCCCCAACTGTAATTCAGATGCCCGGCGCCCGATCAGGGGCCGGACACCTGAATAGGGGGCGGCAGAGGTGACCAATAGATAGATTCATGCAATGCATGAATCTATCTATTGGTGATAGAGCGGTGCATACTGCACTGTGCGCCCTTAAAGGGACATGGCGCCCTTAAAGGGACATGTTTAAATTTTTTTTTTTTTTTTTTGAACTTTTTTTTTTATTTATTTATTTTTTTTTTTTAACTACAAGGAGGGGGGGGGCGGCGCCCGGGCGCCCCCTATGGACGGGCCGCCACTGCTCCTATATTTTGTTACCAGAAGAACCTATAGGACTTGTAGTGTGTTCGTGGCAGACAGGCAGAGCTCCTATATTTTGTTCCCAGAGGCACCTATAGGACTTGAAGTGTGTTAGTCCCATTACACACACAGAGCTATATTTTCTTCCCAGAAGCACCTATAGGACTTGAAGTGTGTTAGTCCCATCACACACACAGAGCTATATTTTGTTCCAGAGGCACCTATAGGACTTGAAGTGTGTTAGTCCCATTACACACACAGAGCTATATTTTCTTCCCAGAAGCACCTATAGGACTTGAAGTGTGTTAGTCCCATCACACACACAGAGCTATATTTTCTTCCCAGAAGCACCTATAGGACTTGAAGTGTGTTAGTCCCATTACACACACCGAGCTATATTTTGTTCCCAGAAGCACTATAGGACTTGAAGTGTGTTAGTCCCATCACACACACAGAGCTATATTTTCTTCCCAGAAGCACCTATAGGACTTGAGTGTGTTAGTCCCATTACACACACCGAGCTATATTTTGTTCCCAGAAGCACCTATAGGACTTGAAGTGTGTTAGTCCCATCACACACACAGAGCTATATTTTGTTCCCAGAAGCACCTATAGGACTTGAAGTGTGTTAGTCCCATCACACACACAGAGCTATATTTTGTTCCCAGAAGCACTATAGGACTTGAAGTGTGTTAGTCCCATTACACACACAGAGCTATATTTTGTTCCAGAAGCACCTATAGGACTTGAAGTGTTTAGTCCCATCACACACACAGAGCTATATTTTGTTCCAGAAGCACCTATAGGACTTGAAGTGTGTTTAGTCCCATCACACACACAGAGCTATATTTTGTTCCCAGAAGCACCTATAGGACTTGAAGTGTGTTAGTCCCATTACACACACAGAGCTATATTTTGTTCCCAGAAGCACCTATAGGACTTGAAGTGTGTTAGTCCCATCACACACACAGAGCTATTTTGTTCCCAGAAGCACCTATAGGACTTGAAGTGTGTTAGTCCCATTACACACACAGAGCTATATTTTGTTCCCAGAAGCACCTATAGGACTTGAAGTGTGTTAGTCCATCACACACACAGAGCTATATTTTGTTCCAGAAGCACCTATAGGACTTGAAGTGTGTTAGTCCCATCACACACACAGAGCTATATTTTGTTCCCAGAAGCACCTATAGGACTTGAAGTGTGTTAGTCCCATCACACACACAGAGCTATATTTTGTTCCCAGAAGCACCTATAGGACTTGAAGTGTGTTAGTCCCATTACACACACAGAGCTATATTTTCTTCCCAGAAGCACCTATAGGACTTGAAGTGTGTTAGTCCCATTACACACAGAGCTATATTTTGTTCCCAGAAGCACCTATAGGACTTGAAGTGTGTTAGTCCCATCACACACACAGAGCTATTTTATTTTGTTCCCAGAAGCACCTATAGGACTTGAAGTGTGTTAGTCCATCACACACACAGAGCTATTTTTTGTTCCCTGAAGCACCTATAGGACTTGAAGTTGTTAGTCCCATCACACACACAGAGCTATATTGTTC
This sequence comes from Lithobates sylvaticus, assembly GCA_028564925.1. Classification (NCBI taxonomy): domain Eukaryota; kingdom Metazoa; phylum Chordata; class Amphibia; order Anura; family Ranidae; genus Lithobates; species Lithobates sylvaticus. The sequence continues at coordinate 600,473,383 of CM053027.1, read as the reverse complement.
CCAGAAGCACCTATAGGACTTGAAGTGTGTTAGTCCCATTACACACAGAGCTATATTTTGTTCCCAGAAGCACCTATAGGACTTGAAGTGTGTTAGTCCCATTACACACACACAGAGCTATATTTTCTTCCCAGAAGCACCTATAGGACTTGAAGTGTGTTAGTCCCATTACACACACAGAGCTATATTTTGTTCCCAGAAGCACTATAGGACTTGAAGTGTGTTAGTCCCATCACACACACAGAGCTATATTTTGTTCCCAGAAGCACCTATAGGACTTGAAGTGTGTTAGTCCCATCACACACACAGAGCTATATTTTGTTCCCAGAAGCACCTATAGGACTTGAAGTGTGTTAGTCCCATCACACACACAGAGCAAAATTTTGTTCCCAGAAGCACCAATAGGACTTGAAGTGTTTTAGTCCCATCACACACACAGAGCTATATTTTGTTCCCAGAAGCACCTATAGGACTTGAAGTGTGTTAGTCCCATCACACAGAGATCCTATATTTTGTTCCCATAAGCAACTATAGGACTTGAAGTGTGTTAGTCCATCACACAGACCTTTATTTTCTTCCCAGAAGCACTATAGGACTTGAAGTGTGTTAGTCCCATCACACAGAGCTCCTCTATTTTCTTGCATAAGCACCCACAGGACTTCTAGTGTGTTAGTGGCATCACACAGAGCTCCTCTATTTTCTTTGCAGAAGCACCCACAGGACTTCTAGTGTGTTAGTGGCATCACACAGAGCTCCTCTATTTTCTTTGCAGAAGCACCCACAGGACTTCTAGTGTGTTAGTGGCATCACACAGAGCTCCTCTATTTTCTTTGCAGAAGCACCCACAGGACTTCTAGTGTGTTAGTGGCATCACACAGAGCTCCTCTATTTTCTTTGCAGAAGCACCCATAGGACTTCTAGTGTGTTAGTGGCATCACACAGAGCTCCTATATATTCTTCTCAGCAGCACCCACAGGACTTCTAGTGTGTTAGTGGCATCACACAGAGCTCCTCTATTTTCTTTGCATAAGCACCCACAGGACTTCTAGTGTGTTAGTGGCATCACACAGAGCTCCTCTATTTTCTTTGCATAAGCACCCACAGGACTTCTAGTGTGTTAGTGGCATCACACAGAGCTCCTCTATTTTCTTTGCATAAGCACCACAGGACTTCTAGTGTGTTAGTGGCAACACACAGAGCTCCTCTATTTTCTTTGCATAAGCACCCACAGGACTTCTAGTGTGTTAGTGGCATCACACAGAGCTCCTATATATTCTTCTCAGCAGCACCCACAGGACTTCTAGTGTGTTAGTGGCATCACACAGAGCTCCTCTATTTTCTTTGCATAAGCACCCACAGGACTTCTAGTGTGTTAGTGGCATCACACAGAGCTCCTCTATTTTCTTTGCATAAGCACCCACAGGACTTCTAGTGTGTTAGTGGCATCACACAGAGCTCCTCTATTTTCTTTGCAGAAGCACCCATAGGACTTCTAGTGTGTTAGTGGCATCACACAGAGCTCCTATATTTCTTTGCAGAAGCACCCATAGGACTTCTAGTGTGTTAGTGGCATCACACAGAGCTCCTATATTTTCTTCTCAGCAGCACCCACAGGAATACCGACTACAATGGCTGGAAGACCGCCAAGGGGAGGCAGAGCGTGCAGAGCCAAGAACACAGGGCAGGCAGGCTCTGTTTCTAGTGGACGTGGACGTGGTCGTGCATGTCATCAGCACGTGGCCATGGGACACGCGCGTCTTTGTTTTCGGCAGCTGACATGTGGAGCCGCATCATGCTGAAGGCTTGGTAGAATGGATGACCAAGCCCTCCTCATCCTCCTCATCCTCTCTCACCCAGGCTCAGGGTACTGACAGAGCATCATTAGCCACCCCTTCCCTAGACCCACCATGTCCTCCTGAGGAGTCCCCGAACTCTTTGAGCACAGTGTTGGGTACATGCTCCAGGAGGATGCCCAACGATTCGAAGGCTCGGATGACGATACCCAGCTTGAGGAATCTGGCAGTACAGTTCCACCAGCTGCAGCTTACTGCCAGGTTTGCTCTAGTGGTGAAGAGGGGGGGGGATGATGAGGTCACTGACTCCACGTGGGTGCCTCAAGGGAGAGAGGATGAGGAGGAGGACGAGGAGGAGGAGGATGCGGCGTCACATGTCCAACGAGGCAGGATGCCCCCTGGAGGCCAGGTAGAGGCCAGCACAGCAACTGTACAACACCGCAGAGCTCCGCCTGTGCAGGGCGCTGCCTCTGCACGTTATCAGAAAAGTTCTTTGGTGTGGGCCTTTTTTGAGACGAGTGCAGCAGATCGCACCACTGCTATTTGCAATTATTTGTCTCAAGCGTATCTCGCGTGGCCAAAACATCAGCCGCTTGGGCACGACAAGCATGACCAGACATATGGCGACCTGCCATGCAGCTCGTTGGCAGGCACACATAAAAAGACCCACACCAAAGAACTAAGCGGACTCTCCTTGCTCCTCCTCAGCTGGGATCTCCATCCCCACTACACCTTCAGTCCTCTCTGAAAGCTGCTCTGAGAGGACTGAAGGTGTAGAATTCGGTGTGTCACAACCAAGTACTTGCAGTACACCGACGTCCGATTGCAGCAGGCAAATTTCCCTGCCCCAGCTGCTGGACCGTAGAAAGAAGTACACTCCCAGCCATCCACATGCCCAGCGGTTGAATGCTAGCCTTGCTAAATTGCTAGCACTTCAACTGCTGCCTTTTCAGTTGGTAGACTCGGCCCCTTCCGTGAGTTTGTTCAATGTGCGGTTCCTCAGTGGCAGGTTCCCAAACGCCACTTTTTCTCGCGGAAGGCGATTCCGTCTCTCTACCGGCATGTGGAGGGCAATGTCCATGCCTCGCTGGACAGGGCGGTCAGCGGTAAGGTGCATATTACCGCTGACTCATGGTCCAGCAGGCATGGACAGGGACGGTACCTTTCTTTCACGGCCATTGGGTCACTCTATTGGCAGCTGGGAGGATGCAGGACAAGGTGCAGTAGTGTTGGAGGTTGTTCCGCCACCACGCCTCCAAAAACGCGACTACTGCTACTGGTTGTGACACACCTCTCTCCTCCACCCCCCTCTTCTTCTTCCTCCAGTGCTCTGTCCTTGGAACCAGCGGTGCTCCGTAGGCGTACAAGGGGCTACGCAAGTACGCAGGCAAAAAAGATGCCATGCCGTGCTTGCGCTGGTGTGTTTGGGGGACAGGAGCCACACTGGGCCAGAGGTTCTGGCAGCTCTGCAGGGGCAGGCCGAGAGGTGGTTGACGCCACGTCAGCTTAAGCCAGGAATGGTCGTTTCTGACAATGGCACCAACCTCCTCTCCGCCCTGCGACAGGGGCAGCTCACCCATGTGCCCTGCATGGCTCACGTCCTCAACCTGGTGGTGCAGCGGTTCTTGGGCAGGTTCCCAGGCTTACAGGATGTCCTGAGGCAGGCCAGGAAAGTCTGTGTGCATTTCCGCCAATCTTATAATGCCAGTGCTCGGCTGACTGAGCTGCAAAAGGAGCTGAACCTGCCAAAGAACCGCCTAATATCTGACATGCCCACCAGGTGGAACTCAACGTTGGCCATGCTGCAGCGACTGCACACGCAGCAGAGGGCCATCAATGAGTACCTTTGCGACTACGGCACCAGGACAGGGTCAGGGGAGCTTGGTTTTTTTTCCCCACGTCAGTGGAGCATGATCAGGGATGCATGCACTGTCCTCTCACCATTTGGAGGCCACGAGGATGGTGAGCAGTGACAGTGCATGCATCAGTGACACTGTCCCTCTTGTCCACCTGTTGGAGCATACGCTGCGTGGGATAATGGACAGGGCACTTGAGGCAGAACAGAGGCAGGAAGAGGAGGACTTCCTTGCCTCTCAAGGCCCCCTTTATCCGGACAGTGTTCCTTCTGTCCCACCCATCACACAGGAGGAGGAGGAGGAGGAGGAGGAGGAGGAGGATTGTGTGAGCATGGAGGTGGAGCCTGGCACTCAGCATCAGCAGTCTTTTAGGGATGATGTACAGTCCCAACAAGCCAGTGGACTTGTACGTGGCTGGGAGGAGGTGGCTGGCGATCATGTCATCCTCAGTGACCCAGAAGACTCCGGACCGAATGCCTCAGCTAACCTACGCTGCATGGCCTCCCTGATCCTGCAAAGCCTGCGGAAGGATCCTCGTGTTCTTCGGATCAAGGAGAGGGACCATTACTGGCTGGCCACTCTCCTTGATCCGCGGTACAAGGGTAAGGTTGCGGACCTTATCTTGCCGTCGCAGAGGGAGCAGAGGATGAGACATCTCAGGGAGGCCTTGCAGAAAGGTCTGTGCAACGCGTTCCCAGAAACTGGGAGGCTACAAACTCCTGGTCCTGGGCAACGAGTTGCTGAGGCTTCGGTCAGTGGCAGAAGGAGCGGTGGGGAAGGTGGACGTCTGACCGATGCGTTCAGACAATTTTTTAGTCCGCAGCCCCAAGGTATGATCGGTTCCAGCAACCATCGCCAGCGTCTGATATACATGGTGCAGGAATACCTTGGGGCAAGGTCAGACTTGGACACCTTTCCCACCGAAAATCCTCTGGCTTACTGGGTCCTGAGGATGGATCACTGGCCAGAGCTTGCACAGAATGCAATTGAGCTACTGGCCTGTCCTGCCTCCAGCGTTCTTTCCGAACGCACATTCAGTGCTGCTGGAGGATTTGTGACTGATCATAGGGTGCGCCTGTCCACCGCCTCGGTTGATCGACTGACATTCATCAAAATGAATCAGTCTTGGATCACCACCAGCTACCAGGCACCTGAGGCGGATATAACCGAATAATTTTTAATGTCACATCCCTTCAAGACTGCCTATGCTGATGCTGAGTGACTGTCCTCTTATGTTCACTGACTATCCTCTTCCTCCTCCTCAATGATCCATGCCACCACACCAGTGCCTAAGGCACAATTTTTCAGCCCCTGTTTAACAGGGGCGTGTACTTACAATTTTTTTAAAAAATGCTTCGCAACACGTGTGACTGCTGTGCTCCAAGTACAGTCTCTGTGAGGGCCGGGTTGCAGTGTTGTGGCACCAGCACCAGTGCCTAAGGCACAATTTTTCAGCCCCTGTTTAACAGGGGCGGGTACTTACAATTTTTTAAAAAAATGCTTCGCAACACGTGTGACTGCTGTGCTCCAAGTACAGTATCTGTGAGGGCCGGGTTGCAGTGTTGTGGCACCAGCACCAGTGCCTAAGGCACAATTTTTCAGCCCCTGTTTAACAGGGGCGTGTACTTACAATTTTTTTAAAAAAAATGCTTCGCAACACGTGTGACTGCTGTGCTCCAAGTACAGTATCTGTGAGGGCCGGGTTGCAGTGTTGTGGCACCAGCACCAGTGCCTAAGGCACAATTTTTCAGCCCCTGTTTAACAGGGGCGTGTACTTACAATTTTTTAAAAAAATGCTTCGCAACACGTGTGACTGCTGTGCTCCAAGTACAGTATCTGTGAGGGCCGGGTTGCAGTGTTGTGGCACCAGCTCCAGTGCCTAAGGCACAATTTTTCAGCCCCTGTTTAACAGGGGCGTGTACTTACAATTTTTTTTTAAAAAATGCTTCGCAACACGTGTGACTGCTGTGCTCCAAGTACAGTCTCTGTGAGGGGTTGCAGTGTTGTGGCACCAGCACCAGTGCCTAAGGCACAATTTTTCAGCCCTGTTTAACAGGGGCGGGTAATTACAAATCTTGATCTAATAGTTCACAGCAGGGCCCATTCCTGCGCCCACCAAGAGTAACTATGAGGGCCTGCAGTCTTGTGTCAACACCGTCCACCACCACCGCCAAAGGCCCAATTTTTCTGCCCTGTTCATCAGGTGCTTGCAATTACAAATCTTGATCTAATAACTCACAGCAGGGCCCATTCCTGCGCCCACCAAGAGTAACTATGAGGGCCTACAGTCTTGTGGCAACACCGTCCACCACACCAGCCAAAGGCCCAATTTTTCTGCCCTGTTCATCAGGTGCTTGCAATTACAAATCTTGATCTAATAACTCACAGCAGGGCCCATTCCTGCGCCACCAAGAGTAACTGTGAGAGCTTACAGTCTTGTGGCAAAACCGTCCACCACCACCACCACCACCCCCAATTTTTCTGCCCTGTTCAACAGGTGCATGCAATTACAAATCTTGATCTATTAACTCACAGCAGGGCCCATTCCTGTGCCACCAGTCTTGTGGCTACACCAACATCTAATAGGGCAAATTTCTGCAGAGTATATACGCCAGGTCCCTACTTTCAAACATCCAACTTACAAACGACTCCTACTTGCAAATGGAAAGAGAAAACAGGAAGTGAGAGGAAATCTACCCCTAGGAAGGGAAATTCTATCCTGTTAGATTTAATTTTGGGAAAAAGGTATCTCCTCTCTACTGATACTTTATCACCAATCCTTGTTTCAATTAAAACCCCACTTTTCCAAAAAACATTTGTCATTGGGACGGAAAGTGAGGTGACATGTTCTGAACAGATGTGCAAAGACAGCAAATGTTACAGGGGTGATAACCCCTCCCTATGTTCTCCAAAAAGCTTAAAAATAGATTTTTTTGGGATGGAGCTACACTTCATAATGTACCTGTTCAGATTCTACTTAAGATCAAACCTAAAGCCGCAAGTGGTTTTAAATGCTTCTTTTTTTCCTTTACAAATGTCATTTTGTGCAAGGACAGTTCTAAACACGGGAAACACATGCCACTTCACAGGCATACTTTAGACACCCCCCAGGTACCATATTTAAAGGAAAATTTCACTTTTTTTTTTTCACTTTATGCATCATTAAAATGACTGCTCCCGAAAAAACGTTAGTTTTTAAAAGTTCTTTTTGCATTGATATATGTCCCCTGGGGCAGGACCCGGGTCCCCAAACCTGTTTTATGACATTAACATGCATATTGGCCGTTGTAATTAGCACTTTTGATTTCGAACGTTCGCGTCCATTATAACGTATAGGGTTCGAAAATTCGCGCGAACTTTCGGTCCGTTCGAAGGTTCTGGTTCGAACCGAACCCGGGGGTGTTCGGCTCATCCCTAGTGTCTACTTTCCAAAATGGGGTCATTTGGGGGGGTTTTGTGCTATTTTGGCATTTTATGGCCTTCGAAACTGTGATAGGTAGTGAGGAGTGAAATCAAAAATTTGCACCCTTAGAAATGCTGAAGGCGGTGCTTGGGTTTCGGGGCCCCGTACGCGACTAGGCTCCCAAAAAGTCCCACACATGTGGTATCCCCGTACTCAGGAGAAGCAGCAAAATGTATTGTGGGGTGCAATTCCACATATAACCATGTCATGTGTGAGCAATATATCATTTAGTGACAACTTTTTGAATACATTTTTTTTTTTGTCTTTATTCAATCACTTGGGACTAAAAAAAAAAATATTCAATGGGCTCAACATGCCTCTCAGCAAATAGCTTGGGGTGTCTACTTTCCAAAATGGGGTCATTTGGGGGAGTTTTGTACTTCTCTGCCATTTTAGCACCTCAAGAAATGAGATAGGCAGTCATAAATTAAAAGCGGTGTAAATGCCAGAAAATGTACTCTAGTTTGTAGACGCTATAACTTTTGCGCAAACCAATAAATATACGCTTATTGGCATTTTTTTTTACTAAAGACATGTGGCTGAATACATTTTGGCCCAAATGTTTGACTAAAATTGAGTTTATTGGATTTTTCTTATAACAAAAAGTAGAAAATATCTTTTTTTTTTCAAAATTTGCGGTCTTTTTCCGTTTATAGCGCAAAAAATAAAAATCACAGAGGAAATCAAATACCATCAAAAGAAAGCTCTATTTGTGGGAAGAAAAGGACGCAAATTTAGTTTGGTTACAACATTGCATGACCGCGCAATTACCAGTTAAAGCAGTGCAGTGCGAAATTGAAAAAAGACCTCTGGTCCTTTGGCTGCCAAATGGTCCGGGGCTGAAGTGGTTAACAAATCATTTTTTTTTTTTTTTGCTAATTCCCCCTTAATAGGGCGTGGCAGGGGGTGTGTCTTATAACTACATACTTTTTTGCTAATAGGTGTCCCTCATTTCCATCTCAAAAGGTTGGGAGGTAAGCACACTTCTGTTATAAAAACTGCCTGTCAGTAGTTTTTTTTTTTTTTATATATATATGAGGTAATTACTGCTTTAACCACTTAAGCCCCAAACCCTTTTGCTGGCCAAAGACCAGAGCACTTTTTGCGATTCGGCACTGCGACGCTTTAACTGACAATTGCGCGGTCGTGCGACGTGGCTCCCAAACAAAATTGACATCCTTCCCCCCCCCTCCACAAATGGAGCTTTCTTTTGGTGGTATTTGATCACCTCCGCTTTTTTTTTTTTTTTTTTTTGCAAAATAGCGACAATTTTGAAAAAAATCATTTTTTTTTTTTACTTTTTGTTATAATAAATATCCCCAAAAAATTTATAAAAAAAAAAAAAAAAAACATTTTTGTTCCTCAGTTTAGGCTGATACGTATTCTTCTACATAGTTTTGGTAAAATAAATCGGTTTATTGATTGGTTTGCACAAAAGTTATAGCGTCTACAATATAGGGGATAGTTTTATGGCATTTTATTAATATTTTTTTTTTTTTTTTTACTGGTAACGGCGGCGATCTGCGATTTATTTATTATAATTCTCCCTTAATTGACTGCGACATTATGGCGGACACATCGGACAATTTTGACACATTTTTGGGACCATTGGTATTGATTACTGTAAAAATGTCACTGGCAGTGAAGGGGTAACCACTGGGTGGCGCTGTAGAGATTAAGTGTGTCCTAGGGAGTGATTCTAACTGTGGGGGGGGGGGCTGTGTGTCACACATCATTGATCACCGCTCCCGATTACAGGGAGCTATGATTAGTGTCACTAGGCAGAATGGGGAGATGCTTGTTTACATTAGCATCTCTCAGT